>OV884009.1:66190455-66790455 GCA_930367205.1 Acanthosoma haemorrhoidale
AGAGAGAGAGAGAGAGAGAGAGAGAGAGAGAGAGGAGAGAGAGAGAGGAGAGAGAGAGAGAGAGAGAGAGAGAGAGAGAGAGAGAGAGAGAGAGAGAGAGAGAGAGGAGAGAGAGAGAGAGAGAGAGAGGGAGGGAGAGGGAGAGAGAGAGAGAGGGACAGGGAGAGGGAGAGGGAGAGAGAGAGAGAGAGAGAGAGAGAGAGAGAGAGAGAGAATTTCTTTATTTAATTTTATGTACATTGTATTAAGATTAAAATATATAATTAAGGATATGAATAGAAATTAATCTCCGGCGGTAAAGATTTGATAAAAAGAGAAAGAGGGAAACGAACTGACACACTTGGGCTCAAGAGAAAGACTAACTTCATTATTCCGACAATCCTACACATATAGGATGTTTACATCCCATGATCGTATTTATTTACAATACCAGATTTTAACTTAGATACAGATAGATATTCATTAGTTTATATGATAACATAAAATGACAGATAATATAATATATAAAACTAAAAAAAAAAATCCTATATCACATGTAAAGACAGAAGCAAAATGGAAATTTGGAGAAAAAGGTCATAATAAGACTTTTTTTTGTAATAAAATTACAATCTGCCTCATTCATACGGTATTTAGTAACAGGCCAGAGACCTCCCAAATCCACATGGTTGTCACCTCCCACGCATGCGAAAGAGGAAGTGAAGTCTTGGGAAGTCCCCTACACTCCTCCGTCAGCCACGTCCCCGGATATAAGACCAATAACCGCATATTTATATATTTTTATTTCATTTTAAGTACATAGTTGCCAGACGCTAGAGCGCCTCTAAAGTAAACCTAAAATACAATTAGTAATTAAAACTGAAATATCCACGCATTACATGCATATGCAGGAAATCTGAATAAAAAAACTATTTTCTAATCATCCTTAATAATAAAATGGACGTCTCAACGTTTCTACTTTCCACTCGATGATTGTCATCAAACAGAGTCGATACTTAAACTATTTATGAGCTTTGTCCTTAATTTTTTTTTTTAATAAATGATAAGCAAATTTATTTATAAGTTTGTGCAATATTTTGTTGCTTTTCTTGTACAATATAATGAAAATATTCTCTGTTGGAAAAACAATTTTATTAATTGAAAAAAACAAAAACATAACATATAGTGACAGGGGGACTAATGATTCACAGTCGGTTTCCGTCCATCCGAGCTACCCAGCAACAGCTAAGTCAATATTCAATCTCGGTCACGCCAAAACTCAGAAAAAATCGGAGCGATATTTTCTTTAAGAAGAATATTTTAAATATTGTTTTGAAAAATGTCGGAATGCCTTCGGTTTTGAGATATTTCACGAGACCAGCGAAGGAGAGCACAGATGAGGAAGCACCTGCAGGAGATCGGGAAGACTCGGATTCAAATCCCTCTTACTATATTTTTTCATTGGCTAATAAATATTAAAACAGTGGGATTAACAGACCTTAACTAGTAATCGTTAATACCTTGTTTTTGCTAACCTATTGAAACTACATTCTCAACATGAACTAAATTCGTGGAGTTTTATATAAATATTATAATTATACGTAGAGTTTATGAACAATGAAGAACTCAAGCGGTGATAAATTTCAACAACACAGGAGTTCCTTAAGCTGTAATTGAATGAGCTCTTAAAAAAATGCAAGGGGCTAAAAGAGGGCTTATCTCGCGAAAAATTAATTAAAACAGACAATATGGCGGACGGTGCAGGAGGTTTTGAAGGTTATCAGGTGTTTAACCCCAGAATTAAACCACGTTTGGAGTACCTATGCACTCATAACATAAAAACACAACTTGAAATTTTTATTTTAAAGCGTTTCTATATATTTAACAGTTCTTTTAAACGCGTTTCTATGGTTGGAAAAGGTAGACTTTATCATTTGACATTTCCCTCATTTTTGTTTCCCTTAATTTTCTTTTAAATCAATTCAAACCCATAAACCTTGCTTCGTTACTGAAATAGTAAATTAGAGACATGTCAATTAAATCAACAACACCCATTATTCAGTCATACTTGACGTCTCATTTTCTCTAAGTATGTGACTGTTTTCTACTTAAGAATTCGCCATTAGAAGCAAAACGGTTATCTCTGGCGATATCGGTCATGTCAGCTGATAACGGTTATGTCAGCTGCAAAACAGACACCACAAGCATGAGCATTGATTTAAAAATGTCACTGTAACCTGGATGTTACTTACATCAGCGTGACATCGCCAATGAATAAGGCGTAATTACGCTAATGTGGTGAACATTGAAGATATCGAATGGAATGCCTGATTACACTCCGTTATCATTCATTATCTTACTAGCGTATTCCCATTACTCGCAGTGATACTGCTTCACATTACCCAGCCTTTAAGTTTAGCGTGCGCGATATTTTTAAGTGATGTTTCAAGGATTATTTTAAACAATGAATTGTTCCGGGGTATTTGAGAACAGCGTCATCTATTATTATGCAACGCTAACAATTTTTATTGTGGTATAGTTTCCACTAGCACCCAAAGAAATAATACATTGGTAGGATCGGGCCTGTATGGCCACTTTGTACGAGACTTTGAAAATTTAGGCAAGGGAATCTATATGAGGAAGATAGTGCACACAGTGGGTAGAGCCCCGACGACTAGATATTGGCGAGGTCCCAGGTTCAAGTCCCGATACAGCAAGTATATTTTTTATTTGGCTGATAATTAATTATCACTATAATATGACCTTTCTGTATAAACAAAAAGGCACCATTGTTCATTTCCCATGCATATGAACTAAACACCCTTTTTTTTTGTAAATACTACAACGCCAAAGTGAAATTTAATTTAAATGCCTCAGTAAAATGGTAGCAGAATTTTCACCAGTGGCTAATTCGTTTAATGATCAAACACTATAATTAAAGGATCAATCTATTCAAGTGAGGTATTCTGAATCGAAGCTGAATGTTCAATCAACATTCGGTTTATTTTCAGGTCAATGAAGGTTTCCATTGTAATTCGAAAAGGAAAATATACGGGGGGGGGGGGTGTAAAATACAGTTTCAAAAAATCCATATACTAAAGAGTTACCATTTTACAATGCTTATAGCACCCTCGTTTTCAGATTTTATTCCACCAATGGACTTTGCCCGAATAGCTTGGCAGTATTTCAAAAAATATATTACTTTTTTTGAAGCCTGTCATTAAAAGATGGCGGCCTCTCATTATTATTGAAATACAGTGTTTCTTTTTAGAAAAAAGTATTAAATAATATGTAATACAATCTTCAGAGTAGAAATTTCACAAAATGAAATTTTAAAGCACCCTTAAAATCTATAGTGTCGACTTAATTATTTAAAAAAATACAATCAAGTCTAGGGCGCTATTCCCTTTGGCTTGCACTTTATCTAATTATTTAAGCAGTAAATTAATTTAGTGCTTATGAGCGTTAATTAACTGCCTGGTGGCCATGTCCGGTAAATGAACCAAACGGCAACTCATCAGCCATTTTAGTAACGAATTTCATCTGCTCCGCCTTCGATTCAAAATAATTATTCCGCATTGGTATGCCGTTTTAGTTACATTTCATTATCTGCCATTGTTTTTCCGGCTTGAATTTAAACTGCTTATTCAGTAAAATGGCTTTATTTAACTAACTTCCCAGCCCATTCACGGGCACTGTTTTAATACATACATTAACTTTTAAATGCTCAACAAAATTCGATCCCTGGCGAATTTCCAAGAGCTGATAGTTTTTTGTTTTTTTTAGAAGTCCAGTTCTAGAGAGAGTGCGTGTTCAGATAACGTTTAGTCGAGTGGCAAGTGATTTAGCACAATGGCAGATGATTAATAAAGAACTGTACTTAACAACTGTCCAGTAGCGCGCTGTGAGGTGGGTTGGGAGATGCTACTCTCCCACCTACTTGATTGAGTACACTAAATCTTTTTACCAAACTACTTACCTAAATAGTTGAGTAACTAAACCACTCATCATTTGGCTAAATCACTTCCCAGATGATATTAAGCCTTAGAATAGCATGTAATTAGCTAGGACGTCAACATCTTCATCATTCGTCATTTGATAACCTACTTAATATGATAACAAAATATTTATTGATGATTGTTAATTTTTTTTTATATAATCAAGGCATCAAATGAATCTTTGAATCAAATATGCCAACACAGTTTTAATGACCGTAATTATAGTCTGAAAAAACCAAACCCAAAATGCATATTGCAACTCAAGGCTTCGAGATCTTTAATTTGATACCTTACTCAAAATTATAGACTATGTTGTTTTTAATAGCAAATAATTAAATGAAACCTATTCATGTTTTGTAGAGATGGATAAATTTTTCATGTAGTCCTCAAATAAAATTTCATTTCCATTTCCTATACAGAAGGCTCACCGGTGGGTGGTTTTGAAAAAAAAAATGAAATCCAAAAAAAACTTGTCAAAATATTTAAAAAAAAAATATATAAGACGATGGTGACAACTATACTTACTCGATGTATTTAAATATTTATATGGTTTTGGAATTAGGAAAGTGGAAATTGGATTTTTATGTAAAATGTAATTTGATCGAAAGTACTAAGGAATCAAGAAACTTCTCTAAGCACCAGTGTTGTTTATATTTTCTTTCGAAAAGATTACTTTTCTTTTTTTTCTTCGTTCCCGAGGCAGAGCAGTTGAAGATTATATTATGATTTAAAGGAAGTTTCTTTTGACTTTTTTTCTTATTCCCGTTCCTAAGCTGGAGAAGTTTCAAACAAAAATAATTGATTGCATGTTAGTGATAAACTTTTTTAAAGAAGTATCAAAAAGTTGAAAAACGAAATGCATATATATCAAAGAGAGAGGAAACATAGACAAACTCTAGTCTTTTAGCTCTTTTTCCATTTTTTTTTTTTTTTTATTACGACAGGGCAATTGGCTATTTCTTTCTCTATTGGTGTTTTAAAGCCTTTTTTCTCTCGTTATATCAAAGACTTCTAAGCATTTTGTAGCCTAAATTTTGTTGTGACAATTATTGACTAAATTTTATATTAACTAAATAGAAAGGGAAGGAAAATTAAAGGAATTGGAATTTAAAGGGATGGAATTGGAAGGAAAAACAGGCCGCGTATGTTTCCTAAATGATTGTGAAACCATTGCTCGAAAATTGTTAGTAAAAATGCTTTATTTTTGCCCTTTTAAACATGAAAAAACATATGTATACCCCAATAAAATAGGTCAAATCGCATAAATACGCTGATAACGATTTTGGAATATCCTTCGAAATGTTTTTCGGTTTCAAGAATGCGTCCTTTAACATTAGGATAAATAAAAAAAATTATTTCAATTACGTAAACCATAGTTGTGTATATAGAAATACTATTGTACAGGCAGTGGACCTCCATGTGTGGGGGGGGGTCATGGGCTCTGGCACAATTGTATTTTAATCAAAACATAATCAGAATAGTTGGCCTATTGAGCACATCTTTAAAAGCATAGTTTTTTTTAAGTAGCCAGGGAAGCTGTAGATGAAGGTTCACATGGAACGGCAACTCTCATCTAAGTTTCTCGGAGAGTAAGGAAAATATGCTTATTTTGTTTTAGTCACTTATTAATTCCTGAGCGTACAAGACAATGCCTTCCACCAGCGAGTCCCTTCATTACGCTTTTTCCGCTGCCACCATTCTACATCTTTTGACACCCTCAACTACATCGATCCAGCGATTCCTAGGCCTCCAGGGTGACCATGGATCATCTTCCTAGGTATTCTTTCCGGATTCATCCTCTGCACCTGCCTTAATCATCACAGACTACACTTCTTCACAGCAGATTCCTGGATCATTATATAGTTGTCGGAGTCGCAAATTGGTCATGTCTCCTCATCCATCAACCAATGACCACCCCGGATGTGTCCGTAGATTCACCGTAGGATCATTTCCGTGTACATATCATTCACTCCGTGTCCTTGGTCTGGTGAAGACCTGAATTATTGTCTTTGGTCTCCATTTGTTTTGGCCTGCGACGCAGTAGCTTTTGTAAAACAAATAATGACCTAATAATTTCCGAGGTGACGTCATTATTATCGTCACGATATTAGAATGTATCGCAAGCAGGTTAGTCATGTATTCCAACCCTGTCATGCTATTCTATTTTACCTGGGTTTCACTTTGTCTTCATGAATTTGGTCTTTCTTTCATTGATTTGAAGCCCTAGGACTCCTGCTGACTCTTGAAACGCTTGTGCGCTCTACAAGTACTGCTTTTGTTTTGTCTAAGATTAGGACTTCATCCACGTTGTAGAACTTGTCATCTTGTTGAAGACAGCCCCCACTAGATTAGACCATGTTTTCATATATATTGGAGAGAAGTGAGGATAGTAAGTACCTGTGCTCAGCACAGGTATTGCCATTGCCAACCTTACCAACATCTGAGGTATTCCCAGGCTTCTCATTTTGGTTATTTGATTAATTAACTGCTTAGAAGTGCTGTCGAATACTTTCGTTCATTCAACTTCAGTTAAGAATTAAGAAAATAAAGGTACCAATGGGAAACGGGAACGGGTGAATCAATCCGCACTCATACCCTTCATTTAACTGTATCGTTACAAAACATTTTTCTCTTGAAAGCATCACATAATCAAATGGCCCTTTATGAGAAGCTCGCGGAAATAACATGGAAACTCCATCAAACCCCAACGACCCTCTACGATACATCAGTGATATCAATTTTTTTTTCATTTTCAAGATTATGACTGGTTTACGAAACTGAAGAGAATCACAAAACGACAAAAAAAAAAAATTTAATTTAAAAAGATAATGTGAAAAATTGCCTTGAATAAGTGTAATGGTTATTGTTTTGTGAAATTTCTTTTTTCAATTTAATATACTTTTAATTTATTATAGAGGCAAAGAAATATTTCGGTAAAGCATAATATTTACTAATATATAATTTTTCATTATTGTCGGGAAAAGAGCATTTTATTGGCATGTTTCTTGTACTAAATATTTTCTTTTAGTGCCAACAAAACTTAAATTAATTTCCGAGGACGAAGGAAGAGGGTTTGCTTTTATTTAGAACAGTAAAATCGTATTTTGTGTGGTAGTCCGCATGTTCTGTTACATTGGTCGTAAAAATGATTCAATCCATTCGAAATTTTAAAGGTATATTCCTCAACACCTTAAAATATGCTGACCAGTCCCAATTAAAAGTCTTCAACAATTGTATAACTAATAAATTGGTATAAACTAACCACCATGAACTATTGTTATAAAGTAGATACAATAAGTATTCTAGCTATGCGTGCTCGAGCTTTGTGAAGTTTCATGGACTGTGAGCCTGGAGAGGTTGGATTGGGAGCGTGGCGAGGACCGCAGAGGTGGACTGTGTTGGCCAATTGTTCACCCTCAGTCCCATCCTTCAAGGGCTCTATTCAGCCCTTCAGTCCTTGGGCACAGGTACCCACCGGCTGGACACTAGCGCCCTCTCCCTTCATTATTAGTGGATCTTTGTCCTACCAACTTCCCACCAACGGCCTTACAACGGAGTATTGTATTTAAGAGCAAGGGATGCACCACGAGCATCTTCTACAAATTATATTTTGTGTACCTGTTAATTAGGCTGACAGCTCATGCGAAAACCTCATTTCTGGCTGAAATTAACATTTGAGAACATGGTTTTAAATTATAGATAATTTGCTTTTTTTGCCTTAGTTCCCTAGTTATACTTAGTATTAATATACTAGGGATACACTTGACTCAATTAAGTGCTTCATAGATGAAAATTAGGTATGGTTTTATGAGATGTAAGTATGACTGAGTCCAGTTTCCAGCTGTTCAAAAGAATCTTCTTTTTTTTTTATTAAGAGGTTTTGCAAGGGGCAGGGTTATTGAGAATAATAAAACTATGACATGAAAAATATTCAAAAATCTCATAGAAAAATATATATATATTTGTCGTTTTTTTTTAAAATTACAATCTGCTTTATTGGGCAATAAGTAATTATATAGTATTTACAAACCACCCAGAGACCTCCCAAAAGAGGAAGCGGAGTCTTGGTAAGTCCCCCACACTCCTCCGTCAGCTGCATCACCGGGTACGAGGCAGTGGAGGCTGAACAAGAACGCGAGAGCCTAAGACGCTCAGGACACGATTGGAGAAACTGGCCATAGCCAGGACTCCCACTGTTACGTGTTTATAGCAGGTCACGAGGTCACTGCCGCTTTAGTCTCCAAGGAGGATTATAGGGATGTGGGGCGCAGCGTAATAACTGTGCTAGGGGATTAGGGTGGTTGGATAAGTTACCATATAATTTCATGACCTTGGAAAGGATGACAGTAAATAAATAAAATATTTAGTTAAAAAACTTTAAAAGTTTTGGAACTTATCGAATACGCATTTTGTATTGCTGTTAACATTACTTGTTAGTTCTTTTCGCGTCCCTTAATCACAAGGGAAAAAGTACAAATTTAAATCTTAAATGTATTCTTATAAAAGACAATCTTAATCGTAATCGCTATTGCATTTTAACCGAAAATTTAGTATATGTGCTTGCATGCCTAAATATCAGACGACATTAACATTTATTAGCGAAATAAAGTTACTGATAACTCGTTAGCTAGAAATTAAATCAATATTCTATTCAGAAAATGTACAAATGAAATATAGAAAACAATGTATATTTTTTATGGAGTCTAACAAGGCTTGTTATAGCCATTAACAACATCTTTAAAAAAATTCTTGGATAAGGCAAGCTCTACAGAAAACGCTTTATTTTTATTAATTTAATGAAATATATAAAACAAAAAAAAAAGTGAAATTATTCTGATGGAATTCTTAGATGTTGGAATGTTGGAAGATAGGAGGAGGACTAAAAGGGTTTTCTTTTAAATTAGTCTTTAGAAACTAATCTGATCGAGAGCTACATAAATTTTACTTCCAGGGGGCCACCGAATTCAAATTACTCCTTTAGCAAACATGTCAATATCTTATAAATTACAGAATTACTATCAATATGAAAAAAATATACTACTCAAGTGACAAACATTTCACTGTTTTATTTGACAATTATTGTTTATTTCATAAACTTTTAACCAATTAAAAATAATGAGGTCAAAATCCCAAGTAAATCAATACAGGTGGACATCTAATAATCATTAGCAAAAAAAAAATAGTGGGGTCAATACCTAAACTAATGATCATCATGGAATTTAGTGGACCTGATGATTAATAATTAATAGTAGATATATATGATCACCGGTGTAAGTCTGGCACGAGGGGCCTCAAAAATGCGGTAACCCTCCTGAAATGTTTCACTGATAGGCAGGTTCCTACGGGGTGTGGCTACGGCGTTGTCTGAAGTTTATCATACCTCGCGTCGTGGGAACGTAAATACTCGTTATTGCTTGAAGTGATCCGGGTTGGCTCGCCATTTCACTTGAAAACGCGATACTTTGGACATCAAAGGCTTGAGGATCGGCAGATGACAAGCCAGTACGGCTCGTGCAACCATTCCTACGACCTGATTAATTCAGTAGAATTTTCAAGTAGTTGTTAATGGGGTGGAATAATGAAGTTGTTGTATTTGTAAGACGGAAAACCTATTATATAGAATTCACAACATCAAGAACAAAAGATAAGAACCAGGTGTATAATGCTTGGTAACGTATTCAAAACCATATTAGTATGGAGTGTTTTTTGAAAGATCATATCAAGAAGAAATCATACGTCCGGGATGTTGACATGCCAAACAATAGAAGAACAGGGGGTTTTATTTATCAGCGAAAGAAATGAAACTAATATCTGCCCGTTTGGCAATAGTTTATTGCCGAGAAGGGGGACACTCGAGATTTGGCAGACCACGTGCCGTGTAAACTAAACTAAGGTAAGTGGTAATATGAAACGACCCTATAATGGTGCATCTTTTGACAATAAGATCGAGTTTTTAATTAAGTGGTATTTAGGGTTAATTAATTAATTACTCATCACACCTACTTACTACATCAGGACCAGAATAAAATATGGCCCGTTATTAACGTAACCTGACAGCTGAGAGAATATCTTCAATTTTCAATTCATACAGAATAAAACAAGAGCAAGGAAACCATTCACTATATACTTGACTGTCTCTTGCCTAGAACGTGTAAGGAATATTAATTAAGATGTATGATAACCTTATCAAATGGAAACTTGGTTCAGAAATCATACTATTTTAAATTTAATTTTTAACGCAATTTATCTATACGAGATGAGATAAACACAGAAATTATGATAAGTCTAACTTGTAACATTTAAAACCTCGATAGTAGGAAAGGTTTTAAGGAAGGCGATTGGCTATAGCAATAAACAATGAACGCTCTGAATAAATACGTCCATTTTTTATCCAGACGACCAGATGGGGTTTACCTCCCTCATCCCAACCAATCTAAATACACGAAGGTTTTTTCAATATAAAATAAGAGATATATTAGGTTACCCGAGGGAGAAGGATGGGTCAGCTAAACGCTTGATCAAATAACCAAACGGTTCCGACGGAGCGTTCATTTAAATACGATACGACGACCGAATGCGCTTCCCTCTTTTACATCTTGTATAATGAAGGCGGGTAGAAGCAGTTTTTTTTTTGTGTACTCAGGAGGAACGCGATGGGGCCCTTCAGAAAAAGTTAATGCTAGATTAAACGGCATCGAAAACTTGTAGCATGGTCGAAGCGGTGAAACCATTCAGTAAAAATCACAGTTCCTGTTACAGAATAATTCCAGACCAATTCAACGGCGCCAATAACGAACACTCCACCAACTTCACCAAGTTTTTTAAAAATCTTTATTTGGAAAAATATTTAAAACCTTCCCAACAACAATGAGGCTATGAATAATTGTTGTAAATTATCTCATTCATACAATATACAAAATATTGTATTCAGTCTCTCATTCATGCACACATACATGTAGACTTGCATACAGCATACATGTTGGGACGGAATTTTTTTTACGTGTTTCTCCAAATTGTATAAAATAAACAACATTAAAATGTTGTAATAAACAGAGACATTGTATAATAATAATAACGCCATTAAACTAAAATGCGTTCTGACCCTGACGGCCCGACTCGACTAGGACATTTTTACGCTTTATCGGTGAAAAAAGAGAACGCGTATGATGAAAATTTGGAAATGGCTACGGCCACGTAAAGATAGGTCGCCAGGTGCTAAAATCGAGATCTACCGATAATTTCCTTAGAAAAACAACTAACTGACAATATAAATTTTAAAAATGTCATTCAAGACTTATCTAATACTAAAAAAAGAAAAAACAAATACATTGGATCATTGCAATAGAATGTTTCAATATGGTATGAATGAGAAGATTGATCACAATTACTTATTGCCCAATAAGGCAGATTGTAATTTTATCACAATAAAGATTTTGACAATGTAATGTGATGTGTTAATCTATGTGTACAATCTGTTTAAACAAAACAGATAAATTTATGTATTTATATTCACTAATTGTTAGTAACCAGTCTTGAGTTTGATTGATAGAAAGGGCTGCCAATTAGGGGATCACCCTAAGCGGCAAACGATTTAAGTACGCCACTCACTGCTTGCATACAAAGCCCAGAAATCCCCTTCGGAAATGTTGCCCCATCAAAAAAGATGATGAATTAACATAGATCATAATATTGCAATATTTCTAAAAAGATTTTTTTTTTATTATATTATTTGTATAATTTTTCCAACTGTTGCATAACCTTTCTCCTTATATGTTCCCAACTTTCAATAGACTTCCAAAAGAAAATACAACATTCTAAAACAAGCTTAAAGTAAATTTGATTTTAATAGGCGATCTTCATGCAGCACAACGCGTGACTGTTCTAATCACAAGGCTAAACAACATACCATTTACAAAAAATTACAAACATAAAACCGTTAGCTCTTTAACTACTTGGACAAGGAAAGTATGCTATTTAACAATATCTATAAAAAAATATGTGGTAAGTGGGATGAGACAAACTGGAGTTTTGGGGACTACATAATTGGCCCTGATCTTTTTTAATTTGTAATGGATGAATTATACTAAGTACGAGAAATTATGTTTGCGGTATTTGTCCCACTAGTACATTAACATTGACAAACTAAGCCACGGAAGATTAAAAATCCCCGGCTTGCCCTAGGATTGATTCTTTTAGGGGGTTGGACAGTCTGCCTAGTAAGGATAAATGAGTGTAAAACCTAATTTAAGGTTGTGAGGTAACGCCTGGTGCTTATCGCACTAGCACCTCAGCACCACTATCATCTAGCTAAGGCTCATGAGGTGTTGCACTACGGGTTTTATTTATTTGTGTTTATATATGTATATATCAAATTTCCAATGGGGTTGGTATGATATTTTCCAGATTTCTGTGTGAAAATTTAACTTTCTAAATCAACCGGATGGGAAATAGGATTCAATGGCCGAATTTCAGGCAGGTGTAGCACCTTCTACAAGACACGACTGGCCTAATCAGCAGTAGCTCATAAGGTAGAGCCAGGAGGCTAACGCTTCATCCTGACTAGAAGACCCTGCCCAGGTGAAATTAATAAGTCCTCGGGGGAAATAAGGAGCCCGGGCTGCTTCCACCTTTCATAAGGGTGAAATATAATAGGAGCCTGGATGTGGCTCACCTCTCCTCTGCTTTTTTTGCTTTTTTTTAACGGCTCAACTTAATTAAAAACTTAAAGCAAATCACAGCTCGACGAACATATCAATCGTCAAGTCAGACACCCTTTAATTTTTGACAGTTGAAATCACTTTTATAACTATAAAAATATCATTAGATTGATTTATATTTTTTTGAGCTTCAAAACTTTATAAAAAAATAAACAAGATTTTTGTATAGTATTGGCATTAAACATTTTTGGGTATACATAAAAACTTTCATGGGTAGTCTTTAATTTGTTCTATACCTCTGACGATTGTCGAGTTGTTGCTTGAAAGAACTTTTAAGTTCAAGAAATGTTCGTGTTATTTGTTTACTCAATTTAGACTGTTTAATAAATATTTATTTGAAGGAAATTACAAGCCGCCATAAAGGGTCAATAGATCATTGTGACAAAATAACGCGTTCATACCATCTCAGCATATATACACAGCCTATGGATACCCCCATTCGCCAATAGAATTGCCGGCTATAGAAGAGGCAAGAATTGCAGAAATCCTCCACGTTACTCCAGCAGCACCGCATCACCACTACGTAGCAATGAAAGCTGAAGGAGAGCGCGAGAGAGGGAGAAATAGAGAAAACTGACAAGTTCTCCACGTGACTAAATATTTACAAAAGATCACGGGGCCACTTCCACTTCAAACTCCGAGGAGGGTTGTACGGATGGGTGGGTGATACATAAAAATGATATTCCTATAGGATTTGGATGATCAGATATTTTCCGATGGAATTTTAAGAATTTTGAGGTAACGTGATCTTGGATATTGTTAGGTCATTGTGGACAACTGAAACCCTAGTTGTGATAGGAATGGTTGGATGTTTGAGGGTTCGCCGAGCCCCATGGTTCAAGTCCGTAAGCCCCTGGGTAAGGACCCGAGGTAAGGTGGGATTCCCAGTCGAGCTGGCTGTACTATGTAGGGAATTTAATGTTACAGGGATATTAAAAAATACTGTCCCAAAACAAAAGGGTTTTAAGTGCTCCTGACGTGTCACGATAACATATATAAAGGAAAACAAATTCTTAGCAAACAGTAGCGAAAAAAAACTGGAAGGAGACTGTATACCATTGGTATTATCAGGATTAGGGGATGGGTGGCGAGCCGTAAAGTGCTTCTGGAACTTTTTACTCTAATCTTGGTCAACTGGGTTTATTTAACGGATCTAACCGGCCTAAAGGGGGAAAAAATGCCCCTTCTCCACGTCACAACTTCATCTTTGCCCCCCATCGGGCACTTCCTCATTAGAAGCCAGTTGTAGAACATCTGTGCCCCTCGTTTGAGGACAGCTTTGGGCTGTTTATAACACTTTTATTATTTTTGTCTGACTAGTTCTTCCACAACTTCAAAGCATACAGGATACGCACATTTAGTGGCATTGGCAAGGGGGGGATCAGGAAGATTTCACCCCCCCCCCCTTCCTCAGGTCAGATGTCAGCACTTTCCGGTCAAATTTACGTCCGGGATAATTCAATCACTAATAAAGTGAACAATATTTTGAAAACGGATTTTCACACAAAAATAACGTAAAATTTAGAAACTTTAGTGAGAGAGATAGAGAGAAATGTTCAATATGTGTATCTGTAGTCATTTGTAGTTCTTCGTTTATATTTGTAATTTTAGTGCAGTAGTCTAGAAGGTAGGGATAGATTGGGTAGGATATACCCTTAAACAGTTTCGGAAAACTAAAAGTTTTTTCTAATTTGAAGAGCTCATTGAGCTTCAAATACGACTATTGTGATGAAGCAGAATGTACATCAGGTACAGAGCCATAAAACTTCTTCTATATGTTTGTCTGTATGTTCTAAGACCTAGAAATGATTTAATTGATCTGAAATATTAAAGGTGTATGACCCGACCACACGAAATTATTTCCTGTTTAAAATGTAATAACGGGAAATATTGAAAAAAAAAAATCAGCATAAAAAAAGTAAAAGTGAAAGTCAGAAATAAAAGTTTTTATTCCAATAAAGCTTAGTGATTTTAGAAAACTGTTTTTTCGGGTTTTTTTTTTTTTAATGTTCCTTTAAAACCCACAAAGAAAAGTTTTTTACAACTGTTATTAAACAGTTGGTGAAAACAAAGTTTTATTAAAATGCAGAAAAATGTCAACGTTTTTTAGAAGATTATTTGATTGTACGATAACTATAGACTATGTGAGTTTAATAAAGAAAAAATACTCATTTACAATTCTAATGCGAAATAAAATTAAATATTATAAATTTTATTATTAATCTTTATTATAAAAAATAATGATTCAAACTCGTGTCTTTAATTGTTAAAACATTTTTATCAAGAATATTATTGAAAACAAAATAAATTGAATTGTTATTGTTATAAATAAAACAATAGTTATTTCGAAGCTTTAAAAAGAATTTTTCACGAAAGCGAAATTAATCTTTAATTGGCCGATCTCCGAAGCTACAAGACCCCATCTACCTGTTTAAGCAGGGTCGACCTTCCGGCCGAGAGGCCGACTTATTTCAGGCCCCTGCCGGGGCTGGCCAGGCTTGACCTGGCCGACTACAAACCCTTGCCTAGGTACCCCTAGGCTCCACCCTCGGTAGACTCTCACTACCTTCCTGATTCCACCCGCCTCTTTAGGCATACCCCACCCTATATCATTCTCATACATCCTTCAAATGGGGGACTCCCCTTAGTGAAAGGCACTCATTAGCCCAAAGTAATTTTCCCACATCCTATTTTATAAGTTTGAGAGCTAAGAAAAAAAAAAAAAAAAAAAAAAAAGCGAAATTAAAAGTTTAACTTACATCCCATTATACATCGCAGGTAATTCTTATAAATGTAAAAAAAAAGTTAGCATATCTAATAGGATACTTTTTATGTTGAATTCCCGACTTGTTTGTTAGCCAGCAAAAAATAGGTCGACTCGTCCTCCTGAGGGAAATCGCAAATTGGTAAAGTAAAGAAATAGCTAATTGGTCTGCAAAACAAAAACCGTACTTAATATGTACCGTTACTTACAGTTTATCTGATGGAAAGAAGATATATTGAATTTTAATTTCTCTCACCTGAAACAAAAAAAAAAAAAAAAATTAGTCTAGTTAAATCTGAAATAGATTGTAGAGGTCAGGTCTCGTAGAGGTTCATTCTTCATAAGGGAATATGAGGAGGTACTAGGATTACTCAGCAGTGAATATTATCAACCAACTGCGGAGGTAATCATCTTGGGATGCAATCAGTATTAGGTAGAATAGAATAGTATAGACAAAAAAAATTATTCCGGCCCGAAGTCCCCTATTTATTTATAACATTACATTATATAACGTTAATGTTCAGATGACAAATTCACATCTGGTGAATAAAATAAACTATAGCATCATAATACAAAAAGATAACAAAAACAAAATGCATAGTAATAAGAATGTAAAATAAACTGTAACCCTCTAAAGGAATGCTAATACTAATTATGAAATGAAAATATAAATCGTTTAACTGCTTATAAAGTATATAGGATCCACCTATAAAATATATAATATATAAATTAAAAAAATATACAAAAAACTGAAAAAACAACAACAATATGGAGAAGTCTGTACAGTAAGACAGTGGTTAAAAAACCATAAAATTAACACGATAGACTTTAAGAAAGTGGGATGCAAGCGTTTATCTATATATAGCAAACAATTAAATAAAAATAATTACGTGATGTAAAAAATACAAAATCTACGACCGATTCAAAGTTATCGCCGAAGTTGGTAGCCCTGAGGTCAAGTGCGGCTAGCACTTGGTGTCACCAGTTTCGTAACCTGAACCTAGTTCTTTATTCCAGCAACTCCTCATTCACCCTTACGAGTCCGAGTCCACCCTGCGACCAGAGTCACCCCCCCCCCCAATGAAAAGGTCTTTGGGCGAAGTTCGCCAAAGCAATTAGAAGCCTTACTAATATTATAAGTATATAATTTACATTAGTTGATAAATATTAATGATATTATTTAAAAAAGACGAACTAGGTGGCGGTGCATTAATACGTTTGCGGCAATATCTCATTGTTACGAACCTAATTACTCGACGTGTGTGTCTTTGAATTCTCAGTTCCAGATTTTTTTATAAGTCATCCCTTAGTCATGTATTTACTGTCACAAGAGTGTCCTAAATAGCTGGTAACTCCACGCGTGGCCCGAATTTTAATGTGGTCCACCCTTTTAGGGTAAATAATGAAATAAATACCAATATTTTATTACTTTTTGAACAAAAATATATACATAAAATAAATACCAATAATAGTGGTGGTTTACCACCGGTACACAGTTCACTATTATCTTGATGAGAGGTTTGGACGGATGGACGTTTGATGTTAATTTGGTATAATTTTAAGAAATATTTTTAATTTCAGAGTGGAAAAATTGTTCATGCACGTTTTTAATTAAAAAGTAAATAATTTTAATGGAATATAGGTGGGTTTTTTGTTGGGATATCGACTAAAAATAGTAAAAGATGTTAGATTTTCATCAATTACATTTATGGACCGACAAACTACGCACATATACGCGATGGGTCGTGTATTGGGGTAAGAAGTTTTGGACGCATACTATATATTTAAGAACTGCACGGTAGGCTTGATAATTTTATGAAAATAAAATCGGCTTTACCTCCACAGTTCTTTCAGAAAATGGCGAGCACGAGAGGCTAACCACAATTGATCCATTGCTGTCAAGTTGTTATATGCAACGTTCACCAAGATTCTGGTCCTGCGGTGACAAAGCAACAATGAACAAGAAAATAATGGGGTCCCGTTAAAATTGAAAGGAGGTTTACTCCCGCGAAATGTGTCGCCATTAAATATCAATAAAGGTTCGGGATCACTGAGGCGAAGGCAATACGCGTGAAATAAAATTTTATTAACTCATTCAGCCCTCGGCAAGTAGTTGGAAATTGAAAAAATTCTTCTCTTTATAACTTCATCACACTTATAGGGTGACGTTTCTCGAGATGTGTTTTTATGGCTGAAGTTATAGGGCCGATACACGGCCTGCTCCCACGAGACCCTTTATCCCCTGCTCCATTCGGCTTTATGCGCAATAATGAACAGTTTTATAATTCTGTAACGCAGGTTTATTCATGTTGATCTCCACATAAACCATCCCTCCATCAATAAACGCTCTAAACAGCAGCAATGAAAATAACAAATAAAAGGGCGATAATTTAATTCCTCCGTATGCCCAGCGTATATCTATACAACTGCATTTGTCAGGTTTCAAACAGGCATCAAAAGCTTTTTGCCACAGAACTAATTGATCAAAGCGAATAAATTGCTGGGGAAATTAAGTGTTTTCAATAGTTTCCAGCGGTGCCATTCTCCCCTATTAAAATACAAAAACTAGTAGACCCCTCCTCACCATTGCATATCCATTATTTCACAGATAACTAAAATAATCAAAAAGTAATCGATTAATGCCTCATTATTATTTTCCAATGAGTAGCATCATTGGGCCATTTATTAAGATAAAATTACAATCTGCCTTTTATTAGGCAATGAGTAATTGAGATAAGTGTCATCATTCATACCATATTTACAATTCATCATTTACTCGCTCATTCATACAATATTTACAAACAGCCCAGAGGCCCCCAAGTCCACATGGTTGTCACCTCCCTCACGTGCAAAGGAGGAAGCGGAGTCTTGGGAAGTCCCCCACGCTCCTACGTCAGACGCGTCACTGGATAAGAGCCAGCGGAGGCTGACCAAGAGCGCGAGAGCCACAGACGCTCAGGACATGATTAGAGAAACTGGTCATTGCCAGGACTCCCACTAACACTTAATTATAGCAGGTCACGAGGCCACTCCCGTTTTAATCTCCGAGGAGGATTATATGTGTGAGTGGTGCAGTTCAATGACTGTGCTAGGGAATTAGGGTGGTTGGATAGGTTACTATGAAAGTTTATGAACTTGGAAGGGATGAGTTCAAGAATATAGGGTATATTCAGATCATTGTGAAGGGTTTTGTTGCTGACGTAATAAGGGGCATTTACTATTGTTCTCAGGACTTTTGATTGAAAGGATTGGATGCGCTTGATGTTCGACTTTTTTGCTGTCCCCCATAGCTCTATTCCGTATGTCCAGATTGGCTTAACTATAACTTTGTAAATGAGTAGTTTATTTTTATTGAGAGATGGAATGTCCTTCGAAGTTGTCTGTACAGTTGTCCAAAGCGTCTGTTTAGTTCTTATCTTTTTAGCCTCGTGTGTGGGTTCCATGTCAGTCTTTTGTCGAGATGGAAGCCTAAATACCTTACTGTCTCAGACACAGGGAGAGGAATCGAATTTTAAAAAAACTGGCGGACAGGACTTGCGGCAGAGGGTGAAGGTTATGAGGGAGCATTTTGCTTCATTGACCTTGATTCGCCATTGGTTGCACCAATACTCAATCTCATCAAGGTGTTTTTGAAGGTGTTGGGATGCTATATCAGGGTCTGAATGGGTTGACAGGACTGCAGTGTCATCTGCAAATATTGCCAAGAATATTGGTGGTAGAGGGGACATTAGCGGTGTATAGATTATAGAGGATGGGACCCAGGACGCTGCCCTGTAGAACTCCTGCTTTTATGGGATAGTAGTTAGAATATTCTAAACCACAGCGGACTTGATTTTTTTTTTTTTTAAATTAATTAATTTTATGAAAATAAAATCGGCTTTACCACCACAGTTCTTCCAGAAGATGGCGAGCACGAGAGGCTAACCACAATTGATTCATTGCTGTCAACGTTGTTATATGCTGCGTTCACCGAGATCCTGGTCCTGCGGTGACAAAGCAACATTGAACAAGAAAAGAACGGAGTTAAAATTGAATGAAGGAGGGTGGTAGACGTGACAGACGGACATATTGACGAAATACATAATATTCAATCTCCGCTATTCACCTTCGCGCCTGAGCATTTTTGCTCTCTCATAATTGCCATTATCGTATCGAACCAACTGTTTTTCGTTCTTATTAATATCTTAATTACCAGATCCGCTCATTCATGACTCAGAGGGGGGTATTTCAAGGAATACTGAATGACCTAATCTATTTATGTACATATTAGATAAGATAAGATAAGATAAGATAGTTGTCTGAGTTACTTCTCAAGCCAGACGAAAAGTGGATAAAGTTATTTTCTTACTTTATTGATAGAAGTTTTCAGAACATGAGTTTGCTATTAGCACTACTGGAAATAGCGCAGACGTTTTTAGGAACTTGAAAGTCCCTTTTGAAAATATTTCTTGGCAGATTGTAAAATTTTATTTTGTTAGTTTTCAGTTTAGAAGTAAAATATTTCGTAACGGAGCATGATTACAAATGATGACTGTTAGTTAACTTTAACCAAGGATTTAAATATACCGGCCTCAAGACTGTACAAAATGTTTTCCGATATCTGACCTCATTCTTAACATTTTGAAATGTTTAGGGAAAAAAAAACTTGGACAGTTGGCTAAGGGCGGTTTCTTAATTAATTCCAATCTTTCATCTTCTTAATCCAGGCTAATCGGGACCTCCTAAGTGGCTGTTATCTCTTCTGACAAATTAAATGAACAAATACCTAATACTTGATATAGAAGTATAGTCTCTGGACTTATTTAAATAATAGTTTATATTCGTTCTATAAGCAATAGTGATAAATAAATGTTAAAAGACCTCTATTAACCTATACACTGCCATCCTAGATGACCTGTACTAGTAACTTCATTAGCCCGCAGTGCATATTTTAGTTTTTGCGTATTAGTTGTATTTCAGTTTTGGTTTAGAGTCACTCTGTCGTCTGGCCATTGTAATAAGCCTACATGGATTAAACTAAATAAAGAAATTCTCTCTTTCAAAAAAAAAAATCGTGGGGGAGATTGCCTTTCGTCGTTCCGATGATAGTCATTCGAATTCTTTAATCATTCTGAATGTTATACTCACCACCTTGGAATTTCGTGATTAGATTTTGGTTAAAACATAAATACGTTAAGTATGAAGATAAAATTTTAACATGCAGGAAGAGCACTCCGTTTTCCAAATTTAAAAGATTTCCAAAGCTATAATTTCCTCCCCCCTCCCTTTGTTTTGGGAACCAGTAATAGAAGATATCTGTCAAATTCATCATTAAATATTTTTAAAAAAACTATTAAAACCGGCTTGGAGCCTAAATTGTCGATTTATATCGTTGGCACTTTTTTGAATTATTTTTCCGTTGCCATCTTTAAAATACCTTGAATATAAAGGGAAAATAGAACTTTAAATCTCAATTAACTTCTAAGCCGGGACTAGATTTTTTTATTATTTTCTCATACTTCCTGTTGTTGTACGCAAACCAACGAATAATTAGTGTGTTTTGAGGCGCCACGGGACTTTAACATTTCAGATTAATTGAATTACTTTTATTGTGGTTATTACAACTAACATGCAGAAGAACCTGAATGAAAGTAGAGCCCCTCCCCCTGGGCATGGCAATTAGCACAACCGAAGATTTTGAATAATGAATTCATACATTTCGGCATCGGAATCTCTTTTACACTGCCATTGGGTGTGACCCAGATGGTTCAACAAATAAAATGAAGCATTTTTGGTCGTAAATACCGAGTAATTTATACAATCATTTAATAGGTTTACCCCCACCCCCATAAGTAGTTCTGGGTCTTGTTTCATCACTTGCAACTGCCTTAACTTTCATCAGATCCAGAAAATCAGAAATTACTGTCTCTTGAGGAGTCCTTTCTCTTCATAGCTTTTGTCCCCGGAGGGATGTGTCGTAAAGAGGGGATGTAGACGAGGTATCCCCAGGGCTGAAACTCTTATTATTTATACTTTTTATTTAAGCCCTCGTCCCTTAGACGGCGGCGTACAAGGGCTGATTTCACCTTCTCATCCCCTCTCAACTTTCTAGAACGAATTTAGATTCCATTTAACATCCACCTTATTTCTCCCCGGCTGTTTCCTCTGACGTGTATTACCTGGAACTGGGTCTCGAGTTAAGCCGTGTCCCGTATGACCTGGGCCCCTGCTGGAGGGAACGGCTGAGAACTCACGTGGAAAATATGTGGACTGAAATAGAATACATTTTATACCATTGTACCCTTTACTAGCGATAATAAACTTCCATTTCACTGCAACGACACACACGAAGGAAAACTCTCAACTTATTTACAAAGCTGTAAACGAAACATAAAGAAAAGAATACTGCGCTAGTTCATATATACTGACACAAATCAATTTTATTCACAGCGAAAAAATTCATTTTTCATCTTTATGAAGAAATTAGATAATATTCGGCATAATTTTAATGCATATGAACCAAATTCAAAAGTATTTTTATTAAAATTACAATCTACCCATTTTGGGAAATACATAATTGCGATCATCGTTTTCATTCACCCCACATTTACAGTTTAGCATTCATTCACTAATTCATACGGTTTATACAAATACACATAGCCCAGAAACCACCCAACCCCGTATGATTGTCACCTCACTAGCGTGTGAAATAGGAAGCAGTGACCGCGGCAACGGAGGCAGTCATTGGAAACTGACCAAGAGCGCGAGAGTAAATTATAGTTACAATGCGATTAATAAAAATAAGTATCCTTGTCATAAACACTTCGAAAATTAAAAATATATCAAAAACTCACTAACTCATGTAAAACGTCATGTACGTCATGGGACACAGATCCCATGGTAGAAAAAAAAAACAAGATTAAGGTACAATTTTGATCGTCATGGGGAAACTTATGTTGGAGGTACTCAATTCACACCTGAGAGACTCACTCAATAATACTTATTTGTGCACTGGAATTACAGTGGAGGCAGTACGCAGTAGTAGTAGGCCTACTTTACCGAATGCGGGTGAAAGAAGCAGCTGGAAGTATTGGATTCAGAAGGAGATACAAAGAGGAGAAAATCGGAAGCAGAAGAACGAGCAATAACTGGCACGGTAGAGAGCGACAAGGTGTGATTCATCTTATTAGTTATTCTGGGGATAAACCTGCGCTTGCCTGTTGGGTGAGGCATCAGTCCAAGGGAGTGGCGCCTTGTCGGTGGACTTGGAAACCAACTGCACGAATAGCTTCATCACAATAACGATATTCTCCATGGCATGTAATTAACTGCAAATACGTAATTGAGGACTAGTTTTCAAAAGCAAATAGAGTCTAAATTTTAGAATGTTGGTAAATATAATAAAACCTACTAAGAAATTCTATCAAATCAATACAATATTTCAAGTATATTGCACTTTTCGGGACCCATCCAATATATAGTCGTTAGATAGCTCTCTTTGCATAACTACGGCAGTGGCCTCGTGACCTGCTATAAATAAGTGACAGTGGGAGTCCTGGCAATGGCCAGTTTCTCTAATCATGTCCTGAGCGACTGTGGCTCTCGCGCTCTTGGTCAGCCTCCGCTGGCTCTTATCCAGTGACGCGGCTGACGTAGGGGCGTGGGGGACTCCCCAGGATTCCGCTTCCTCCTTCGCATGCGAGGGAGGTGACAACCATGTGGACTTGGGGGGCCTCTGGGCTGTTTGTAAATATTGTATGAATGAGCGAGTGAATGATGAATTGTAAATATGGTATGAATGATGACACTTATCTCAATTACTCATTGCCTAATAATGTAATAAATGTAATTTTATCTTAATAAATTGTTGTTAAAAGTAAAAGTAAAAAAAAAAAAAAAAAAAAAAAAAATCTATACGTTCCTTGTATTAAATTAAACTACCTACACTAGTTTTTCAATTATACAAATTTTTGTAAAGGTTTGATCGAAATTTGACTAAAATTAGGCTGAACGGAGGTATGAGAGAAACCACGATGCTCTCAGGAGCTGGATAGGGGCAGGGATAAAATGCACCAACCAACAAGAAAAACATATTTCTTTTATCAGCCCACTTTCGTTTTATGTCAATTATGGATAAAGATGTCATGTCACATTGCTCCAACGGTGCAATCGCCGGTCAACTATAGTATGTTACTAACTAGCAAAATTTTTGTCAGTCCCAGAAAGCGATAAAAGTCCATGATCGATCAGTAGACAGGAAGAAATGGATTCAAGATAAGTTGGCAAAGCGATAATTATTGATTTCCAATACTGTGTATTAAGGTCAGATAAAGAGAGAATAGGAAATGAGGTGTGGGTCTTCTTTGATTCCACGAATCCTCCATTAGATTGGAGGTGCACACTTTAAGACCAGGCTAGGCCCATCAAATCAGAATGTCTCTCATTTACCAATACATCCCTTCTTGGCCGCAAGCCTTTGGATTTTGGCCCTACGAAAGTACAATACGGTACATGATAAAACTAAATGTGAAATATCATTAGGTAATCGTGGCTTTCATCCATACATGGCAACTGGTAAATAAAAATAAGGATATTTTCACCTTTTTACTCAGCTTAGAATTGTCATCTATCGGCCAGCTATTCTAGATAGATAGAATAGAAAAAGAGATAACATTCTAGACAAATTTATACTTTTTTTTTATACACTTATTGTTCAATCATAATTCGAAGTCAGCAAAAGAAGTCACCAAAGATAATCACTGATGTATCAACATTGACAGAAAGTGTTGGGTGTTCATTATAATGAGACACCATTAGCCACTAAGTGGCCTAGTCCACGTGCATTTTCACGACTGATATATGATGTAAGTGAAGCACTAAAGCTTACTTAATATTGATAGATAGATAAACAACTTTATTATGACAAAATTACAATCTGCCTCATTGCGCAATAAGTAACTGTGATATATGATCTCATTCATACCATATTTACAATTTCATTCACACGCTGATTTGTACAGTATTTATAAACAGCCCAGAGACCTCCAAGTCCACATGGTTGTCACCTCCCTTGCGTACGAAGGAGGAAGCGGAATCTTGGGAAGTACCCCACACTTGTTACAACCCGCGTCACCAGATACGAGACAGTGGAGGCTGACCAAGAGCGCGAGAGCAACAGACGCTCAGGGCGTGATTCAAGAAACTTGCCATTGCCAGTACTCCCACTGTCACGTATTTATAGCAGGTCAGGAGGCCACTACCGTTTTAGTCTCCGAGGAGGTTTAAAGGGATGAGTCCAATGACTGTACTAGGGGATTAGGGTGGTTGGATAGGTTATTATGGAATTGTATGAACTTGCTAGGGATGAGTTCAAGAATCCAGGGTATATTAAGATCATTATGAAGGGTTTTGTTGATGATGTAATAAGGGGCATTTACTATTGTTCTCAGGACTTTTGATTGAAACGATTGGATGCGCTTGATGTTCGACTTTTTTGCTGTCCCCTATAGCTCTATTCCGTCCATATTGGCTTAAGTATAACTTTGTAGATTAGTAATTTATTTTCTATTGAGAGATGTTCTTTGAAGTAGTCTGTACAGTTGTCCAAAGCGTTTGTAAAGTTCTTGCCTTTTTAGCCTTGTGTGGGGGTTCCATGACAGTCTTTTGTCGAGATGGAAGCTTAAATACACTCAATATTATGTCACATTTTTTTTAATTTGCTCGTTTCCCTCTCTGTACCAAATTCCTTACTTCAAATCCACAATAAAATCGCATCACTTTCATCCATGGGGAAATCTTTCAAATTCTTCTGGGTTCTTTCAAATAAAGTACAATGAAGTACCGAGATTGAAAATTATTTGAAAAACAAGGCACGGACAAAATATACAATGCATTACAGGTCAGTGATATACAAACAGGCCGCGTGTTATAAAGAACTAGGCCAGTTCGATGAAGCAAAACAAAGTAAAAGAGGTAGCATTACTTGACTAAGAAAAGACCGAAGTAGACTGACATACATGTGCTTGACCACGAAGGACGCACCTCCAAAGTGTAGGTGTCACAGACCTCTTATTATCAGACATATTTGATTGATTCGGAGCTGGCAGAAAATATGATAGCAATGATCAGAAACCTACACGTTACACTTATATACTCCACAGGAGCTAATACTGACGTTTCAAACTGATGATATATAAATGAGTCCTCCGGCCAGCTCTGCTGTACGGTGCCCCGCTATACACTCAATTGGCTGACAGCTAAAAGTCTCCAGCGAGTTAAGAATGGGATCATGCGGAAAGTGGTTAGACTTACCTCTCTCTAGAGGTTAAGGAACACCGATCTGCACCCGTTGTTTGGTGTGCCGTCGGTGGGTGAGTTCATCCACCGGTAACAAATCAAGTTTTTTTACTCGTTGCTGCATCTAACAAACTCAATGTTTAATACTATGACCCCACCACCCCTCCCGCATCGATGGCAACAGACTGTCGGCGAAAATTAGGTTAAGATTTTGATGTTAGATGCAAGTTACTTTTTAAGTCTATGATGTATAAGGCGAGCCCCATCACTTTTAAAGATGTACAGAAAATTAATGTATAATGTACATCATACTTTTGTTCAAGCTCAAATTGCCATAATTAAAATTTGTATAAAATGTAGCCAAGCTACAGGACATACAATGAATGACCTATTGTAAATAGATTCATTTATGTAGAATCTATATTGAATTCTTTAGTATTTTCATAACAAGGGGATATGAAAAATGATAATAATAATACTGATGTACTGAGTATCCTATGAGGCTGAAAATTATTTTTTCAACGGGGGAAAAAATTAAAAAGAATTGAAAATATTACATTCTATTTATATGCTACGTATTGGTGATGAGGCTGTAGGAAAAGCGTGGGTAACATCCTCGATCCTTGCCTCCTTCTCCGTAGCCGGGAAGGTGACAATCCCGCTGGCAACTTAAGGGGATCCCAGGGTCACGTATAAGCCTATATTGTATGAATATGTATCGTCAATACGATGTGAATGACATAGTAGATGTAAATTTGTAATTATGGTATGAATGCTACCTTTTATCGCAATTATCTATTGCCCTCTCTAATGTAATTCTCTTCAAATAAAGGTTTATGAAACAAAAATATTCTATTCCTGTCGCAACTTGCTTCAATTTAAAATATCTTTCCCTCGCCATACTTAACGAAATTAAATTAATATTTTCGTACGACAAATAACGGCGGAAATAACCGAACTGTTTAATACCAAACAATAAAAGAAAAATTCTTAATTCCCACACCGTTGTTGCTTCTTCGACTAACTCTTCCTCACATTTAAATTCTCAGTGATCTAATTTGAATTTTCTCATCAGGTAGATAGATCCCTCAGCAATCAGTGGCCCGGGGGAGGGGGGATGGTCGTCAGGCGGGCTCTTCACAGTGATCCCATGAGATTGTGGAAACTGATTCCCCGAGCCGGTACCAAACAGGGTCCTTGCTGCATAAAAGATGGAAGGGAAATCATTGACCCACCTATCCAAGCTGCCAACTCACAGGATATAATTTACCTGCCATGGACCCTTCCGCCTAATCATTGTCTTCAAGCCTTACTCTAGCTAATAGCCACACCTATAAGACACTTGAATGAACGCGTCGATTAGGAATTAACTCCTCAGCAATAAATTTAAAAACGACCGGTCCAGTCCGAAAAACGACTTTTAAATGTTCACCTCTTCTGATTTTTTTTTTGTCCTTGAATAGAATAGAAAACAACTGGGATAGAAAGGACAAAACCCCAATACCCCAACCAAGTTCTCTATAAACCAAGGAAAGGTTCAATCAAACATTTACTTATTGTAAAACATGAAATAAAAATAGAGATGGAAAGAACAAGATTATGAAGATATTATATAATGAATAAATCGTTCACAAACTAACGTCTGTCAACGGTGAAACGTTATTCAAAATAGGAAGATTTCAAAGGTTAGTAACGATGAAGCATGACGGACTTAAGGGAGAAGAGAGTTCCAGAGAGTAAAGGAGCGAGTGTGGAAAGAAAGACTGTATAATGCAGTTTTGTGGATGTGTATTGATCAGATAGATGGGATATTGTGTCCCTTGAGTTGACTGAGGATTTGAACTTAAGAATATTGTATAATAAACGAGGAAGGTAATACAAATTGATTATATAATTTTATTACTACAATTTTTCTTCAATTAAATTATGCATTATATTATTTTCTTATTACGTAAAAAAAAAAAATCTTGGATGATATTTTTTAATTTGAGGTATACTCTTTAGTTTTTTATTATTATTTTATTTTCCCCCTTCCGTGATTTTTCCTTTGTGTTGGTCAGAGTTGTATTTCTTTGTTTGTGCATTGTTGTTTATTTTAAGGGTACTTTGATACATTAATAAAATTGTTTGTCTGTAATATTCTAACCAATACACCAGCCAATTGGTTGATCAGATCACAAAAAAAAAAACATTGATAACAGTATTACTATGTTAATAATCATATCATTAATATGAAAATATATTTTAATGTACCGTTAATGTTATCTTAAAATACTAAACCCTGATTAATAAGTAGTGTTGTCGCTATCCGTTGTTTTCATATCGACATAGCCAGTAGTTAGATTAATAGCTTTAGTTTGACCTCGGTAGTTGGGGACTTGAGACGAAAATTTATGCTATGAAGAGGTGGTATTTCACACCACAGCAAACGTTGAGGGCTATTATTGTGGATAAACTAAGCAAAGTGATCTGTGAAACTAATTCCGGAACGTATTATTAACTCCATTGGTTACTGATAAACGGAAACAGATCTGTGAAATTAAGACTGGCTGATGTTTTGTATGAGTGCACAGGCTCACAATTCTCTATATAGTATTGTTATTCTGGTTAAAAATACCTTAGGTTTCTACCTATTTTTATTTTTTTTAAAAGAAAGCCATAGGTTGTCTGTCCTGTAAGTAACAAAGCGAGTAAATAAGTCAGAAATATTTTCACTCATAAACTAAAAGATAAATTAACTTAGGTGTACGTAGAATCTATTACATGAGTCGCAGAATAACGGAATATTGACGCATTCCAGGTCAAAAAAACGAAATATAAATTCAATTTATATGTATTTTATTTTTATTATACATAGTACGAACTTCTTTATTGTGGTAAAATTACAATCTGCCCTATTGGGCAATAAGTAATTGTGATAAATGTTCTCATTCATACCATATTTACAATTTTCATTCACTCGCTAATTCATACAGTATTTAACAAACAGCCCAGAGATCTCCCAAATCCAGATGGTTGTCACCTCTCTCGCATGTGAAGTAAGTGGAGTCTTGGGAAGTCTACCGCGCTTCTCCGTCAGCCACGTCACTGGATACGAGCCAGTGGAGGCTGATGAAGAGGGCGAGATTCACATACGCTTAGGACCTGATTGGAGAAACTGGCCATTGCCACTCCCTCTCACATACATAATAGTTATTAAAAAAATTTGATGGTTCAATTGACAAACTTCTAGAAGGTAGAAAAAAAATCAATAGTGTAACAAAATAGCCTGGTCGGGATTCATAATAGTAGTAGTTATGAATAACTGAGATAACTATTTAATGAACTATAAACAGTAGAGTAGTATAGCAAGAAGGTGGGCTGCCTCGACAACCAATCTGTACACTACCAGAGTCCACACCAGAATGAATCCACTGATCCTTGCAACCGACTATTATTATTATTTTGTTCCGGCATTTGTGCACCACGGCCTCAGTGAGACCTATTGTGCGCCGTCCATGTCCCTGTCCTATATATGTGACAGGCCCACGGCCCTTGCAAATCTGAGGATACCGAATGGATCGATCAGTTCACATAGTTTGGGGTCTACAATGCGATCACTACCAAAGTGAAGGTATCGCCTTCTAGCTAGGTTATCACAGTCACATATTATATGACGTGCCGTTTCTCCCTCTTTCTTGCAGAATCTGCAGATTGGTGATCCAACTATCCCCAAATTAAAGAGGTGTTTGTTTAACCGACAGTGACCTGTATAGAGTCCTGTCACACTTTTGAGGGTCCACCTGTCCATTGATAGAAGTGCTGAGCTTCTTCTCTTACAGGGTCCATCAAGAAACAGTTTTGAGTGTTCCTGTTTCTTAGTTTCTCTCCAAGAGAGTCTTGCCTTGTCCTCTAAAGCTAATTTTATACGCCTTTTAGCGTAGCTGAGGCTGATACCACATATGGGTTCAGGTGCAAGAGGTGTCTGTTCTGAGCCCACCCTTGCAAGGTCATCTGCCTTCTCATTGCCTGTGATGCCTGTGTGTCCTGGCACCCAGTCGATTCTAACCTTATTGGCTAGCGAGAGTGTGTTTAGGTGCAACCGACTATCTACGAGTAGCTCAGGGTGCTGCCGCGAGATGACGCGCTTGTCGCGTATTCATGTATATCCGTCTTTGCTGATTGGCCCAGTCTGCTACCCCCACATATATTATATTAACATATATAATAATTAGGCACTGATCGGTACTGGTAACTAGTACATTACCAATTTGTGATACCGCGATGAAGCTATATGGGGCATTAAGTACTGTTTTCAATGCTGATCATCGATTGAACACTGCCGTATAATTCCTAGATGCAGGCAGCTCCCAGCACATGTATAGTAAAGAGGGCTCATTAAAACGTCCTGTATTACTCGGAACAGTTATGTCCTGACCGAGGCGAACGTGTTCGCCATTACAGCCATGCTGGTGTGCCTTTGGGGGTTACAAACCCTGCCTCACGATAAACTAGCAGAGATATTCAGTCGTATGCCTATACCACTATGCATATCTGGACTATCAATACGGATCATTAGATATCTAAGTCCTATAACCTCAAATTTATATACTGTTTTTTTAGACCGTGTTGCAAATAATATCAATGTCATCCCTGCATAGAAGGTATCACCACTTGTTCTTTATTAGACTTAATCCATTATGAACTAAATTTTATAACAACGAATTAAAGGATTTAAAAATTGAAAGAAGATTGATGGGTTAGTTAAGTTACAGTAAAATATAATTCTAAAATGGATGCTAATTGAAATTCAGGTTAGTAATCAATTTACACTATGTTTCTATCGCTTCATAAAAATATATTGCCATCTTTTTGTGGTATCGAACCCGCTAATATTAATAATCATTAGCTAAAGGATAAATCAAACCCTACGTTTTCTTTGGCTAATAATAATTAATTACGGCATCAAAATATTTAAGTCGTCATTTTAAGCAGCTAAATTAAGACTAAATTAAGTAACTAATTAAGACAATCACTGACGTGGAAAATGTCCTATTTATTTCCCCGTTATCTGAGAGGCTTTCGAATGAATCGGCTTCCCTAATTCCTATAAATCTCCATGCGCTGGGGACTCCATGATTGAGGGAATCGGGCAACGCACGTATCCAGTGGCTAATCGAAAAAGTTGAATGGGAGCGGTCAACTGCCTGTTCCCAGTCCTGGATCCGGAATCATCCAGTTCACACGTCTTCCCCACATCCGTAAAAAAAAAAAACTTCAAACTTCTCAATTTACCGGGAATCGCACTTTCATATAGGAAGTAACATTGTGAGGTGGGGGGTTTTCATGTTCCTGCCAAAAGTTAGCGGAGGCTAACTTAGCTAAGGGCCGACTTCTTACTTCACCTGTTATATTTTACTGGGGAAGAAACATTTTCATGCGGTGTAAATGTTGTAATAAGTGTGTTAAATGGATTATGTGAAATCAAACTTTAGTTGTATAACCTATATACTGTATACATTATGACATAAAGTCAATATATATTTGTAATAAACTAGTGATTAGTTATGTTCTAATATATTTACAAGAAAAATGCATAGTTGGTATAAACAATGGTTAAGGGCAGTGATCAAGGCAGCAGTCAAGTCCAGGCAACTAAGGAAAAATAAATAATATATTTATGAATTTTGGTTCAGGGTGGGAAGGGCAGTTAGAGAGTCCTTTTGCGGGGGTTTCTCAAATATCTCAGGAAATATCAACTTTAGCAAAAAGTATTTCGTATACAAAATTAAAGAGCATAACATTTCCTATAAAAAAAGCTTTGTTCATTTTTTTCGTGGAGTCACAGATCACTTTTTTAATCTCTAAACCTTTAATTATTCGATAATAATTAAATGTCATAAACTATTTAGAGGTATTAAATAATTTTTGAACGTTAACAGTGAATAACTTTAAATGCTCTATAGTCCCACCAAGGGGTTTTGTGAAGGCCAGGTACCATATTGTTGCTGACCATATGCCCATAGTTGATTCTCCCCCCCCCCTCAAATTTTTCGGACCTTTTCTTTCAGTTGGGTTATAAACTTCGCTGAAGTCGGTGAAAACGTTTTAGTAGCGACTCAATAATTTCTACCAGTGATGAAGTGAAGCATCAAGGAAGAACTTGCTTAGCCAGGTTAAGAGAAAGAAGTGGATAACAACCTACTGGCATTCTCTCACTACTCATTACTACATTTGGCAATTATGAGCTTAATATTGGACAACATTTTGTAATAGCCCTTAATTAAAATTTGATTTAATGTAATAGTTCCCAAATTAGTTTATTATCAATACATTAAAGTTTATTTTGTAGAAAAGCAAAAGGTTTAAGAGGTAGAATTGTAGTTCCGAAACCGCAACCTATTCAGTGTCGTCCACCCATTACCGCTGGCTTTACCAGTTTAAACATATTTGAAAATTATCTGTTTTAGGGGGGGGGGGATGTTTGGATGCCCTGGTGAGCCCAGTTAAATTTGAAATATATCATATCTCAGTACATCATCACTATATATCACTTTTCTGATGTTTGTCATTGTCAACACCTTTGAACAATGCCCACGGTGTTTACAGGCTTAGGAATCAATTTATGTTACACAAAGAAGAATCTTTCAAAAGAACGATTTTACTTAGGAAGCGAAGAGTCGACTGGGCAAATTGTAGCTTTCCGCAACGAAAGCAGCCTATCCTGCTGTGTAATGCTGCAAGTGGCTTTGTTAATTAGCTTCTCGAGCACGTGCCGGAATTGCTAGGCACGGCCCGGTGTCGAGATGAAGCAATTCCATTGTCTGACGGCCTTTACTTGTAAGCAACTTCTGCGCTCCTGCCACCGACAGATGCGTATACATCGCTCTGATTGGCCCGTAATATAACAGTTTGATAATTGCTGGAACGTTCATTAAAATAACTACGTTCACCATCGTTGATCCGCACGTTATATATCGTCACCAGTTCAATATCGTCCATTATTTCCTCCCAGAGTGGAACGAGTAGTCAACGGCGACTCCTCGGGGTTTACTCATACTTGCTATTATGTGATTGTAATAAAATAATAACCAACATTAAATGATAGCCTATCAATTGGAGGTAATCAGAGTACCTTAAGAAACTTTGTGTACAAAAGAACCATATCCCGCTTACTTGCAACTTGATTCGTAACATAATCAACAACAGTCCAATGCAGAAAAACCACAACTGGTAACAGGTAGCGAGGTGTGGAGTGCTGTCGTTAGCATTAGGTGTTACAACCTTATATCCTGTTATTCTTAACAGGATTAACTTCATTTTTGTTTAAGTAACTGCTCATTTATCCTCTTGAGACCGAGTTCAACAAGGCAAGACCCGAAAAAATCCTTGGACGAGTCAGAATCTTCTCAGCTTTAAGACAGCCTGGTAACGACTAGCCCAAGGGGTATGCTAAATATTACATAGACATTTAAAAATATTAGTAAAATATGATCAAAATATTAAAACTATATTTCTGTACTCGGATAACAAAATTTTGTCACTTTTCCTAACATAGAGATGTTTTCACATTCTGAAGTATATAAGTACTTTAAAAGTATTAACCAACTATGATTGGTAATGCGTTCACTCGTGTAAAATTTTTCATTACACTATTGTACTTATAGACTCTGGAATGTGAAAATGTCTCTTTGTTAGGAAAAGTGGCTAACATTTTGCCATCTAACAACAGATTTTGTGATATCGCCCTGCAATTTATAGTGCTATATTTGTGTGGCTCAACTATGCACTATAGTTGCCTTCACGAAATTAGAAGCATGTTGCAGCTCTGTGCTGTACTTCTTTTCTATCCCTTTACTTCGATAATGTTAATCATCAAGCAATAAGCAAATTAGTCCCTAGTCCCCCGCCCGCCCGTATGTACACTGCGTCAAGTATCCACTTCATCCCAAGCGTCTAATTTCATGACGGAGGCTATAGTATAATGTAGATACAACATGTACGATAACGAAGGCCTAAACAATATGCTTGACTGTTTTACTTAAGCGAACCGTTTATAGGAATTGATAATTCAAGAACGGTCGTTAAGGGAATTGTGACAATGACAAAAATATTTCTCTCTCTCTCTCTCTCTCTCTCTCTCTCTCTCTCTCTCTCTCTCTCTCTCTCTCTCTCTCTTCCCCTCTCTCTCTTTCATGTTTTCTCTATGTCTTTCTAAAAGGGTTTGAAAACATATATTTTTTTACACTGTGCTCGTCTACGAAGTTTGGTATCCTATGGTTCATGTTATTACATTAACTGTTCATGATCAATGAGATAATAACAATAATATAACGATATAACAGTCAAGTAATTTGTGAAATAGAGTGCCTATATAGGAGTATATTTCCAGCCAAAAAATGTAGCAGAAAAGGACAATATGTGAAAATCGAAAAGACAGGTGTAAGAAAATAAGCTTCATGTTTATCTCGATTTAAATTTTTTTCTGTATTCAATATTCATCTAACTAACTCTTACTTACATTCCTGCAAATATCATTGTTGTAAAGTTTCGAATATCTCCTTTTCTTTTCTTGTTATCAGGACCTGTAGATAACAAACAATGTCGGAACATCATCTACAAATAAATTTCATAAATATATATATTTCTTCCATCCTAAGCCGATATTCCAACGAATAAATCCATTTTAATCTAAATTCGTGGATAACTATAAGACAGTGTATATAGTACACAGTAGCAGATTTCAGAAGTTATCGATTCATTGCCTGCTGGATAGAGGAAGAAGGACCACTGAAGCGGAAGAAAGAAAACCCCACAAAAAGTGGTATAAATCAACACGGAATCGAACCCGCTACCACTTGGCTTCCGTCCTAGCGCTCTACCAACTGAGCTGTTCCTGATAAAGCCTTGGCATAAATACAATCAAGGGATTCACAGTTAACTGAACACTACAATAAGACCTTGAGATCCGCTTGCATTCTTACAGAAAAATACAGTATTGATTAAAAAAAAAGTTTAGAACGAGATAAGGAATTTTTACTTCAATAGCATTGGTCTCCAGCAATTTCATAACTTACACTAGTCGATTTAAAGGAATAATGGTCAAGCCATTTGTTTTCAGATTTTTTTTTTAGTTGTGTGACTTATTAACTTGTTAAGTTGCTGTGTTTCAAAGCTATTTGATAATCGTTATCTGTACCTGTTCGAGTGTGGAGCCTCTCCCTTTGGTTTCGGCAGCAAGACAGTCAACATTAACATCAAAGACAGTTCTAAAATTATCTTCATTTTAACGTTTACAATTCTATAATGGTTGTCTCAAGACAACAGCCATTAAAAAGAGTACTAACAGATGGGCTTGACTACACATTGGCTTCATGCCAAAGATAACAAAATGAAATGAAAATTACTCTCTCCCACTGGAATCAAAACCGTTCTTGCTGATATATGTGGCTATTGTAATTCCGAGCTCGCACCGTTTCAACCCATGGGTTAGCAAATCTGAATTGGAACCCTTCTCATCAACAGCCCATTGACAGAGGTCCATTCCTCAGTTTCATTTGTTGCGTTGTTCCAAATGAATAAAGTTTATGACAGCATGTGCCACAACGGCTTATGTACAGTTGGTGAGTTTTTGAAGAAGAAAACGGTGAAACGCAAGAGGCCTTGGTGTCATTGAATAAAAGTCGATGAAGTTAATTATAATACCGATATTAATAAAATTTAAACCAGGCCGGCCGTTTATACAAACTACTATTATATAGAGTGACTATTATAGTCAAACTATGATTTATTTGTTACTATGTATTATTTATTTATTCAGAAATAATGGTAGTGGCATGCAGTGTGACTAAATGACCGTCTGGAAGATTTATTAATATGAATTTCTTAAAAATTTATTTAACTTACTACAAATTCAAACAGATCGTGGGAACGGGTTCACGAGTCATTACGTTCCCTCGGTGCGAGGAAATACAAGAATCAGACTAAGCTCGTCAAGCCACACGCCGTGGGAACAAGTCTCTAGATTAAATAACCAGCACTTATTCCACATCCACTAGAAAATATCGCTCATTCATATGAACTAGTCAGTGAGGCTGACTCGGAGTTTTTTTTTTAATGGAAAACCAGAAACCTTTACGTTTTCACGCATGTGATCGGCTATTACACGGTGAAAGTATTTATTATTTCTACCACGTAGTAAGCTGAGTAAAATTTGTATTTAATTTATGTTTAATGTTGGCTTAAAATGAGTATTTATTTGTTTTTAATAACAAAGAATCTAATTAACTTTATCAATCCTTTGTATTAAACGTTTAAACTATTTCTGATTTCATTATAAATTATACGTTATGATTGAAATAATCGTAATATGTAAATGTGTAATTTATTGTACGAATGTTAGTATGTTTGTGAAACGTGCGTTTTGAGTTAGTGGAATTGTGTATTCCATAATAATAATATGAAGAAGAAGAAGAATAAGGTATGAATGAGAACTCTTAAATCACAATTGCCACCAAGCGACAAAACGCTTTGATTAATTGACTTTTTACAAAAATACTGACTAGTATACTATACTATACTACGAGTACTTATGTTAAATACAATATTTTACCCAATACTTTGGTTGGTCTACCAATGCATCCAAATAAAGAACTTTCTATAAAGATAAAAGATGTGTAACACTCAAGGTTCCGGCTAATACTCCGAACCAATTTTACACGGCTAATTTATTAATTGATAAACAGAGATAAACCCGGCAACTATCGAACACTAGCAAAATATTTAAACGAATGCAACTTTCCCTTTTGAAGCAGGGTAATGGACAGAAAATGGAAAAAGAGGGGAAGAAACGAGGGAGCAAGGGAAGGATAAATTAAATGAAAGAATGAAAAGGCACTGAAAAATCTCTTCTCGTAAGTCAGCATGTCTTATCTTCATCAGTGACATCTTGAAGAGAAGTAATCAAAAGGGAATGACAGTAATATTGAGGAGATGGTTTCTGCCTCGGCCGGATTTGCGTGACTGTAGGAATAAAGAAGTAATGCATCAACAATACAGAAAATTAACAAACAGATTGCAAGGGGGTGAGGGGGGCGGTTCGCTATCTCTATCCGCTTCTGAGCGTACAGCAGTGGCGAGATTCAACACATGTTCTTCTATTGTATTTATTCTATGCTTGCTATCCATACTAAACCACTGATTTACAATTTGTTAGCAACGCCTATATTAACTTACACAGCACCTAGTTGGAGCTTATTCAGTCATACCAGTATCAGTAAATTTCCTAAAAAATGTTTCTAAGAATAATATTTGACAAGCCAAGGAACACTACAATAATTAAGTTGTACGAAGTATCCAAGGATCTAGGTATTTTAAAGGTGATAACCACAAAATTTGTTGAAAATTAAACAAAACAAGAATCACTTCAAAATATTACCAACACTAAGAAATTACTCAAAAATTAGGATTTTGGGCTTATATGATATCTTATGAAGAAATATTTCCTATTAGCAACCAGTTTTTACTTTTTACCGTTAGTTTTTTTTTTATTTATATTTTTCCTTTTTCCTAAATTAAAATGTATGCGTTACTCAATGATGACTTTATCCATAATCAAAAGAGTTTATGTTAGTCTCTTGTTTTTCTTTTAAAGTAGACAATATTGCATATAAGCATAAGATTATGTTTTATTACGTAAATATTGGAAATAAGCTTTGAATACCTATAAGTGGAGCCATTCTAACTTCAGTAAAAAAATCGTGTATAGGATTGGTATAGAAATCGTAGGATTATTAAGCAGATATTTTTTAAATTAGAGAGCATTTATTATAATCAAGTCAAGTGTGATGTATCACAGAATAATACGTTTCTTTACGGTTTATTAGCATTTTGAATAACTTTTTGTAATAGTGAATGTACAATAATAGTCAACTAAAGCTCTAACATATATACCTATTATTATCAATCGGGCTGTCGATACCTTCAATTGGATACCCCACTCGATTTGATAGGAACAAGTTTATTTTTTTAATTAGAAGTACTTAATTTCATGCTAGATAATTTCATTTTTTGCTAATGGGATTGAAAAAAATTGCGAGTACACTTTTGATGACATCAAGTCAATCATACTGCACGTAAGGCCCGAAAAATGTTATATACTATTAATCAGAAAGTAGAGATCCTTAATTTGATAACCTACTAAATATAGTTTTTAATTAATTTATTAATAACCTTCCATTACATTTAATGGGCATGGTTTTATTGTTAATACCATAGAGAAACGAAATGTCATTCAAAAATACCACGCCTCTAAAAGTTCACCGGTTGAGTATTAAATTGCGGTGTGACAATAGAACGTTTAGAAAAAAATTATCCAAATACATTCAAATCGGTCTCCCAATTCTTAGGATAATTAGTAACATAACAGCAGAAGAAAGGCCGAATTTCAAACTTGGTAATTTAATCCTAAGATATAAAATCTTCACAGTTTTCCTTAAAATTGGCGTAGCAAAATTAATTCCATCTTCACCATCCTGCTAACCGAATTGGCCAATCACTGGAGGTCTTTACACTTTATACCAGAGGCCTTTCTGCACTAACGGCCACCGTTAAACTTTTATGTCTAATTAACGGGGCTAAAACCGATTCTCACTAATAGCTATGTTGTCGATCTTCATTCTTTTAAGTACATTAGTGTGTGTATTAAGGTTTGATCAATAAGTGACGAGAATTTTATAATTTCGCTTTTTTCGATTTCGATGGCGAAGCGCATCATGAGTTCCTTCCAGAAAGTCGTACGGTCAATGAAGTATATTACTTGGAAGTAATGCGCCGTTTACGTGAAGCGATCCGACGAAAACGATCGGAACTGTGGCAAAACATTTCGTGGACATTGCTTCACGGTAACACTCCCGCTCACACTGATTGTTCGTAATTTTTTAGCAAAAAACAACACTGTAGCGTTACCTCAGCCACCGTATTCGTCGGACATGGCTCTCTGCGACTTCTTTTGGTACCTGAAGTTGAAAAAGGACGACGCTTTGACACCATTGATGAGATAAAAGAAGAATCGCTGAAGGAGCTAAAAGCTATATCGAAAAGTGAGCTTGAAAAGTGCTTCGAAGATTAGAAAAAGCACAAATGTATTGCATCTGAGGGGGATTACTTTTTGATCAAATTTCGTACCGTAATAATTCTACCAGTAATCTTCGATTAGCTTCGGTAGTAGACTTATAATATTTTTAATTCTATCCTAGAGATTCCGCTGAAGAAGATAAAAATCACTATAGATTAAAAAGGAAATATAAAAGTGTAGTTTAGCTCCGAAGCGTTTTCTTCGGACTTACTCCACACTTATGTAATCACTTTAGCTACAATAACTTCGCAATAAAATTCAAAATCAGATAAATATGAAACACTCCAAGGGGCGCAGTAGAAACTGGTCATTGACAAAGAGCTACCTGTTACAGGGAATTAAATTAAAACATACACACATGTATCAGTAAAGTAAACATAATTAGATAGTTCCTATTATTAGTTGTCTATTGCATCATCGTTCCAATTAATGCCACGGATAATAATGAATACCAAAGAAAAATTATGTGCTTATAACAATAAGAATAATTTCATTGCTAATACAAAATATACCTAGACACATATTTATCAGAAAGTAAAAATATAAAATTAAATAACTTTCTAAAATAAAATATACCTTGCCGGAAAAATACAAATAAAATATGTTCCTAAATACATACACAAATTCACAATTAGGATTTACACATAAATTTATACCAAGATTTACTTAATAAAAAATATAAATACTCTATATAGATGTGTACTACTGTATAATAGTAAACTACATTGTACAATTAACATGTTATAAACATCAACAGCCTTTCAGTAGTAAGCACATTATGTAACTAATTATTTGCTTGAGATTCCAATGTGACGAAGGAGGAAAGGGAATTCCAGAAGGATATTATGATGAAGGAATATTGTAAATCTTCTATTCGTCATCCAATCACGTTAAATTTTCAAGACCAATCACGTGATCAGGAGAATATTTTTATTGGAAAATATTTATATTTATTAATCAAATAATTGATTAATCTTTATTATTAATAACTTAATTAAACTTTTTGCAGTTTACACTACTGCTGTAGTGTATGCATACTAGGTAAAATAAGCGACTACAAACTTAGTATGCACGCGAGAATAATTAGTGACTAATCCCTTCTCCGTAATATTTAAATTTTAAAGAAGCATTCGTTCAAAAATATTCTTTATTTATTTTACGACTAACAGTATTCCAATCCGATCACATAAAGGTAATTAGATTTTTTATCAGTGCCCGGAAAAAGTGAGTAGCCAGCCCACTCGAGTTGGCACAGTACCGTAAAAGCAAATTTGTTTCAAAAATATATTTGTAATAAACATTACCTCTGAGATAGTCTTCCGGCATTATAACTCCCAGGGAGCTTTAACGGCTGGGGTTTGCCCGCACTAAATCCTACCCTTGTACGTATAATGTTACCTTATAATAACTTTTAACTACCCCTCGGATAAACGTTTGTAAGTGTTCGTGCCCATAGACAGTCATTTGGGTCATAACATTTCTCCGTAATTACTGGCTTCTTGGAACATGTTCCATCTTTCTTGGAATATGTTACCGCATTAAACTCGACGCTATAACGTTCAGACCCTTAATGCAGCTGCAAACTAATACCTCAAAAATTACTATCGTCGCAACAAATACTGAAAATTTCAGTTACAATTATGATTCTACAAAATTTATGTGCCTTTTGGGAGGAATCGAGAGAAACATACATGAAGTTTCAAAAATATGTCCTAACATATGTTTGATGACAATCGCACAAAACGTCCAATTTATTAAGTAGTTTCTAATTTAACTGAGTTCAGCTACTATCTGATGGGTGAAATAAAATACGCCTGACAATTGGCGGAGTGCTTACCAACGGAAGAAAAAAAATTAAATATATCCACATCTATTTTATACGTTTCCACATTTATAGGCGTCACATAAATTACAATGCAAAAACAACTGAAGAAAATGTTCTAAATAGCGAAAAAAGTGACGATTCTGCTACTCATAACTTCTTAAAAGGAAACTTCATTTGGTATAACACGCAAAAGTACAATGAGATATGGTCATAAACTAAGAGCTTACTAATGAGCTAATGAGTGCCTGAAGGGACCAACAACCCTTCTTGAACGGCTTTATGTACATGTATATACATATTATATACACAAAGAAATGATAGAAGTAAAAATAAATAGGAGATCTGGGGAACTGAGAAAAATTAAGTGCCCATTAAACAAGTTACTGATAATTACAATAGAGAACTATCAGTGATTTCTATGAGATTACAAGTTAGGAGATGTAGTTTTACTGAAACAATTGTCATTGTTAACAGTGTGATTATTTTTATTATGATCCCACCATCGTTTGGAAATAAACAAATTATTTAAAAGTAGATTATAACGCAATTAGGTTATCATATGATATATTTAAATTTGTATTATCATACGGAGGTACTAAGCAAAACCGAAGACACTATTTAATTTGAAGATGTAGGAAAAACATTTAACAACAACGACTCTAAATGTTATTCAATAGAAACAGGTTAGAATTCGATTAAAAATAGGATATAAGGTTTGTGGGAAGGGGCCGTAGGACTGACAATTTGAGAAACTTCCAGCGAAATAAAAAAAAGAAATAAAAACAAATACAAAAGTAAGGACACTATTTATTAACCTTTATAGGTTGACAGTATTTCTTCATAATAAGGCGGAGAGGGGCCGGCAATGTTAGGGGTGGGGGTAGACAATGAGTGAAAAACCCCTTAACGGCCGGCCATAAAATATAAGGGTTGGTAGACTTAAAAGGGCTCTAGCTGACAAAGGTTTTCGCCTTGTTAGACGGAGACTATCATCAGGGCTACCTGATGACTAATCATCAACATTAACACTCCCTTAGCCGGCCCAAAGTGGTTCTCAAACTTTTTACCCTAATCGTCTCCGTCGGCTAGTATATTTAGAAGAGCCCTCTCTCTCTCTCCAGTTCCCGACAAAAGTTTATCTCATTTTCTCTCAGGCTTTCTCATTTCAACACCAGGCTCCTTCTGACTTGTCAAACTCCCTTTTTATACTTTTTCAAACACTTCTATCGTTACCTTTCAGGAGAGATGTTCTTGTGTTGAATTCATATCCATGTATTTTTTTAGAATGACCATAGTATGCAATTCTGTTTTAAAGACATCGGTAGACAAATGGTTCAAAAAGTGTCCGACAGTGCGTTATGTCAAGGTATCAACAACCTGCGGTCTTGGAAAACGCAGTCTACTAGTCAACGAACGCTTACACGTTAGTCGAGGAGTCTGAATAAATCTGACCCCCCCCCCCATTTTCTCATGTCGTTCCTCGACACTACATCTTCATGAACTATGAACTTACCTTGATATAGATAAAAAAACTACGCCTCTACCTAACACACACACAATAGAAATACACCAGGAGTTGGATACTGATGTTTCCAATTGTGTGTTTATGGAACATGTAATGTGCAATGGGCAAAGCACATCCTTTACAGGAATAAACACACTTACAGACAAAACGGCCTCTCCATCTCACCACTTGAGAACCTGTTTGTTCAGTCTTTTACATTTCAGTTAAGGAAGAACTTATATCCGAAGAGAGTACGTTGTTAAATGTACTCGCTAATGACGGCATCCTAAGAGATGTTAAACTCAGGATAACTAATCATGCTGGGATTTGCCAATAATGGAACCTGTTGGTTCTCCAGCCTTAACTGTAGTGGAGTAGGGTGAAGAAGTAGGGAATAAACTTAAAGGGTGGAAAAAGGTATTAGTGGACTGTATACGAGGTGGTCTGAAAAGTTTCCGACCTAACAAAGCTTGTATTTCACTAGCTTTTATTTATTTTATTATCATCTTCATGTTGAGGTCGGAAACGTTTCAGACCAACTGTGTATCTGAGAAGGGGAGAAACGTGGTTGAATTCACGGGAACAAATATGGAAAACACCAGACTAATAGATATAGATAGGTGAACAAAAAAATTAAGGGATCGAGCCTTCAAGAAGAACAATATTGTTATTAAACTAGTGAGTGATCTTAACAGGCTCGACTCCTTTATATTAATTATCGAACATGTGATTTGTTGAGTAGGTTGTTCATGACTGACGATATTCGTCGACTAAAGATGCATTCATAGGGAGATCAATAATCGATGGGTGTTTCATCGGGTCTCGCCCCATCTTTGTTGTCACATGGCGACCGCGATGATCAAGTCTGTGTGAGGGATCATGGTAAAACGTCTTGATTTCGGGTAGGGATGGAATGATAGTCTGAGCTGGGTATTTGTGCTTGTGGCACCCTGGGGTTGTTTCCTGTTTGGTAGTGTCGCTTCCTGGCCTTACACGTTATTCAAGGGGTCTGAATAGATGGGCCTTCTGCCCCCCCCCTTATTTTCTCTAAATTAAGAATTTTTTCAGGGTCGCCATGTCAGTATTCGACACTACATCTTCATGAACTATAACTAACCTTCCTTGATAAGAAATACGAGTTTGAAGTGGCTGTAGGAGCGTTTTAGGAACCAAAACTTTAGCCAAAAAGTTTCCTCTCGATCGAGACATCCAATCATTTGAGTGTTTGTCGTCCGATTCCAGGTATTATTGTAATTTAATTCAGTCTATTTATTTCTCTCTTTGATCTATCGAATGCCTCAAACATTTCAATTACGATCCAGAACGCAGCATTAATAGCCAAGTCCCAGTCATAAATTACTATTATACTAGTATCGAAATTCAAAGATACCACCATAACGTTAATGTAAATACCGCTGCGTTCTACTTCGAAGCGTGAAAACGCCTACTACTTCGAAGCGTGAAAACGCCTTCTTATCCAAGCGTGGGCCCCATGTTGGACAGTAAGTTTGTCTTTAAAACTAATGCTTTTAACCAGTGCCCATCGGTTTTACAATGCAATTTAATTTAAAAGACATTAATAACAGTCAGGTCCAAAATAGCGTGCCCTATACTATTCAAATACGCAAATACATATTAGAACGATCAGCCATATTTCGTTTTGACATTTTCTAATACAGAAACTAGTTTTATATAGTGAATTAGATGAGCATCGCATTTAAACAATGCTCAGATTGTTTTACGACCGGCCATGTTAAAATGGTAAATTCAGATAAAATATAAGTACTTACAGTACTTTTTTATTAACATGCCACCCGCCTTTATACATATTTACTTTATCGAAAAAAAAAGTTATAACCAAAAGAAGCTTTACCTTGCTTATTATAAACCAACTTAGATTGTAAAACGAAATATAATTAAACAGAAAGCTGCGAAAAAAAAAATCAATTAAGCCTTAGTAAAGCTCTCCTGGGTAATTTAAGATTACGGTCTTGAACACTGCTATTTTTTTTAATGTAGACCCAATTAATATAGAAGGCTTTGCAGTGTAAACTTGTTTAAAAGTGTATAAATCATCAAGAGACGGACCCAAAGTGAAATTTTCTTAATTTATCTATTTCTTGCTATGTCATATGTTTAATATTACAACTACCATTTACGGTTTACATGATTATGTGATCTATAAATTGTAAATAAACGAAATGATTACACGCCCACTGATATTATTGTCGGATGCTGAATTGCTTGAATGAGTTCTGAGAGGCTTCTCACTTTAGCAGTAAACAGAAATCAAAGTTAGCAAGTGCCACTGAGAATTGGAGTAGTGCTGATAGCTCTAATGAATTAAAAGCTTTCGATTGAGAAGTGATGCCGCCCTATTAGGGAATGGCTAGGATGAATGTGCCAAGGAGAAGGGCCAGTTAGTCCCTTTCAAGGGCTGAAATATTGACGAAACAATTAGGCCCCTGTTCTGGAGCCTCACAAATAATTGTCCACGCCTCTTCTTCCTTTCTTATGTTTTTTTTCCCCCCCGGTTGAGGTCTGTTACGCTTTATTTTTGTTTCTTAATTGTTGGACTGTTTGGGGTTGGGGGGACTGTGTATTTCGCTGATTTGGTCTTTTTTTTTCAGATACTCCGGGTTGGTGATTGAGAGTAGTGTCCAACTAAAGGATTGGTATTGATCGAAACATCTTTAACAGTGCAAATTTTACCCGGTTTTAAACAAGGCTTATGACTGAATCGTCCTCCAGCAATAAAACATAATCCTATTTCTTACCTTCTTGCCTAATATCTATTCATTTGATGATTAGCTCCTGTGTTCCCTTTTGGGACGTAGTGCGTCCATGAATCTTCCCCACATCATTATTTCATTGGACAGTTGCGCAAGCTCTAACCATCCCTATCCTCATTTAGGGTAATTGTAAGGTTGTAGTTGTAACCACAATTAGCAATGAGCTCTGCTTCTCCTTGGGTGGTCTTTCGCAAGGTAGCGCTTGTTGCGCCTACTTATCTGTTTTCTGTGGGGTCCAGTAGAGAGCGGCTCTGTGCCATTCCATAGCAACGAAAATAACTCTATCGTAATTGACTCATTAACTTCACTCGTGTAGGTAGAAAAAGTATATCCTCAAAAATCAAACTATTATACCAAGATCTCTTGCTATCGCGAGTAGTTAAGGTAGTTAAGTTAGGTAGTTAACTTTTAGCTTCTCCACACTGCAACATAGATAAATGAAATATGAAATGAAATGCTATGCAGTATAAGCAGCAAGGACTAATCTCAATAATGACAGTATTGCCAAAAACACGCACAGTTATACTGGATGGTTTCAATGGAACACTGCAAAAGAGGTTGGAATAGGATCTGCCGTGCACCTCGCAATGTGGAACATGTAGGATATGCAAGAGATAAGGGAGCAGTTTCGAATTTTCAAAAATGGTGGATACAGCTCTGACCACCAGGAATCTATGGCAACAATATGGAGGATTATGTAACCAAAATTCTGCTATTTTAGGATGCAGCATCTTTTGAGCAGTTTGGTATCTTGTCGGATAAAGACACAGATTCACCCGATTATCATACGCTGTTTAGTGTTCGGGGACTGTGTAATTGTTTTTTTTGTATTGTTTTTTTCTGCTACTACGGGTTGGTAATTGAGGGTAGTGTCCAACAGAAGGATTGGCTTTGAACATTAATTTTTTTCGGTTTTAAACAAGGCTATTGGTGACAGGTCGGATTGGCATACAAATCAGGAAATTTGTGCATAATATAAACTACACCTGACCACTTGATTGTTCAAAATATCGGCTTATTAAACATCTTTGTATTTATCTAGTACAAAATTAATTTTATTCAGTTCAGAAGCGTTAATTTATTAGTAAATCTGACTTATCGATGTCAGTACAACGACGACAATAAGTGTTGTTACCGTTAGACACACAATAAAAAAGTGGAATTTCAAAGACCCAACAAATGTTCACAACTCACAATGAGATTAAAAAAAAAAATATTTCTAAACTTTTCATTATGTAATCTAAGATATAAAACGGCTTATGTCACGACGGAGATCTAGGATTATTACCCTCTTTGGATTTAAATGAATAATTTATTAGCCCTTAGTGTTTTTTATTCAATATTGTCGTTTTATAACAGATTTTGTTCCCCCTATTTAAGAGTTTAATTCAGTCAATAACCAAGATTAGTGACTAAAAGAAAAATATTCCGATTTTTATTTTTTCTATCCATCACTGACCTAAGGATAGGTTTTGTATGAATTAATACAAATTTTGAGCGGTTATTAAGTAAGCTTATGATGCAGTTATAGTTGAGACTTAAAGCCTATCCAGAAGTGTTAGTGTCGATTTGTCATTTCATTGGATGGAGGCAACGTCAATAGTCACTTAAAGAAACAATTAACTGCCTCAACAACAGTTCCAGTGTAAATTGGAGGCTGGCATGGTGGTTGTCAAATTAGTACGTGTAGACAGGACAGAATGAGATGGGGGGGGGGGGGACGTATATTAGCCTCAGTAACCAATAACTTTTCACTTAAGCTTCCTCGTTTTTTTCACGTTTCGGCAAAAAAACAAAACAATGAGTACGCTCTTTTTCTGTCACGCGATTGACACTTAATTGATTCAGGCAACGAATTTCTATGGAACTGACACATCATTTTCTCGTATTTCTATGCTGTGATAAAAATGATTCGTAAGGATTATGAACTAAATTGTATTATTCTAAATACATTTTTTTAGTTATAGGGTGTTCGCTAGCCCCAGTCATTTTGTGAGAGAAAAGAATCAATATTTATATTTTTGTTCTTGTCAAGAAAATACAAATTATCTTACAGTATTTCAGCTGTGGTTATACAGACTTTTTTTTTTTTATTATTAATCCTTTATTGTGCTAAAATTACAATCTGCCTTATTAGGCAATAAGTAATTAAGATAAATGTTCTCATTCATACCATATTTACAATTCATCATTCACTCGCTCATTCATACAATATTTACGGACAGCCCAGAGGCCTCCCAAATCCACATGCGAAAGTGAAAGTGGAGTCTTGGGAAGTCCCCTACGCTCCTCCGTCAGCCGCGTCACCGGATCCGATCCAGTGGAGGCTGACCAACAGCACGAGAGCCACAGATGCTCAAGACATGATTGGAGAAACTGGCCATTGCCAGGACTCTCACTGTCACGCGTTTATAGCAGGTCACGAATATAGATTTTCCACACTTTATAAGTATTATATAAATTAGTCAGGCATTATACATGTGCTAATGTAGGTTTTATTTATATTGGGCAGGTGCTAGGTTTTGTAAGTACGTACAACATGGTTGGAGTGAATAAAGTTTGTTTGTAACAATGTTACTGTCGTATATAGTTTGAAAATAAATCTCTTTTCTATCTGTCTAAAGGTTCGTTCAATCCAGGCCTGGATATTCTTCCCATGAGGAAAAACCTTTTAGTTTATCCTTAAATCGTGTCGATTTATAAGTTTTCTCATCGCTTTTATTTTACTGTGGCTGCATTGTGAGCTAAATCTCTTAAGCGTAGCTCCGTCGTGCTGATCCACTTAAAGCAGAATTTCCATTATATTCCTAATCATCCTATAACTTTTCCCTACCCCACTACTCAAGTTGTATTCACCGTGATCAATTCTGAGGTAAGATTTTATTCATTACAGTACATCAGCGTCCAGGTGTCGCGAGATTTATTCACCGCATATCAACCAACTGATTTTTTTTTACGTTATTTCTTAGTTACTATCCATTGAAACGGAGTTATCAAAACTATATTTTTCTCTAGCCTTGATCGTACTTTATATTTTCTTTAATATATTCTAAGCTCGTTAAGGATCCTTTCAACATTGGATTTTTCCAAGGCCTAAGTTGGACTTGTTCAGAGAAACCCAATTGCACCCATATGGGAGTAAAACGTGAACCTAGTGTCTATTGTGGGTGTGGGATGGTCGGGTATTGATGCCCTAGGCGTACTGGGGATAGCTGGACTTTCCCAGAAGAATTAACAGTAAACATTAGTGAATTGTACCAAGATTAGGCGTTTTACGTGATTTTTTTGGTTGCCTAACATTTGGGATATGCCTCCTGAGACCTGGGCTCTGCACTCGTCCTAGTATACTCTCTCGGACTCGCATCGGTGGGTTGTTCGAATGAGTTCCGATGCCCCAAACAACAGTATTGATGTTTTGGGGGTTTTATGCCAAAATAAACCCAATCAACCAATGTCCAAGTGCTGTTGGTTGTATCTTCAATGATACAAGTTTTGTTAGCTCACAGGTATTGCATATTTAATTTTTCTGTGTCATTGTGACAGTTGCTTAGTGCCTGTTTGAAAGTATATCCTCTCCGTTCGGGCTCGGCAAACAGCTTCGGTTATACGAGCGGGTTTCCATTGGAAAAACAGAGCCATCATTCTGCACCAAAGACCCCCCGGAGAGCACATGCATATACATGGGAGCTCGGACCACTGTGACCTGCCATGGCAGCATCAATCGGCCCTGTAATTGCATGCCGGCCATACAGATGGATACCCGATCCGCTGGACAGACAGAAAAAACAAACGGGGTCCTAGCTGAGCCAGCGGGGAGGGGGGCCAGGCTGATTGGGACTGACGCGAGCCCATCCCGGTAGAGATTTGATTGAATGCCTCATGCAGCGACTCACTGCCTCACTTCATCTAGGAACAGTTTCACTAAATATACCAATCATTATAGATACCTACTGCGATGAGACTTATCAAGCTTAACTTGGCTTTGATTCTTATTATGAAGAAAAACTGTACAACAAAACTGGCCCTATGAGTGATAAAACTTTTGGGTGAATGATTTAATAAATAGTTTCTCTAACCTTTTGGTATTTAAATAAAGAAAAACAACAAGAAATGCTTGATAGGGAAATTCGCAACACACTGATTTAAAATAACCCATAAATGTAAATTATTCCACATAGCGAGTAAAAAGGTATGGCTCTTGTCATGAACCTTTAAATAAGCGTAATGTTTTTGCATTGTCTGTTCTCGTTTAATAATAGTAAAATTACAATTTGCTTATTCAACATTAATAATGATGATTTAAGAGCTCAGTCATACCTTTAAACAATTCCACCCACTCAATATGTACCGTTGACACTCATACCAAATTCTGCCCAGGATTACCCAGTGAAGCTGATGGAGGAATAAGGTAAGCTTACCCCCCCCCCTCACTTACTGTTTCGCTTCTCTCAAGCTTTGAAATCAACTAAAGAATTAGTATTAGTCTTCGGTGTTGTTGTTTTTTGGTTGGAAAGCCGCTACTTGCAGTACGTTACTCTTGGGAGGAAAGGGAGAAGTGGGAGCCATTCTCCCAGAATGATGTATTGATTTTAAATGAGATGTTTGGCTAAATTTGGTCCCAGTGGGGAAAGCAATGAATAGTTATCGACCCTGAGAAGAGGAAACTGTTTCAGATACTGACATTGGCACTTATTAGTAAGTCGGGGGCCTGTGACAGATGAAAATACCTGTTGGCCAGCTGGACAGGAGCGATAAGAAGCGTGCGGGGCCCCCTGATGTATGGGGCCCAGGGGCCTGGGGTCAGGACAAGGCATCCCCACACCAGCCCCCTGTACAAATTATAGCAACACATTTGTTTCTCCCGTCCTATCTTTTTGGCTTCTACTTCGCATATGTTCGTTCAGTTTCTGCTTCTAGTTTAAGTTTATATTTAGTTTAAATGTATATAATATGCGTCTACATGACGTTATCGGTGTTAAAGTTAGTTATGTTTATATATTATTATTATTTTACTTATATGAAGGAAAACTGAAGTTAAAGATTAATTTCTAGTGGCCCTTAAGGATAAAAAGAATATCTATCTTCCTACTAATTGACATTATTCACAACACTTTACTAAATTATTGTAGCTACCATCACAATTTACAAGACACTTTTGAGTGTTTTCTTTAACTACGTAATAAATCGATGTTTGAGGTATCATGTCTTCAGGACACGAAAGTTCGCTTAGGGAAATTTGTTATTATAATTTATTCTGTATTTTCAGCAGTTTAAGGAAGTTACTAGTACAGGATGGCACGATAAATACAGAAACACGAAAGTGTTTCCTTACCTGTACGAAAGTATCCCTTTTCCTACTTGCTTGGCAATAACTGTACCAACGCGAATAAAACATGTAATAACGTTTCAGAACATGTAACGACTACGAGACATGGGGTGCAAATAAATTACAGCATCAAATCACTGGCATGGGTAGAGCGGAAATTAGATTCTCACAGCGTTGATGTGTCGTAAAATACCTGTAACTAACTTCCAGCAGTTAAAGATTATACAGTTGCAGTACTAGAAGTGTCCTTCCTATCTTATGATTATTACGAATTTCACACTTACTCGGTATACTCCGGAACTATTAGTCAAGAGTTAGGCTCACATTGTTACGTGTTGTTGAATTTTCGAACTATGCTGACTGGTAGTTCCTAAGAGTGCTGGATGATGAGCCTTGTCAATCAATATCTTCCAGCATCCAGGATTTTCGATAGAGTCCTCCGGGATGAAACCATTGCAGGAAATGATGGGGGGGAATCCCATAACTCTCCAATCTATAGATTTTCTTTAATGCTCGTGGTATTTTCGCTTCTTCTCTGCTTTAGCAAATTGTGATCCGCAAGTTCTCAATAAACTGCGCTGTTTTCTTGTTTTATCTATCACTGAGATGTTTGCTCTACTGCAGTACCTATAGGTAATCCCAGCAAATAGTGACTATAAGTGCTGGATGGTATTGATAGTAAGGAGATTGGTCTCTTAACAAGTTCATATTTGTTACTATGGCTTGATGAATACTTTTAGCAGACGGTATCAATACATAGAGGCTTCCAGCTGATAACAGCTTCAATATTCCGACTTTGAATGAGCTGTAAGGATTATGAACTAAATTGTATTATTTTAAATACTTTTTTTAAGGTTATAGGGTGTTCGCAAGCCCTAGTCATTTTGTGAGAGAAAAGAATCAATATTTTTTGTTCTTGTCAAGAAAATACAAATTATCTTACAGTATTTCAGCTGAGGTTATATAGACTTTTTTTATTTTTATTATTAATCCTTTATTGTGCTAAAATTACAATCTGCCTTATAAGCAATAAGTAATTAAGATAAATGCTCTCATTCATACCATATTTACAATTCATCATTCACTCGCTCATTCATACAATATTTACAGACAGCCCAGAGGCCTGCCAAATCCACATGCGAAAGAGAAAGCGGAGTCTTGGGAAGTCCCCCACGCTCCTCCGTCAGCCGCGTCACCGGATCCGAGCCAGTAGAGGCTGACCAACAGCGCGAGAGCCACAGACGCTCAGGACATGGGGAAACTGGCCATTGCCAGGACTCTCACTGTCACGCGTTTATAGCAGGTCACGAATATAGATTTTAAAAATATAAATTCCACACTTTATAAGTAATATATAAATTAGTTAGGACTTTGAATGAGTTGGAACTACCCATAAAAGCTATATAACCACGAGTAAGCCGCAACGTCTATTTTATGGCCTATTATTTATCACAGTCCTAAAAATGTTCTCGGCTGTTGTACTATATAAGTAAGCCCCGTCCAGTGTTGGCAACAGTTCCCCCTCCGAAATATTTGATGCCCCGAACGCTCCAGGGGCTAGTTTTTCTGTAAACATATTTGCATATCTGAGGCGGTAGTTGCTGTTCAAACATAAGCTCGAAGATAGGATAGCCGGTGAAATCCCGTTGTAGCTAAATCTGGAAATTTTATTTTCATTAAACATGCGCTTTTCCCCGAGTTCCAGTTTATATTCCCTCCTTTCCTTCCACGAATAGCAATAACAACGTTTATAAAGAAACGTTGTGAATACTTATTTCTCTCCCCCATTTGTATATTTATTTTATTAATTTCTATAATAGTCCTTTCAGGTGAAGAGCTGAGTGCCTAACTTCCACACATTTTTCAGGGCACCCATAAAATTTTGAAATTGAACTTTATTGTAGAAAAGTATGTCTTGGGGTCTTGGCACTGGTCACTATCCCTACTCATATCCTAAGGGTCTGTGGCTCTTCTGGCCTAGCTCTGGTGTTGAGCACATAGCGAAACACTCAGAGAGGAAGGTTGGGGGATCCACTACGGAATGTGTAAGTACATCTTGTATGAATGAGTGTTGTACATAATTATGAATGAAAGAATTCATAAATCCTAATTATTAATTATGTACAAGCAAATTGTAATTTTTCAAATAAATATACTTATAATAACAATTTATTTTTAAATATTCACGGATACCATCACTGACTATTGCATCAACGACTTGAAGATTTGATAAAAATTCATTTTAACAATGCCGTGGACTGGTATTCCAAATATTACCTTAAATAGATCTTGTAAATCAAGATAAACGAGAAAATTTGAAATTAAAAATTTTAGCTGTTGAAATTTTCTTTTGAGATACTCGCGCTCTTCGTCAGCCTCCACTGGATCGTATCCAGTGACGCGGCTAACGGAGGAGCGTGGGGGACTTCCCAAGACTCCACTTTCTCTTTCGCATGCAAGGGAGGTGACAACCATGTGGATTTGGGAGGTCTCTGGGCTGTTTGTAAATACGGTATGAATGAGCGAAAGAATGAAAATTGTAAATATGGTATGAATTAAAACATTCATCACAATTACTTATTGCCCAATGAGGCAGATTGTAAAGTAATTTTATCATAATAAAGTTGTTGAATAATTTTAATTTTGTTATTATCTATAATTTTTTTCTGAAAATCTCTTATTTCTCCAGATGGTAGCCCGCGTTTTTTTTTTTTTTGGCATTCAAGTCTACTTACTGATATAAAATTAACGTAGATATTACTTACTTAATGAAACATCTGCTCCAACAACGATTGAACGATAAACTTTGAAAAGGTTATTAAACAACAATCGACTGAAGTAATTATTTTCCTATTATATTGAGCAGAGTAGATAAATTACATGAAATGACTGGACGTGCTAATTAGAAAATTGTTTAAAAATCATGTACACAATTACTTTATTTCATGTAATGTAAATGCTCGTTACATATAGTTGCCAGAGCCAGAGCGCCTCTAAACTAAAACTAAAATACAATCAACACTTAAATCTAAAATATCCACTTGTAAATGTAGAAAAACTAAAACAAAAACCTATAACTAAAAAACTAATTTATAACCGCCCTTATGGATAAAATGAATGTCTTTTTGTATCTTCTTCCTAGTTGAAACATTACTCACACCACTTCAATGTCAAAGGTATCGGACATGAAAAATATGTAGTCGGGAGATGGTAGTACCCCTAGGCACTATTATTATTCTAGGTGTTATTATTCTTAGAAATTAATTCTGTATTCTCTGCAGTTTGAGGAAGGATTGCGATGCATGAGCTAATAGATGTCTGAAAACAATTATATAAACTATTGCTTTATATTTTATCGGCAGTTTAGAACTTTAACATAGGAATAGAAACATCAATAATATGCCAGCCCTGCCTTTTACTCTAATAGAATAATACCCCTCTATACTTAATAGTCTTGGACCACTTAACTTCGCTATTTCCTAAATTAATTTGTAAGATTGGGCTCTCATACCTTCCAAGTTTATGAAATCCCATATTAACCTATCCAACTATCCTAATCCCCTAGCACAGTCATTACATTGCACCACATATCCCTATAATCCTCTTCGGAGACTAAAGCACCAGTGGCCTCGTGACCTGCTATAAATACATGACAGTGGGAGGAGTTCTGGAAATGGCAGTTTCTCTAATTATGTCCTAAGCGTCTGGGTCTCGTGGTCTTGGTCAGCTTCCGCTGGCTCGTATCCAGTGACGTGGCTGATGGAGGATCATGGTGGACTTCACAAGACTCCAGTTTTTCTTTTGCATGCGAGGGAGATGACAACTAAACAGGGAAGGCTGTATGGATGGAGAATTGTAAGCATGGTATGAATGAGAACATTGATCGCAATTTATTATTGCCTAATAAGACAGATTGTAATTTTGTCACAATGTTGAATTTGTATTTGAAAAATTTGGGCTGATGATGAGAAACATTTAATTGTGTGATACATCCCACTTCACTATTTTTTGTATGACTAACATGGGCTTTCCTAAGGGAAAGAAGATGTACTTTGAAATGTTAGGCCTTATGTTGTTTATATGTCTGTGAGTAAGGGAAGACTACTGGAGCAAAGAGGGTGGAAAATGGCTCCTTGTATTTGATTACGTGCCTAACAGCACAGAGAGCAAACCAAGGAACATAAACACATCCCTTCCCTTCTAGATCCGGGGGAAATTAAAGGAAAAGTAAACTTTGCTGTCCTTATCACAATATTAATTTACTTCAACAACAGGATCTGTACAGTACTCTAACATCATAACATAACTGATCGTACGATGTGAATTGAACCAATATCACATGAAGGCTAGTTGATTTTTTTTTTTCCAAAACCAGAAACCCTTATGTTTTCTCTTCATACAGTCCCGGTCTCGTGAGTTCCATGGTCCATGGAGAAACCCGAAATAAAGTCAATTGGACGTTCTTTAACATTTTGAGAACAGCAAAATTATCGTTTAATGCCACATTTGTCCAGTAGTACATTTAAAAAACAGCAAGGTACCATAGCAAAACGTCCCAGTCATTTACACTGTCAAACAACCTTTGTAATATAATTCTATAAAATCAAACCATGGGTTTACAGGTTCCACCGCATTACATTCAATCAACAGAGGCCCTTAGCCTTTCATATTTTCAAAAAGAGCTACAACCTTGAATACAAGATCAAATTACAGGCAAGGAAGGCATGAAAAGTCATAACCATAAAACATGAACAAGTGTCATTAATCAGTTGCGTGGTGTTAAAAATAAATGTCTATAATTGTGTGTAGGGTATCAAAGACAAAATGATTAAGAATACTAAATTCCAGTTTTGATTTTTTTTTTTTTTTTTTTTTTTAAGCTGTAAGTACAATCATTAAAATTGTCATAACATTATGTTCATAAGTTGAATTTAACCAGAGAATTTTCCAAAGGTATATTTTATATAATAACCCGAATATGCTTAAAATAAACGTACCGCTATAAAAATATTTTCCACGTGTGGACCGGGGACTCTTCGTGGTTTATTAATACTCAATATATGATCATGAAAAAACGACTAGGTTTTTCAGACCAAATATACTTCATTTTACTTTTTTAATCTCCAGAGAACACGACTGGTCGTAAAGTACAACATTGTGCAATGCATATACATTGTTAAATATCCTATATGAATTATCTCTCCATGATCCATAGCAAATATGTATATCATGACGGGTTGGTGTCATGGCGGCGCGTAATAAAAATGTAGGATAGGTGTTTTTTTTTTGCACGTCCTCCGGAATCCAAAGCAGATCGGTAGTAGAGGCATAGGGCATCTGTTTTCGTTTGACTCCCAAAACCAGCAGATCAAAAGTTCAGGATGTGTTCATTGGTTGGGGTTAGCCCCTATTTCGAACTTTTTGGGTTGATAGATTTGAACCAAGCGTGGACAGTCCTGAAGGGTTAGGTCAGGAGCGGTTCTCTCTGGGCGAGTGATAACTAAAGTTAGGGGCCATTGCGATGATCTTTTCACCTCCCACCCCATATTCACATATATTTATTTAATTGCCATAATAAGTACCTAGATTTGCACAAAAACATATTTCTGCCCTAAGTAGAAATTAAGTCAGGCATTTGAAAGACGATTCACAGGGGGAAAACAACTATTTTTTTTGACCGAATATACTTCATTTTACTTTTTTAAATCTCCTTGAATACGGAAAATGGACAGAAACTTGAATTATAAATCGCTAAAATAATGAAGAAAAAGTATACTAAAATCGGTTTTACGAGCTAATTTCTATTTTTAATTTCTTTTTAGGTTACAGTCTTTGATACGATTCCTTCACTGCGGGGAAAATTGGATTTGAGTTTTGGATTTGAAACTAAGAAAAATACTGAACAGAAGCGAACAATTATTGTTATTTAAACTTAAATCATACCACTTATTCCTATTTAACCCCTCATTGTAAAAATAGGATCATTTAAAGATGATCTGCTGGCAACATCTTTAATTATATTTAGTCATTTATATTCAGTTACTGGCACACTGACCAGACACTTTTGCTATACTTGGAGGAGAGGTATTCCGAAGTAGCAATTAAACAAGAGGCTGGCCTAAAGATGCCTAGATTTCCAGCTCACGTTTTCTCGGGGCGTAAAGAAAACAAGAACAGAATTACCCACGATCCGGAAGGGGGAAAAAGTTAATGCTTCGTGGCCTCTCATTCCAAATCAGATAGAAAAAAAAGAGGAAGTGGACCATTGGAGAAGACGAAATAGGAAGGTTCGCGGTAAGGTTTGAATTAAACATAAGAGAACGCTCTGTGGGCAAGATCAAAACAATCTCACTGGTTTAACCGACGCTGGGATTTCTTTTTTCGAAATGCACCCGGTCAGATTTGTCAGCACTTGATGGAATTGGAGTTTTCATTACCAAGGTACATTAAACAAATTAGTAATTTTTGACGCGATGACTGAGCTAAAGTTATGTACAAGAATTCATGGAATTGCAAGGTAATTTATATATACACATCTAAAGTGCTTTAAGTAAACTTTTGCCTACAATTTTGACCACTCTAATCACTTCGCTTGCGACAGTTAATTTAAAAAAATGCTTTTGTTATCAAAACATGTATGATAATCGCAAGCGAAATTGTCCGTAAGATTCCAATGTATACATACGATATAAATCGTGTGATGTTGATGAGCTTGGTCTGAATTATTCGGTGTTCTTAACGTCGTCGGTAATAACCGGGAACAATGAATGATATTCCTATTTAATAAGAGGTTTATTTGGAAAAAAAAGTTTTTTGTTCAGCATTATGATTGGGCTGTTCAGAATTCATTCATACTTATCTACAATTTCTACCATACACATTAGTACACAAAAACTAAACAGACGATTTGAACAACTGTACAGACTTCAAAGGACATTCCAGCTCTCAATAGAAAACAAATTACTAATTTACAAAGTATACCTAACCCAATCTGGACATACGGAATAAGAGCTATGGGAGACAGCAAAAAAGTCGAACATCAAGCGCATCCAATTCTTTCAATCAAAAGTCCTGAGAACAATAGTAAATGCCCCCTATTATGTCAGCAACAAAACCCTTCATAACGATCTTAATATGCCTTACATTCTCGAACTCATCTCTTCCAAGTTTATGAAATTCCACAGTAGCCTTTCCAACCACCCTAATCCTGTAGCACAGTCATTGCACTGCGCCACTCATCCCTATAATCCTCCTAGGAGACTGAAACGGCAGTGGCCTCGTGACCTGCTATAAACGCGTGACTGTGGGAGTCCTGGCAATGGCCAGTTTCTCCAGTCATGTCCTGAGCGTCTGTGGCCCTCGCGCTCTTGGTCAGCCTCCACTGGCTATTATCCAGTGACGCGGCTGATGGAGGAGCGTGGGGGACTTCCCAAGACTCCGCTTTATCTTCGCATGTGGACTTGGGAGGTCTCTGGGCTGTCTGTAAATATTGTATGAATGAGCGAGTGAATGATGAACTGTAAATATGGTATGAATGAGAGCATTTAACTTATTACTTATTGCCTTATAAAAGGCAGATTGTAATTATAGCACAATAAAAAAAAAAGATTAAACAATACAGTTACTCATTCAACTAATTAATACTACGGGGTCTATAATAAAGTTAGAATTTATTCATCATACCTATTGTTGAATTTACAGTTTATTTTATTCTTACCCGATTGCATAAGATACGGAAAACCCCTCGTAACGTTACTTGGACTCGACTAGATGCTTTACGGGAAATTTTTTGATTAATGAATGGGTTATTTGTTGGGATATCGTCTTTGGTTGACGAAAGAAATCTGTTAGATTTTCGTCAGATCTTTTATATACTCCTTTATTGTGCTATAATTACAATCTGCCTTTTATAAGGCAATAAGTAATAAGATAAATGCTCTCATTCATACTATACGTCAGATCTATCAGTGGGTTACGTTTCAACACACGTTTATGCCTCCTGCATCAGGTCATCAGGTAAATACGGCAGACAGTTTCTTTCCGATAACTCTGACACCAAGACCTGATACAGACATAGTAAGTCGCTAATTAATTTGAAAAATCTTTCTTTAATCAAACAAAGACGATGTTCCAACTAATGTTCCACTAGTTATCTAACTATAAACTCCCAGTTTTGATCGACAAATCTTATACGTTTTATGTTATGTATCTATGTTGTCGAATTATTTATCGATGTTTTGTACTATTATTGATGGTGAACTTTTGCCTGTATTATATGCATCTTTAAGTTATATTGCAGGTATTACATTGTAGGATCATACATTGATGTTAGATTGCATGCAGGTGTGTGTTGATTCAAGGAGAGGTAGCAGTTTGCAGTAAAAGGTCAACACAAAAGACGGGTGTATATATATGTATATGTATATATAACTCTATAATCCTCAATCTATATCCTTAAGCATGAGAATAACATGTAATTTACTGATGTATGTATTTTCTGTTTCAATGAACCTGTTTTTTGTTGTTGTTAGAGGATGGTGCACGTAGGTATTTGGTGACTTTCAAAGATTTGTCATCCTGTCTTGAACTTGGCCTCCTCAAAAGTTATGCCCCCTTAATTTAATAGGCATATGTTTAGAACAATAGAAACTGTTATTTATACTTATGTGCTTAGAAGTTTTCATGGGATGATTGAAGCATGTTTTAATACAAGGGGCGAGTACTGCAGAAGCTGCTTGGACGGAAACATCAATATGGGAGGAAGCGTGGAACACTCCTTTTCCTAATAACTTCAGCTTTTACGACAGCTAGTGAGATGAAGTTTAGGTTTTCTCACAGGTGCAGAACTTTTTCTGACGAATATCCAACAGCTGTTCTGCAGTGTTCGGAGCTGACTCATAACTGTTAATTTTATAATAAAAAAATAAATTGATCCTACTGTTAGGCGTTTGAACGGTCGAAGCTTGTCGGTGGAGATTACGTATCCTCTACTTTACCGAAGCCACTTATACCCATACCCACTTATTAAATAAAAGTCATTTATGTAATCAAATTATATATTTCTAAATTCGTTGTAACATTTCCAAACTTAGTACAATTTATTTAGAATTTTTAATCGACTTTTGTTTTACATCTTGAAAAAAAATGGACATACACCACTTTCAAAATAAATGCCCCATATAATTTTTTTTTTTTCATTTCCATATGAATGGATTGTATGAATGAGAGATGACAGATTTTCCCCAAATTTATTATTGAACAACGTTTCGACGTACTGTGGAAGTCTGCATCAGGTCATCATAGTACGATATGGTTGGAGGATGGGAGGGAGATGATGACTGGAATGAACTCGGAAAAGGGGGATTTTATATTTCCAATGTTTATATACTTCTCGAGCTCAGAGTACTCCATCGTTACCACTGTATTATTCAATGATTCCTATACTCCATTAATGTTCTACTTTTGTGATTACAAAAAAAAATATATGTACGCTTCCATTATAATGGGTTGCGATATTGCAACAAGCACGAGTAGAAGAGGTCAACCTCCCAGTAAACTCCTGGGGATTTTTAATTTGATACCTTACTCAATATACACACAGCTCATTATTTTTCATGGAGTTGCTTTTATTTTTAGCAGCTAAGTGGATTCAAGTAAAATTACCGTACTAAATATCACCCTTTTAACTGAAATTAGAGTTGCGAAAGAGCACCAATTTTCATGACAGTTTTATCGGCTTTCTGTAATTACATTCCATTAATTGCGGGTAATTACTTAATAGTTGCATCATTAGTTCAACGGGTGATAGGTATCTTTAACCGGTTGCTACTGCCTTGCTACGATTTAATTCCGGATACCCAACGATTGATCCCTTCCCAGACCAATTTAGTTGTTTGTTGTGACAAAAGCTATCAATTACCGGGCCATTAACACCTAACTAAACTGTTTACCTCCTCGCCCCCCACCACCGACAGAGGGCTTCCTCCTACCTCGCTCCCTGTTGCCAATGTTCCTTTGTCCTATGATCGATTTGATGATGTTAAATGTTCAAGATTGAATTAAAACAATCAATATTCAGGGGCATTGGTGGTTCCTTCACCTGAGCCAGAAAGGATTTATTTTTTCCTGTATTTTCTAGGATGATTAGTGATGGGGTTAATGGTGATGCACGAATCAATTAAGGATATATTTAAGGTCACGAAATAATTTTTAAGGTTGTCAACATGTTCAATTTGATACCCGATAAACATATTTATTTTTGTATTGACTGGTTTATTATAGGCCCTTAATAATTTTTCATAGGCCTGGTTTTATTTTAACCTTCATTGGGGATAGAATGGAACAACCGTGCAAATTATCATGCCTCTAAAAAAAAAAACAACACCTGTTGACTTTAATGACAAATTTGATGGTTTTCTGCCGATTATGGTTAGAAAAAACGAAACGCAAATAACATACTGTTAAACAGCGATGAATGACCCAACACAAAATTACATACATATTTTCATTAATTGTTGTTTAATTAACTAACGACACTTACTTATATAAAAAGGCCCTTTAAGTAAAATGTCATGTCTCCAGAGGTCTCCCAACTGCTGCTACAGGCAGACATACACACTCACACGGCTGAAAACATAAGTTCTTCTGATTTTGGAATAAACTGACACCCCCCCCCTCCTTCTAGATCATATCTCGATGTCATTCCACATTCTACGTATTTCATTTATATAAGTAAAAGGTCTGTTCTGATAGAAAGAGGGTAATCAAATGTTGAGTCCACTGATCACTAGATAAACTTATTTTATTATTATCTTTATTATTTATTATTATATTAAATTAAAAAAAAAATAGTTACTATAGGATCCTGGTTTTAACAGTGTGATTAGTATAACCGAAATAATGTGACTCTAAAAACAAAGTATCCAGGCACAAATGCCGTGTTAAAAATAGATTAGGTCGGGATTTCTAAAGGCGGGAAAAAATAAACCAAACCACGCCTATTCGTTTATATGTAATGGATGTGGAAATTCAATAAATTACGACTGAAAAAAAAACCAGTTGATCCAAGCACCAGCAGCCTCGCCATAATTTTTAATTATGTAATTTAGTTGTAGATTTTACTTTCCTTTAGGTTTTTTAAGTATAAATAATAGTTTGTTTCAGATTTAGCGCTCCAGCATCTGGCTCAGTCCATGTAACATTTCGTTAGACAAATGCCACAAATTCACTGCCTCATAAAAGTATTTAATGAATATTTTTTACATCGATCGTGAATTAAATTGTACTTATATTTAAATGAATTCGGATGGGTACGGGTAATATGGAAAAGCTGTCTGGGTAAAGGCCGTGGGAGGTTCTTAAATGTTTGTTAAATTTTGGTGAATAATCGCCTCAGCATTTTTAGTTAGTTTTTAGGCAGAAAAAACCTTCATGTTATTTTTGAAACACCTCGATCACAGAAAATCTGAATAATCATTACTGACAAACAAAAATAACTAAATTGGTTAGAACTGCATTAAATACACAATTTATATTTATATCATTTTGATATCTTCGAATTTCATTTCGTGTCACCGTCTTAATCGTGTCTTTGGCTTTGAGCAACAATACAGTACTTATAAATCTAAAATATCTTCTAAGGAAGATTTGAGATGTTTTTTGGGTAGTGAGTAGAATAATTGATAGATAGGGTAGTGAGTAGAATAATTGATAGATGGGGTAATGAGTAGAATAATTGATAGATGGGGCAGTAAGTAGAATAATTGATACGGAGCATTTGTCACATCCATGCAGCATAGGGTTGATTGAATACATCTTTATCATTTCAGATCGTTATTTTTGTTGGAAACCATAGTAGAATTTTGAGCAATCGTACCTGAACAAAACAGCCTCTCCTCTTAACAACCGGAGAGTATAACCTTTTTTTGTTTCTCAGAGGTCACGTCCGAACAATGCACAAAGAGATACGAGCTACTATAATGGGACGTAGATAAAACAAATACTGTTTAATTAGCGATGAAAAAACACATAGGGTGTAAAGAAAACAAAAGGGTGACACAAAGGAGGGTGGATGATGGATTAGGGAGGCAGAAAGGGAAAACACCTCTGGGTCGTCTGGAGAAAGAATTCATTACAGTCTCCTCTGGTCCAGTCTGCGCATGCGGGATAAACTCTCAACAGTAGCTATTGAATCCCTTCAAGCTGAGTACAGCTGTCAATTCATTACAGCTTGAAGGATTCAAGATCTTGACACACTTGTAAATAGGCTACAGGCATCTTTATGTAAGTTAGATCAATATTTCTTTAAGTGGCAATTCAATGTCAACGAATCTGAAGGAATATAGTTCACCAAAACAATACTATTATAAATAAAATATTATATAGGATTAAAACAGAAGAATATTGTAAAGCACTGAGCGTTTACGAAAGTGTGGACTCACTTTTACACCACATATATGCACAACCGGAAATTCAGTTATATCGATCCCCAGCTTAGTCAGTCGTACCAATATCAGCCAACTTCAAATAATCCAAAATAAGTTTCTAAAAATAACATTGGACAAACGAAGGTACAATAGTTATCATAAGTTGCATGAAGTATACAAAGCTGCTTGCTTGTATTCTAGATATTTTAAAAGCTACAACCACGAAATTTATAGAAACATGTAAACCCAGCGAGGATCCATTACTTCAAAATATTGCCGAAATAAATCTCCCAAACATAAGGGCTTAGGGCATAATATATTATGAGGAAATCTTTTTCTATTAGCATCTAGCTTTTATTCATTTTTATCGTTGTTAAGTTTTTATTTATATTTCTACTTAATTCAAATTAATATGTAATACAATGAAGACATATTCATAATCAATAGCGACGATGTCTTTTGTTTTTAGACTGGATGCATTGCATATTAACATTTTAGGTTTTCTGTAATTATAGTAGACCAATGTCTCAACACATATTGCATAACATTAAGCAGGAAGTCAAGGCATTTTATTTTATATCCTACTCAGTATGAAGGGAAAATAATTATTTTTTGATTACCAAGTAATTGATTAATTAATGAGGCTTCATTATTTTTATGTGGCTGATTTTATTTGTAATGTCATCAGGGTATTAAATGAAACTATTTGATTTTAAAACAGCGATTTATTAATTATTTATCTTTTATTACCATTTTACAGTGATTGCTAAGAGATTTGCTATAGTGTTTAGTGTTTTTTTTTGTACTATTAAACATAGCAGCTTTATATTGTATGGATCTTTGTGAGCACGATAGCGCTAAATAAGCCCCAGGTACCCCTCCTGAGGCTGACCAGGATGCAGTCCCCCCCCCCCCCAGTCACACCTGTCTATGTTAGCTGGATGGAAAACATGTACTCGCATTTTTAAAGCCACGGAGAATGTGGGTTACGTATGTTTGTATACATGAATGTTTTACGATGGCGGTAGCAAAAATTATTCAAGCTATCCTAAATTTAAAAGGTATGTTCAACTACATTTCGAAATATGGTGATCAGTTGTTAAAATACAATAACCGGAAGTATGGAAAAAAATTAAACACATAATAATATAATTGTAATATCTTAACAACTAAACAAGTATTGTTAACAAAAACAAAACGTGAGTACAATGACTACCGAAAGTCAGATTAACGCCACTTTGACCAGTTGCCGAAATACCACTGCTCTATCTAAATCTAATCTGGTAATGTTGCCAATCAATTAGGACGGAATGACTAAAGGATATGCATTTGCGCCAAAGGATCTATTGAAAAAGTATATTACACTAGCGCAAATTCATCTCTGAATGAAGAAATACCCTAGATAATATAAACCAATACTAAATTTATCTCGTTTCAAAATATTGTCAAACTTTCGTGGTCCAAAAAACTTAAACCTCCCCATCCCAACTCCCTAAATCCCCCTCCTCCACCACTCTACTAACCTAGGCTACCTGCTTTCCTTAGTGAGACTTTCCTTAGAAATTAGTTATCTTACGGTACCCGTTCACTAAAATATTATTATTTTCTTTGCTCATAATTTTGGAGCGGTCTGTACATAAATTGGCTGCAGTCCACCATTTGGTAACAACTGCTGTATATCAGATCCCATTACCCCATTAATTTGCGATGGTGTAAACGCCGCTTCACCCAAGCAACACAAATCGCTTGTAAATCCAAAATATGAGTGTCAGGACTCGGATTCAAAATTAGGATCTGTCTATTGTTCACACAGTTTTGAAAACTAAGGGAAATATTCTACACAAACTAATATCAACAAAAATCAAGGAAAATTTCAAAACTGCGCAATGAATCCATAAATGTAGGTCTTTCATTAAGCGCTTCCTATCTTTAAATTTAAATAAAACAATATGTGTGTGAGATATCATCGACATTTTTTTATTCGTTTGAAAGGCCTATCGATGCCATTATGTATGGAATATAACATCGTGCAAATGTTCACAGCGGCTTCGCTGGGTGGCGCGCATCCGAAATGTCCAATTTTTCATGACTCTGGCGCATAATCAGGCTGAATTTGACCGAAGGCATGGGGACCACTGTTATTTGTGGCTTATTCACATAGACCTGCGACTTAAGAAAACCCCACAAGAAAAAGTCTAACGGGGTCAAATCGCACGATCTCGGTAACCAGTTCACATCACCTCCACGTGAGATGACCATGCCCTCAAATCGCTCGTGCAGAATGTCCAATGTGACATGAACTGTGTGGCACGTAGCACGTATATACTTTTTTTTTATTCTTTGTTGAATACCTTTGTTGGGTGTTAATAATTTTTTTTTTTCAATGCATGTCATTTATTTTTTCTGATTCCTGCCTAGGGTCTTTTTGAATTAGTATAGTAAGTACAGATACACCAATTATATATATCGCGCCAAAACTCCACATGTGCCAAATACCACTGCAAAATTGATATACAATAATTAAAAAATATGGTCTCGATTTCATTGAGTTTTTTTCCTGTAACAAAATATAATATCAAGAGACAAAATAAAACATTTTGGTATCAAACCGTTTACTTAAAGCACACGACTTATTCCATATCATTGACTTCAAAAGCTTATTTAAACGTAATTACGAATTTTTATTAAAGAAAAAAAAATCATCATGGGTTGCTCAAAAATAAGTAAACGGGGGAAGTGGTCTGAACAAAGGTGCAAATTGTAGGTTTGAATAGGGAGTAAATATTAAAAAGGGAAGGAAGACAAGAGGGCTAAAGAATGGTGAAAAGGGATAAAGAAATAATAAAGGATCCATTATCCCATTCAAAGGAAAACAATGGTTCAAAATTATGTAAACAAAGGTTTTAAAAAATGCTAATTTAATTATTAACTCCAATTATGAGGTTCTATTTTCAGGCAGATCGATAATATTCGTTTGCCTTTATGTGTGTTCCTCCGTAATGGCTGTAAAAATGAACCAATTGATTTAAAATTTTAAAGGTATATTTATGAACATCCCAAATCAGAACCGTCAGGTGGTTTAAACAATTCATCTCTAATCGCTCCTAGGCAGAACTCATCCTTGATCAACCACCGTCCAAACCCCTTTCATTGTCTTCTGGTGTAGTTCAGAGTTAATCTATTTGTCCATAACTTTTCTGTCCCTGCATCAACGACTTCAATACATCTATCTATCACTGCTCATTCCAAATTTACCTATCCTTCTTTTCTAGTCAGGTCCAATCGACCTCTCTATTCACTAAGGAAGATTTGGATGGAATTGGAGCCTGGACCTCTCTCCACAATCTTCAATTGAATTCACAGGTCCAAGGGAATTATCATTGGTTCACGTCCCCTCCTCAAAATCCAAAATGTTATTCCCACCTTCCATCATTGAAGCTCGATTTACCCAATTCTCTACATCAGTCAATGATCTAGGTTTGGTCATTGGTCAAACTCTATCCTGTAAGGGTCACATTTACCAAATCATCCACCGAACCATCAATCCCGAAATCTCCCATCATATACGCACCATCACCTGGTTTTCTCTCTGGCCTTCCCCATTTCTAGTACGGTTGTGTATGGTGTATGGTGGCCTCTCTGATGATCTCAGCTTGGTTAAAGCGGCTGATGAACTGTTTTCTAAGATATGAACTCGGGATCCCTAGAGTCTGTTGCATTTCGCACCAGCTCCGATTTGGGACGGCTGTATCCTTCTGCACGACGCCAATACGTCTATGCACCCCCCCCCTTCAGTACTATCATGACTAAAAAGCTTCCTTACCTCTAATTCAAATCAGGAATCAAATTCCGTAATACTTGATCCCACCGTTCCAGTCTGTATTTCCCTTCTCACAAATCTGCTTCTTTTGGCCGTTATTTTCTTATTCTTGCCACAAACCTTTGGAACTCTATTTCCATCGATATTCGTCGTTCATCAACTCTCCAAATCTTCAAACCTAGACTTTACCAGTTCCTTATCTTCCTCCAATCTTAAAATTAATAATTTATTATTATTCTGCTTTTTTTTATATTGTATTCATCCCAGCAACCTTCCATGCTCTATTGCCCCTTGTAATAATAATAATTCCTAAGTTTTCTTTATTTTTTTCATCTCAACTCATTACTATGTTTTTCTGTTCGTTCGTTGTAGTCTCTCGTATGTACATAGGCCTTAATAACCTTCTCCAATCTGTGTAATGTTATGTATGTCTTACTTTTTTTTTATTAGCTAGACATATTTTTGTTTTTGTTATTCTTAGGAGGAAATACCACAGAATAAACTGTTTTTCAATTCATTTCATCAAGCTTAATAATGTTTGGTTAGTGATTGGTTAATTGGTCAAGGTATAGATAGTAACGTGGAGTATGTACATAAAAATTAAAGGTGGAAAATTCAAGGAAAAACAGATTCACACTTTTTGCGCAAGAACTGACCGAAATGAGAAGAAACTAATTGCCAAAAAATGAAGGGAAGAATTTTGAAAGAATAATATACCTGGAAAAAAACGCTTCTCGCTAGAAAGATAAATCAACCATAACATTGAAAAATAATAAATGACATAGTCAACGTTTATTGATCGAGTTTATCTCGCAACAAGAATCAACAATGTCTAAATATGTTGCGTAGACATCCAAGTCCGTTATAGTGTTTCTATAAAATAACAAAACCTGTATATAATAACAAAATAAAATAAGAATAATTTGTAAATAGATTCACCTGAGGATCTATAATTATATATAATTATCTGTAAATTCAAAGGGGCTATGAAAGAAAAAAAAAAAAAAAAAAGTCCGTTATGAGCAAGTAGTGTTAGTCACCTCTGATATTTAAATTGATTGGTGTAATCTCAACAAACTAGTTATATACAAACTAGGTTTCCATCACATAAAGCCAAATTAGACTTCCAGTCTAAATTCTTAATGACAGTTTCCTGTTTTCCCTCCATACGAAGTCACATATTCAAAATATATCTGGGAATGATGGATCGCTTCACGCTTACATGTTTCTCATTAATGTTTTTTTTGGCGTGGTTCTATCGACCGGTTTACGTGATTGACTTGTCGTACGATACAACAAAGCATCTACATGCTCTAAATTTATTTATTCACAATAACTTCAGATTTATCAAGGTAGCGAACATAACAACGTTGAACAGGTCACTATAACATTGCTACGCTCTAACGAATAATATTGTAACTGAATTAGACTAAGAGGAATTGAACTCCAAATTAAGGACGAAATAATATATAAAGATTTTTTGGAAGAATGTCGAGACTCAAGGTCATTAGTCTCATACAAAATTCCTTACTAATTGTAATAAAAGTTTTGACTGCGGATTTCTGCTCACTAAATTGGAACATAGACATATTCCGATAATTTTCCACATTTTTAGGCAGGAAATTACTGTATCCCGAAGAGATTTATACAAGCCAAGGGAATGCTCTGCTCAGAGGGGTGGCTGAGGAAAAACGGGGAGAAATGGCAGGATTCGGTCTCAAGTGGCACTAATGCACTAGGCGACAAGCCAACACAAACTGCAAACTGCTCAGCTAACATGTGCATTAGCACGCTTGGGGTGGCGTTAACTGAATCCTCCTTTTCCTACAAATACATATTTACATACCTAGCAGAGGGGTTTGCATATATCTACATCATCACATACCTCAACATCAACATACCTCGACTCCACTGCCTTAATAGCGGAATAGAGAGTAGTTCTAAAACGATTGCTGTTCCAATCTCCTGACTGACGTCAGATTTAACCATTCAAAACGTACAATATTTTCCAAATAATACATGATTGTGAAAAAAGCATACCGTAAAAATGAATAACGGTAGTTATTGTATGTGTCCTGTTTTGTTGATGTGTAAAAAACAGTAGATACAGCTAATGTATTGTGTTGTCAGACACTTACAAGAAAATCGCTGGTGTCAACCCCAAAAAAACAGCTCCAAAAACTCATGACGTGACTTCTAACGAATACTAACACCCCATAAAGAAATAACATAACTAGACAGAATAGCTTGAGCGACAGATAATACAGCTAAAAGTCTCCAGCTATTTCAGAATGGGATCATGAGGAAAGTGGTCAGACATACTCTCTTGAGAAGTTAAAGAACGCTGACCGGCACTTGGTGTGCCGTCGGTGAGCGAGTTCATCCACTGGAGACATCACGTTTTTTGACTCACTTCAGTATCTCACAAACCCAGTGTTTAGCAATATGACCCTACCACCCGTATCGATGGCAACAGACTGTCGGGAAAAATTAGGTTAAGATTTAGTTTAAGTTTTTATTGTTTGAGGTAAGTTAGTTTTAAGTCTATGATAAATAACGTGAGCCCCATCATCTTCAATTAATGTATAATGCACATCATTGTGCAAGCGCAGATCACAATGTGTAGAAATAAGAAATTGTATAAAATGTAGCCAAGGTACAGGAAATATAATGAATAAATTGTAAATAGTCATTTGTAGTACCTATATAGAATTACCTAATGATTTTGTAACAAGGGGTTATGGAAAAAAAAATTAAGGCTACATTTTTAGGACGGGAGATCCCGAAGAGAATTATAGGCTGGGAAGCCGAGGGAATCGCTCAGAGGAGAATCAGTAAAAACGGGAGAAATGGAAGGATCAGGTCTTACAAGTCAGAAGTCAAGACTAATAACGACGAGGTGACTGCAACTGCTATCAGAGCTAAAACTCTAACGCGTTTTGTAAAAAACAAAAAAAAATCTTGAATAAGTATATACAGAAGAAATTGCTGGTGAAGGGTATTGATGATTGATAGATATTGATGGATGATGCGATAGTATGAGGATAAATCGACTGTTGCATTTATTTGCTGTATCACTCCCACTGCCATCTTCAGAGAGCTCCAAAGCAAGTTCAGTCCAGTCACGTATAATGTGTATCCTTGTTTATTCCATTATATAATTTTTACAAAAAAACAAAACCTGTATATAATGTAGCGATGCTACAGGAAATACTAAAATAATTTGTAAATAGATTCACCTGAGGATCTATAATTATCTGTGAATTTGAAGGGGCTATGGGCGGGAAAAAAAAAAAACAGCTACAGAAGAGGTCGACTGGGGTATTTCTGCATTTTTATCAGATTTCCCTCCTTTTAATATCTCTTATGTGTTTTTCGCTAGAAGGGTACGTAATTTGCTGTCATCGCTGTATTATCCTTCACATGGCGAATGCTATTTCATACAAGCCATCAGTTTTTTACCATAATATATCGGTCTTGATGTTTTTAAGAGTGGAACACTAAACACCATCTGTATATTAACCCTAAAGTGTACTAATTCTATTATACACTGTACGCTGTCTTCACGTAACATTTCGACATTTACAAAGATCGAATAACATAAGGCTCAAGTACACTTTAAGGGTTGGATTCACACGCTTTTTCAAAAGACATTGAGACATGTTGTTTCATGAGTCAGAGAATTAGAACTCAAGGGGAACTAGAAAGGGTTCAAGCAGGTACCGCGAAGAATGACGTCAGTATTAGGTCAGTTAATACTAGGTCCAATTCTCACATCAGATGGCGAGAGCTAACAAGCCAAGTTAAGTATTTTTCAATCCCACCATTTGGACGGAGAAAGAACCTGCAATGAAACTGGAAAACAGAGGACGGAAGAGGGAGAGTAAACAAGAGGAGCTTGGAGTATCTCCAAGACCAGAAGACGCATTCAAGAGACAACCACCGCTAACCACACAATTTCACTCTCGAGAATATTAAACCTAATCGATTACATTCACAGTCAATTATATGGGGATTTTTAATTTGCGATTTTAGCTAGTTAGATTGATAAACTTTTGTTGTAATATAATTTCCATTCATAATATTAATTCAGTCTTATAGGTTGCAACTCATTTTAAATCATTCGTTATAAGTCAACTTATAATTTGTGAGTATCTAATAAATAGTAATAATTAATGCAGTTCTTAATTTTAGTTATTATTTGGATTATTGTTATTATTTAGGAATTATGTAATCTTAATTTCCTCAATTTTCTATTTATTATTATTGCATCCTTTAGTCTAATACTTAACCCTAACTAAAAGTAAATTTAAATCAACTCTTAGCTCAAGGGACATTTTTCTAGACAAACGACCAGGATTATTTGTTAATCACAATCATAAAATTAAATTTAAGAAAAATAATGTAAGGGTAGGCAAGAGGGGTTCATGCAATAATATATATATATATATATTTAGATTTCAAGAGTGCCGGATACTACCGAGTGACCTAACAAAAACAGCAGAGCCGACAGAAAGGGTTCTGGCCGAGTAACAAATACATAGTAATTTTAGATAATTATTTAAATTTATTCTGCGCAGTCTTTTTTTTCCCTCTCACTTCTTTCTTTGAATTTCCGTTCCTGCCACCCCTCAAGCAAACTGTAATCCATTAACAACAGCAATTAGAACCGCGTTTCATGTCTACCGAACTCCCATTGTTGTTGACCCCCCTTGGTTGTTTACTGAGTAAATTATGAAAGATTAACCGACTCCTGGGATCTCTTTACAGGTCAACACCCCCATCAATTCATTACATGTTGAATAATATTAAATTGTTTAAACGTGGCTCGGAGCGTAATCAAAAACCAGCAGGAAGAGAAACGCCGGAAACATGTTAAAGTTTTCCTAAATGTGGTGGTCGTAATAGCGATTTTAATGACAAGTACTTAGTTCCCCAAAGAAAATTAATCGTTTTTTATGGAGGTGGCTATATTGTATAAGTATTCCCAATACCGTGTGATGATTTCACGAACTGGGATCCGGAACAGATATAAAAACACACTGGTGAAAACATAAGGTTTTCTAGTTAAAAAAATAAATAAATAAAGCTAAAGGATAACTAAATAGTCTGTGAAAAAAAACAAAAACTAAGGATAAGTATACTTTTTTTTTTTTTTAAACTTGCCAGTTTTCAAGTCAGACGGTATAAATTTCCATTTCTTACCTGAAAAAAACAAAAAAGATATTGTTAATATTTGGAGTGGAGTAAGAAAATCAATACAGCTCTGAAAAAAAAATAAACAATACATCACATAGGGGGGGGGGGTAAATAAAATAGCAAAAAACTAAAAGGTATACCTCAAATTTAAACAATATCATTCAAAGATTTTTTTTAAATACAAAAAAAAGAAATAAACGTAGAATACCAAATTAAATTAAAACAAAAAAATATTTTTAAAAGTTGCAACTACGGGTTTATCAACAGAACAGTTAAATTGTAGTAATCGTAGATAGTTTAAACAATAATAAAATAACATAATAAAGGATTTATATACATACATTATACAGTGCTGGAGAAACTGTTAAGGTTAACCAATGTTTTTGATCATTATTTGGTTTCATTTCCTCAACTATTCATGCAGATATATGCAAAACGACACTCAAATATGCAAATGTATTCAGCGAGTCACAAATATGCCTAAGTAAGGAATGTATATTTAAAATATGCCGTTATTATTACCTCAGAAGGGAACTAATAATACCACCTTGGTCGATAATGATTAACTTTTGATAAAATTTAGCATCACTAAACGTTAACAACAAATGAACATTACAACTGATGCATACAATGAAAACCGCTGCTTACCGTATAACGGTCGACATCAAATATGCCCAGGAGCATATTTGAAATGCAAATGATGTAATCAGTAATAATTTATTCTAATGGAAGAAGACCCATTCGCCCATATCAGCTGCCGAATCTTATGCAAATATTAGCCAGCAACCAATATTTCCTTATTTGTTTAAGAGTTATAATAATTGAGACAGTCAATAACAATTAGAACATAATTAATATAGTTTTGAGAATAACGTGGAATTGGCCTCGAGGAACGAAGAGGTTTTACTTATAAATAAGTTTGGGAGAATCATCATTCGTCTGTTGCTATGTGTGCATGTTCGGATTAACGTCGGCTTACTATCAAAAGCTCTAATTTTTCAATTTAGATTTATGTCTATATTACGTTATTTACTCATCCTACACCTAGGTGGATTTAATGTTATAGCTATCAAAACATCAACATCAAGAGGTAAATCAAAAGGTCCAAAAAAGGCAGAATAAAAAAGATTTAGTTTTAATGATTTTCGTTGAAAATAGTGACGAAGAATATTGTACACAAAGCGCATTTTCTGTACAACAAAGCACAAACTTACGCAACTGTCGTCAATAATAATCTTGAAATTAATTCTTTTCCATGTTATCGACCAGAGTAAGAAACAAAAGTAATGAAATGATAGTGAAGGAGGCTACACGCCAGGTCTCATTTACAATTAAATGCGACGGCCATGCGATATTTCTATCAGTTGCAGTCCCAACTCGTGTCGACGGAACACAATAAGACCGACAGAAAGATTTTCACAATCGACGTTCATTTGTAATTGTGTAATGTGTTCTGCGCCACGATGAAACTTCAGTCTTACACCAACACAGTGAGATATAATATAAATATATAAGAATAAAAATTATAGCTTCATAGTCTTGCGTAAAGCAAACAAATAATTAATTTTACATGGTATAGAAATTCTTTATAAAAAATATTAATCTCAAAATTAATGAGGTCTTTTGCATTGCATTTCATTCGACGTTCCTTCATGAGCTATTTGAATCATCTTGCCAAAAGAAATATGGATAATAAATATTGGTCGTTTGATATGTATTTTTATTGGGCTATTTCAAACGTTTACTCCTAATTAGAAAAACATTATTTAAAAGAAAACATCCCGTGCCGGAAAGAAAAGAAGTCATTAATTGCAGTGCTTATAAGCTCAGAGTAAGTAACTAATTACTATGATGGAAATTCTCTAAGTATTTGATATATCAAAAAAAAATTATGATATCACAATGTACAATGATGAGAAGCGTTGAATGGATCATTCATGTTCTTCTTCAGCTTTCACAATAGACAAATAATTGAACACATTAAATTTAGAGGAAGAAGAAATAAAAATAAAAAATGTCTAACAACTGATAATAAACAGCAAAAGACTTTATCTTCCCTAATAGCACAATCTATACGTGGAGTTAGCTTGTAATAAATATTTACAGAAGGGAATACATGCATTTACAAGAATATGTGCTGTAACCTATTCTGAACTGCGATACGGTTAAATATGTGTCCCAATACCTTATGAAGATTTAACAACTATTTTTATTTAATGTTAATTGCCAATCTGTAGTTTCGTTAATAATTATCGTAGATAGGCGATGTAACGTATCTCTAGCAAGAAAAAATTATTTTTAAGTATAATTGACGTGCTAAAAGTTGGAATATGTTAACAATAAAGAAAATGTTATAAGGGACTGGAGATATATATAAAGAATATTTAAACTGATTTGCCAATGGCAACTGATCCTTATTAGGAGTTATTCCGTGGTACAAACAGACTACCTAATCAGATGTTGAAGGCTTCGCTTCTCTGCCTTCGCGTATGAATATCTTTATGTTATAATTAAACAAGTTAAGAGAAATCTGTATGTGAAAGCTAGAAATAAGAACACCAAATTTCCTTCTTGTAGTTCATTGTAGTTTATTGAATATATATATATATATACAGTTGGTATATGGAAAAGAACGAAAAGAAAGACTCGATGAAGCACAGTCTAAACCCTCTCTTCCGAGACATGACACCACCACCGCTACCGGCACGATGGCAACTCACAAGATCGAGTAAAGCAGAAGAAATGGTTGACATCACGGCGCTTGGCCCGCCAACAACAAGCCTCTAAGGGGCACCCTCACTGATATCAGACTAACTACGACTGCACTACATGCCTAGAGAAGACTCTAGGCCCAGCCACCAGTGGACTCTCACCACTGTACCGTAACAATCAACCTCCACCGAGGATTCCCACACTCCTTACTCCTCTCACACCACCTTCAAGCAGGTCCTCCTAGTACAAGGATCCGATCACCCTAAATATTTTATATTTCTCCCTCACCCGAAAATTCTAACTAGAGAGCTTAGAGGGGGAAAAAAATGCTTCCCCCACTTTCACAGTTTTATCCCAAGCTAAAAAACAACGCGGCACGGCGCGTATGAGATACCTCTTGGAGAAATGTGGATGCCACTGGACTATTGATGATGGAAGCTGACCTGGAGCCTGCCTAGGAAAGCACTGTTGGTATTGGTCATTGAAAACAACAGCGACTTATTTACTAGTAATGTACCACAGCCCGTTTTCAATTTATGTGAATACCATTCCATATTTAGAGCGAATTAAATTCAATATTCTAGTTCTTCTGAGTATACTTACTATGAAGGAAATTCAATAATAAAGACCACGTGGTTATAAGTGTTTTTATATATATCATAAACCAGTAATATTTTCATTTTGATATTCTCTGTTGGTAGAGAATAATGATGGTGTATTTACCATGCATATTCCTAAATGTTGTATTCATTTTCTAAATCTATACTGTGTTTTTTTTTTTATAAAATCTAGTTGTTCATGTCTCTTCACCTATTGTGTTATTTTGTTCTCTGTACATTTATACATATATAGTACTGTGTACATTTATTCATATTAATGTTTTATCATGCTAGTAGCTAGGTCTAATAAGAGGTCCCCTGAGAGCTTTTAATAATCAATTGAGGATATTGAATACTTAAATGCATCTTTTTATATATATGTGGTAAATTTACTTTTGGTGAACGACAGGACAAAATTATCGATCCCGATCAAATGTATTTTCTTTTTTCTTTTTATTAGTTTCCGCAGTAGTGAAAATATTAAAAAGGCTGAATGTGTTTTGACTCTGGTGGCTTTAACAAGTGGTCAGCCGGCTTCATGACGCCCTTCGAAGCGTATGTTATTCACAACTGGGAAGCCAAAGCCCCAATTAAATATCGCAGAACCATTCGTTTTAATATATATATTTTTATAGTTTCCTACTTCGTTTATCAGAGGGTTTGCTGAATGATGACTTTATGAAAAAAATAAAAACGATGATAGCAGGTATATAGAACCTATTTGCTGAGCCCGAAATTCTACGATATGGGTCGTAAAATTGATAAAGCCCGAAATAGAATTGTAAAAGTAAATTCAATGCACACATGACCGTGAATTGAGGCTGTTACAATTTCGGATACCATCAGTGAATGTCTACCGAAGCCTTGAGAATTGAAGCACCTAGTTTACAAAAAATATATTTTAAAACGGTACTGTGTACACAGCACTTACTGATTCAAGACTTACTAGATGGACGTACGTCACTGGACACCTAGAATGCACACCTAGCCGTACTTAAGCTACCGCAGTGGCGCCGTACGTTTAAAAACCGCATGTGTGTATCGGGACTCAATTATAAAAGGTGTCCCAGAATTAACGCAAGATTTGAATTTGCCGTCATTTGTCCAGTAAAGTGCTGGAAACCCTAAAAAAAAAACAATTTGACAGCTGACAGTTTAGGGTTAGTAAAAATGGAGCGTTACACGATAGAACAACGTTTCTTTATTGTTGAACATTATCTCAAAAATAATGAAAGTTTGGCGGCCGCAGCTCGAAAATTTCATACAAAATATAGTCGGAATAGTGTTTTGAGTTCATCAACTATGAAGAGATTAATTGAAAAATTTAGGGGAATGGATCAGTTGGAGGCACTAAACACACTGGTCGTCCAAAAACAAGCCATTCAACTGTCAATATTAAAGCAGTGCGTGAGAGTGTTGTTGAAAATCCATGAACATCAATTTGGCGTCGTAAACACAGTTCTTTGTGCCGAAATTGGATGATATTGATGCGGCCAATATGGGGTTTCAACAAGATGGTGCCACATGCCATACAGTCCATGAAACAATTCAAATACTGCATGAGACATCTCCAGGTCGTGTACTCTCTCATTTCGGTGATCAGAATTGGCCCCCTAGCCTAGATCGTGAGATTTAACACCTTTATATTTCTTTTTATTGGAGCAAGCATTTATTCTTTTTGCTTTAAATAATTCTTTTAGGAGGGAGCAATCTGCGCCTGAGATGTCCTTTGTCGTGGCCGTGAAAACCGATCTGACGAGCAACCGCTAAATCTGACCGCTTGACGCCTTACCAGCCCCATTTGATGGAATGGGGTTAATTCTGGGACACCCGTTACTTGCGTAACTAATAAAAACTGTGAACAAATTGTGTTTCGTTAAGCCATTGTTTCGGCCTATCCTATCCACTCCTTTATAGATTATAATAAAACTAATTCTGTTGGCAACGGCGTTATGATAACAGGGATGCTATTAGGAAAATATTCTCCAGCGAAATAGGAATGCCCGAACCCTTACCCGCTGATAAACAGTTGTGACAGCATGAAGCGGAACGCTAAAGACGGTAGTTTTCCTGTGCTAATTATCACTAATGATTAGATCTGAGTACACAGAGTGCCCTAATCTCCCATCTTCCGGCCAATAGGAGGGAGCAATCTGCGCCTGAGATCTCTTTTGTTGTGGCCGTGCAAACGGATCTGACGAGCTACCGCTTAATCTGACCGCTGGATGCCTTACCAGCCCCATTTGATGGAATCAGATCGATAGCTACAAATAATTAACTAAAATATCGGATGAACAGTTGCCCCCCCCCCCATTCAATGTTCAATATTTTCAAAGTTCAATTTTTTTTTATCTTTATAGAGACTGAAAAAATCGGTTTGCGTTGGTTATAAAATGAATTTCATTTTTGTAAATTATATAAACGTAGCTAAGGACGTAGGAGGTGAAAAAACGATATTGAGAGAAGCCCAATATTTAACAAAAATACATGTGCTTTTTTTTTTTTTTTTTGATTAAATCTTTATTTGAACCTGCCCTAAAAGGTGCAAAGATGCAACTATGTACATACATTTTTTACTGAAGTTTACTGACACTCATATATACAGACAGAAAAAATACGACCTGGCGTACCTGTACATGAATGAAAGTAGAGCTTCTCCTTAGGACTCATGAAATTCACATCTGATAGAACCGTAAATACATCAATGTTAACATAATAGGAGAGATGGGGTACACATGGATTAGAACTAGATTAATAGACGTGAGACCATGCTTCATTTCCAGGTCCAAGACTAGCGTATTCTCACTCAATGCAAGCGTATTAAGGCTAGTGCGAATACCACTTTAAAGAGGAAACAGGCCATGAATGCTGCCCAAAATCTAGAGGCTTGGCATGCTGGGAGAGTTCTTAGACCAAGGTCAGAAACAATGAACACACAAAAGGTAGTTTATGTTTATGAATGCCTTAAAGCAAACGGTAAACAAAGTTTGAAAACATAATAAATTTGCCATGATTCGAGGCGAGAGAGAAAGAGTGATTTCGAGGCGAGAGGTCTGTTCCACAGCGGACGCGAGAGGGGTCGTTGTGATGGAATGTATTTGACAGATGACGACCGGGCAGCCGATGGGACAGCGTGTTCTGCCACACACTTCTTCACATCTTTTCGGAAAAACTCTCCCAGATCGGCAAGAGCCACAAACGGTCACTCTTTAGTCGGCGCGTGCCTTTCTTCTTCAAAATCAGAAACCCTTTAGTTTCACATAGGTGTGTGTCGGTCTGTCTGCCTGGAGATTTATAGTCCCTGTTTGACCTATAAACATGACCTGCTACTAAACATGTTACAAAATAAAATTTAATATCATCTTAATATATGGTTTTTTTTTCAGAAATCATTCAAGAATTTTTATTTCGAAACATATAATAATCTTCATGTGACCAAATATCAATTGCATTTGAAATTTTTGGGTTCACAACTGCTGCAAAGAATTTAATAATAATTTATATAATACTGAATATTGTAAAAACTTGTATCGAAATGAAAGATACTTAGGTTTTATAAAAATAATTCACTACAATTGTTAACAATTGAGCTCATCCATCTCTCAAAATATTTCAAAAAAATATAGGGGTTTGATTGTCAATGCTTACTCAATACCTCGGCAGTCTTTCATCTTAATAAGCAAGGAGAATGCAATAATAAGAGCCAGAACAAGTTTATCATTAATTTTACGAAAATCTATAACATGGTAATCATAACATTAACTACTTTGCAAGTAAAATAGCAATACTGCATACAATATATTTATTAAAACTCATATATAACAACATATATAAAAATATTACCTGATAATAAAAAATAAACATTTTCACATCATATTGAGTAGGGTATCAAATTAAAGATCTTGTCATCAAAGATTATGTAATTTACACAGAACTGTAATCACACTAAGTCATTAAAACCCTGTTCGTAATTTAATTTTTGTGTGTTTCTCAAGGAGAGGTGATATTTCGCATCTTAGTTTCATTTGATCACCCAACGGTGTATGTTGATAATCAAAATAATTTAATAACAATTAGGAAATCAATCCAATATATAAAAAATACAATTTAAAACAAGGTATATGAAAAATTATGAAAAAAATTGAAAAATTCTTGTATTATATTATTGTTGCTTTAAAACACATAATTTATTATATATACTGTCCTAAACTGTAATGTTTTTATATATCGTGTTCTGAACTGAAATTTTTTATATAAAATTTTCTAACTTGTGATGCTTTATATATCTTTTTGTAGATATATGTAGAATAGGCGACACTTTGGAAGATTGTATGCTAATAAAAAGATTAATTTGAGTCGGAGAGACTGAAGCTTACTACCTAAAATATAAAAATACCTATGTAAAATGTATCTTTTTGAGTATCAATGCACTGAAAAATATTATTACAATGCAGTCTATTTATTGTGGTGTTGCCGAAAAATTTGTACTATATTGTATCATATATAGTACTGTAGTTTTTCATATGTAAATATTACATATAGAATGATTTCAAGATATACTACTACCTATCATCAAGAGTTCTTACCAGGGGGGTATATTCAAAATTGAGCCAGATAAAGTCGTGAGGTATACCCCAGCGGGTGTTGTAGATCGGCTTGATGTTCCGGTTACCTCTGCGCAGACAGCTAATGTCTACACTGAAGCAGTGATTAATTAGTCCGGCTACGCACTCAAGGTTATTGGGGGGGGGGGTGCTGAACAACTGCTTAACAGGAGAGGAGTAAGTGTACTTCAACAACGGACCGCCCACATAAACAACCTTGGACCGTCAGGCTGTAAATTGATGTATCAAAATATCTTCACTACATGAGTACCCTCAATTCAATTCTTTGTCGTCAGCGTGGTTTGTTTATTATCAATCAGTTTGCTCAACTTAGCTCAGGTTCAGGTAGAAAAAATTATTTACACCTGCTATTCTGGCCTAGTAGCCCCCGATAAAGGTAGTGAGGATTATATTAATAAATATTAACTGTTTTGTGTAATTATAATATTCAACAACAATCTTTATTGTGCAATAATTACAATCTGCCTTTTATAAGGCAATAATAATACAGATAAATGATCTCATTCATACCATATTTACAGTCATCATTCACTCGCTCATTCACACAATAGGACATGATTGGAGAGACTGGCCATTGCCAGGACTCCCACTGTCACGCGATTATAGCAGGTCACGAGGCCACTGCCGTTTCAGTCTCCGAGGAGGATTATAGGGATGAGTGGCGCAGTGCAAAGACTGTGCTACAGGATTAGGGTGGTTGGAAAGGCTACTGTGGAATTTCATAAACTTGGAAGGGATGAGTTCTAGAATGTAGGGTATATTAAGGTCGTTATGAAGGGTTTTGTTGCTGACATAATAAGAGGCATTTACTATTGTTCTCAGGACTTTGGATTGAAAGGATTGGATACGCTTGATGTTCGACTTTTTTGCTGTCCCCCATAGCTCTATTCCGTATGTCCAGATTGGTTTAAGTATAACTTTGTAGATTAGTAGTTTATTTTCTATTGAGAGATGGGATGTCCTTTGAAGTAGTCTGTACAGTTGTCCAAAGCGTCTGTTTAGTTCTTGTGTTTTTAGTCTCGTATGTGGGTTCCAGGTCAGTTTGTCGAGATGGAAGCCTAAGTACCGTACTGTCTCGGTTACAGGGAGAGGAATAGAATTAAAATAAACTAGTGGACTAGTCTTGCGACAAAGGGTGAAGGTAATGTGGGAGCATTTTGCTTCATTAACTTTGATCCGCCAATTATAATATTAGCACACATTATAATAACTTATTCTACTTTATTATCTTATGCATACAGTGTTTACTGTATACAAATATACGTAACATACCCTTAGGAATCTCTGGAAAGATTGCAGAATTATTAACGTAATCTCGATCTAAGGTCATTCGTTAAGAAGGGTTCTGTTCGTGACATAAGAAGTTATATATGCTAATGTTCTTTGAACTCCAGGCTGGTAGAATTGGATCTAGTTAATAAAGGGTTTTGTTGCACCTCAATGTTCAAGTCTGTGGATCTGTGTGTGAAAACTTTTTTTCCACTAAGTACTGACCGTCTGCTGTTATTATCTTGTAAGTCACTTAAGTAGTTTCCAAATTACTCTTTTTACAGCTGGTGTCTGGGAGGTAAAGAGGCATTGAAGTGGACCAATGGAAAGAATTTGTGTAGGAAGGTAAAAGCAATATGGGCGCATCTCTTTTTAAGGTCGCGGTGGATGTGGATATAAATCATAAATTGCATATTTAATGTTGCTTGTCCCGAATTCAACAATGTTTTTAGGTCACTATGTTAAATATTCTCAATTTGTTTTATTTCATAAACCGAGATTGTTCAACGAATAAAATGAAGTATTCAAAGAACTATTTCTTTTGCGTCCTTTATTTCGTCGGTATATATTTCATCAATACACTTTGTTTCGTTATTTAAATAATAACAATTTAATTGTGAAACGTAGAAATTCATAGATGAAATATGTGATATACGAAACGACTGATAATTCGATTAACTGGGTTATTTCCGATGAATCAGAATAGGTAGAAAAAAGAGTAATATAGCAGAGGATGTTCAGAAAACATTTGGTTAATTAAAAAAAGTGTTCCGGCCATTGTAGCGGAAGCGGCTCTATGATATTTTGTAGATATTAATTCAATGGGAATTCTGGCACTGATAGTTGTTACCTCTCATTCTCTGAGCGGCCTCCACAGCAGTGAAGTGGTGTTGCGGCTGCAGTAGTAGAGTGGGGAGATCTCCGGAATCCTTGTCTCCTTCTCCATAGCCGGGAAAGTTACAGAACTGGGCTATGTAAACATGCCTAGATTGTATAATGTAAATACGGTATGAATGAGATCTTATATCCCCCTTCTAGAGTAGACTGATATATACTTCCAATAATGATTTATTCATAAAAATATAAATAAATTTTTCATTTACTTTAACCCGTTCCTTTCACTTTTACAAATTCTCAATTAATATATTAGAAGCTATTTATGATTTAGTGTTATGATCCTATACTCTCTCAGGACCCTATATTATAGGAGGGCGAGAGAACTCACTTTATCAATATACTATCTGGGTATAAAAATGGATAGGCATCTCCATTTCTCTAACCATTTTAGCAACAAAATGTATGAAAGAGGTCATACCGGCTTTCGCCCTTGGTAACTTCACCTAACCTGTCGCTTCGTCTCAAACTGATGATATATAAATGTGTCCTCCGGCCAGCTCTGCTTACGGTGCCCTGCTGTATACTCACTTGACTGATAATACAGCTTAAAGTCTCCAGCTATTTCAGAATGGGGTCATGAGAAAAGTGATCAGACATACTCTCTTGAGAAGTTAAAGAATGCACAACTGCACCAGTCGCTTGGTGTGTATCGACCGGATCATCAAGTGTTTTGAGTCGTTGCATCACCCAAAAACCCAGTGTATAACACTGCGACCCCACCACCATCCCCACATCGATGGCCACAAACTGTCGGGGAAATTTTGGTTTTGTTGTTAGTTATAAGTTAGTTTTTAGTCTATAATTCATAAGGTGTGCGCCATCACTAAACATGTGTAGACTATGAATGTATAATGTACACTTTGCTTTTGTAACAATCACAAATCGCAATGTAAAATTATTAAAATGTAGTCAAGCTACAGGACATATAATGACCTGTTGTAAATTTACTTAATTAATGTAAATTTAATTGAAAAGAGATTTATTTATGTAGAGTCTATACCGATTTCCCTAATTCATAAAAACAAGGGGATATGAAGGGGGGGGTCTGATGTTTTTTCTTTGGTTGTTTATATAAGTTCTATCATAAAACTACCATGATACCACACCTAGTAATTATTAATGTAAGGATGTTATTTTATGTGGAGAGGAAATAGACAGACAAACCAGCACCAGATCCGGAATCTGGAGACAATTTGGTGGATTATTTTTTCATCAATGGTGGAAAGATTTGGGACTGGGCAGAAGCGTAATAGGGGAGTGGCCCCCATTGTTCTCACCCCCGAGTGAAACTGGGGCAGTGAGCCTCGAGTGGGCTGGGTCACTGCCCGTGCAATTAACCAAGATAATGCAGCTCCAATCAGCCGCCTAGGACACCATTATAAAGATTTCATAGTCAATATCAAACAGAAGGGTCATCGGCAGCTGTCAGTAATTAAGAGACGGCAATGATGACCCCTAATTGCCTCACTCGAGACAGATCTTTTATTGGCTCTGCTCGCCCAGCCCTGCCATACACGTGCAGGAAACCCTCACGGAAATAGACCCCAGGAAACCATTGCGAACTTCCCCAAATGGAACCGTTCGCGCACGCGTGCAGGAAATCAAGTTTTTTATATTCAGTCTTTCGAATTTCGGAACGCGATTGTGAGACTGGACAATGTGCCAACACTGATAAAAACTGGAATAGAAAAAAAAAACGATTAAAAACAAGAAGGAGGCCTACATCTCTTATTAGAAGTGAATAACTTTCCTTCAATTTCTTTCTCTTGCTCATTTTCTTACAAAGAGCGAGTGGGGCAAACAAATTTAGCAGCCACCACGTGGTATCGGGATTACGAAACGATGGCAGGAAGAAGACGAAAAATCTGGTCAGCAACAAAAAACCCAGTATTTTGTTTTAAACAATAATTAATGTTTGTTTCTTTGTGAATATAGACTATTTGTATCAATCCCATGACTTTAATTTCATTAATCCAAACATTACATTTTTTTTTTTAGTAGTTTTGAGTATCCAGCCTTCTTTTTATCCGTCTCATGATAACATTTTTGATATGATTTCCCATAGACAAACCTAACATTCATACGTTTAAATAAAATCGGCTCAAAATTGTGAGATATGAAGTTGTCAAATCACAGCTGTTGATTGCTTTAGTAAATCAAATTATGCAATAGCTGAAAACTATTAAATATTTTATTAAGTATCTGATAAGAAAAAATAGATGAAGACTTCGCACTCGCCTATCCTCAAAAGATAATCACTAATTACCCTTTTTTTTTTGTAGGTTTGTTCGAGAACGTCTTTGTAATATTATTACTAGTGTAAAATACATGAAAAAAAAGTTTTCTTTTCTATACTGAATTATATAGGAAAGCTATTGTTAAATTGAACGATGATTGTACCAAAATACTGTGGAAAGCATTACAATTTGTTTGACATTCATCTGATGAATCGATTTGAATGGCTCATTATAATTGCAAATGCCCAAATATAGATTCAACGAGCAAAATACACTCGGTAGCCTAACTTGAGCTTCCCGGTGAGGTAGTGGGGAGAGAGATGCGCACTAGATCAACATTCTTCCCACCAATCACCTCCAGCGGGCTGTGCGACCTCCCCTCCCCTACCGTCAAACTCAACTTAGACAGAATTTAACTTATATATATTGCAAGATTGATAACAACATTACTCTGACTTTCCAGACATGTGGACATCAGGATCTCGGTGGGCATCTGGAGGGCCTCAGAGTTCAGTTAAGCGCTCGTGGACTCTACTACACTATGGACACCAGGGCCGCAAGGCGTTGATGGTCGCTAGGTTTTACGCCAATAAAAAACAACCAATCATTCCTCGCTTTGGAACGGTCCTCAACGTAAAGCACCTGCTTATCTGTCGCTCCCATTTTTTTGAACTATTTCTCTACCGATATGTCTTGAAGATACTGTATACAGTGAGCTGTACGTATTTAACTAAAGAACATCTCCCCATCGACTCGGTAACGATAGAATTTATTGAAAAGGTATACACCCCAACCTGGGGTAACATAATGATTATTCCAATACTGGGTTTATTTCCGCCTTTCAACCACAACGTCGTTGATTCACGACGCCTTTGTAAGAGAGTCTACATCAGTTTATTCAGAGGATTGGGAGGGGGGGGGGGGGTAGGACCACTACCCGTCATGAAATTAGACGTTTGGGATGGAGGGTGTACTTGGCGAGGTGTTGCCACATGCGGACGGGCGGGGGGCTAATCACTAATTTGCTTATTAATTAATGATTGTCATTACCGAAGTGAAGGGATCACGTGGATAAAAGATAAGTAGTGCACAGAGCGGTAACAGGGCTTGTCATATACTGCGGGCTCTCACGCTTCTAATAAAAAAAGAAACTGTTAGCCAACAACACAAACTGCTGGTCGAGCTTGCGTTTTGGAGATCAACGTAGACGATAAATATTGTTGTAAATATTCTTCAAAATATTATTTTCTGGCAAAGCACTCAGGGAGAGTCTTTCTTTTCTCTTCTTAAGGCTTTTTGTTGTTTTTTTTAATCAAAATCAGATCCCCTTGTGTTTTCTCACATTTCTGTCTGTATGTTCAACCTATAAGCATTAAATTTTAATTAATGTCTCAATAATAAACAAAATAATAAAGACTAAAATCAATTGTTTGTATTATATAATTGATGTTTTTCCTATCATATTTAGTAGAGTATAAAATTAAAGATTTCGGAGTTCTGATTAATAATATATACTATGTGTTCGGGATTCATAGAAGAATAACCTCAAAAAAGTATTTAAAAATTGTACGCAAACGTAACGAAACCCTTTTTTTTTTTTGAGTGAGAGTATTTTTCAATTTTCAACAAACTTTTGAATGCTTTCTTTTACTACGTTATGAATTAATTAAATGCCAGCGGTGTTATATAGTTGGAAGATGGTAACGAAATACTTCATTATATAATAAGGTGATAAATCAATCACACTTTTTGGACAAGCGATCAATCTTATAGTATTAGTAAACAAACAATTTTATTGCTATCATCATTATTTTTTATATATACTAGACTTTATGTTTTAACACATTACATCAACCATAAGCAATAGCATTTTTGTTTGGAAGAATAAATCTGTACGTACCGACCGGTGAAATGAATTGTCGGAACACCGGTGTGTAGCTTGCCAATCTATCTAACTGAATTAGGTTCGATTCAACCAACAATACATCCAAGCAGTGTTTTCTACCATTCTTCTAACAGGAAATCATTTTTACTATCTCTTATCTATTAAATAACCGATGGTATTTAAAAAATAAAAAATAATGGAATTGATTGTCAAACTCAAATTAAAATATGTGTTAATGTGTTTTTATTTTTTAACTTGTCTGAAAGTAGATAAAAACTAGTTTATCAGGTTTTATGCATTGATAGGCGCACTTCATTTTTTGGTTTTTGTATCACCGCCTATGATATTTTAACTGAGAGGCATATTTAAAGCAGAAATAGCTTCTGAGCCCTGTGTGGGGTCAAAGTTTGTCGTCGAATATCCCTAAAGTGGGGAGGAGACGCCCGCCCCGGGCTAGGGTCGCTACAACCTCTAGCCACCGTCCGGCGATCGCCCAGAAAGATATAAGGCGGGTGGACCTGTCGTCTTTCTCCCTGGCTGCCGGCCTAGTCGGTGGGCAGCCTAGTTCGCTTTGATCTGACTCCATAAGATCTTAGGTGTGCCCCGACAGTGCACTATGTTCAGGAGAAGAGGAACAGGGTAGGTTTATAGGTAGTTTATGTGGTCTTGGAGTGACCACAAATTCACACTCGGTACTAAGGGTAGGCGAATACCGTCCGGATCCCAGAGGCGAGTGTGAACCGGAGAGAAGCAGACTGGATTGCCGTGGGAGATGCTACTAGGTAAGTCTGTAGGGCCACGGCAACCATCGTCCGCGAGGTAGAGGTCTCTCCAAAGAAAGTGTTGGTTTTAGCGATACGAAGGCAGGGATTCCCACTAGGAAGGTATGGGGCCTGACAACGCCGGACTAAAACATAGCGAGGTTAGGAGAGAGAGATGCACAAGTAGTTGAATGAGAAGACCATGGTTTTGAGTAGAGCAGCAAGCGCCAGTGTAGAGAGAGAGAGAGAGAGAGCGAGAGAGAGAGAGAGAGAGAGAGAGAGAGAGAGAGAGAGAGAGAGAGAGAGAGAGAGAGAGAGAGAGAGAGAGAGAAGTGTTCAAGTATAGGCAGATAGTAATTTTATAACTATAAAGAAGTTTTTATCTATTTTCTTAGTCGTTCTTAGCTAAAGTTTATTTCGTTTCTATTTAAACGAACGAAACCATCCATTGCTAACATCAATCATCAATACTGCTTTTTTCAAAAATATTTAAGGTGTATCAGAGACTCGTCGAAAGATTGCTGTTCCTCAACAGGTGGGAGAGGTAGGATCATTGAAGATAGATTGCACCCTTTTACTTTATAATTGCTGTATTCCAGCCCTAATAAGAGGGACAACGGGCATGGAATTAAGTCGAAACGGTGTGTAGGTCGTATAAGTGCAGGATAAGGAGAGATATTCAAATTTGCTAGGTCAATACTGCCCCACCACCTGTTGGACATTCAATGATAGACATTATTCAGTGGAAATGCTTCGGCGAACCTGCCACTTCCAGCCCAACACGCTAAGTTTCCAGGGTTATTGCGGGAATCTACAAAATCTTTAAAATTTACAAATAAATTATTGTGAGTTAAAATGATGATTTCTGTTTAGTCAGTTGTGTTTTGACAGGATAGTCCAGCATGGTCGGTTAGTCGTGTTTGTTGTTGATTGATAATCCACGGGTTATCAACGCCGTTGTTTGGTGTATTTGAACTATGGATAGGTCACCACGCGCAAGAACAAGTACAAGGACGTGAGACGGCCATATGCTACACTAGACACCACATGTCAGGTGTATAGATAGTTCTTTTATTAGGACACGAGGTCGGATTGGAGGATGTGGAACCCATCCTCAAACATAACTCCAAACATAAATACATTTCACTAATGTTTACAAAGAGTTTACCTTAGTAATAAAATGTTCCAAAATTAATAGGGAGACTTATATTCATATATTTTTACCCTTTTAAAAGTAATTCTTTAAAAATAATACATCCGAAATGCATAGACTTTGAGATCGGTTTGTCATCGAATTTATTCAGCTTACTCATTCAGTTAACATATTATCGAAAAGGTAACTTGCCTCCCAAATAAGGTTCTCAATTTAGATGCACTTTAAAATGCAAATATTAAAATGAAATAAAAGCAATACTCATTTTTGAGTATTTCATATACTGATACAATGAGATTGAAGAATGGCTAAACAGCTTATAAAACTAAGAGATTTTGAATCTTGATGAATATACGGATATTTCTTTCGGACGAATTCAGGACTGAATCCAGCCGAAGGAGGTGGATTTTGATCTCGGAGCCAATCCTTTATCTTGGCGTCTGTACCTCTTCACAACAATGGCGACTCGGCAAATGACAATTGCATCTAAATGAATAGAAGCACCTACCATGAGAGTCCTTTCATCAGCATAGTGGCATTGGAATAATACAAGTAAATAAATGAACATAGCACTTGATTATTGCCCAAAAAGGGTAGTGATGGATAGTATCGTAGTAATCTATCATCGTATACAAGTTATAATATTATATTAAACAATATACAAGTTATAATTAAAAGGATTCTCTCTATTTATCTATTATAGAACGCAATTTGTATTATACTGTTTAATGGGGGCGATTGATAATAGGAGTTCTTATTTAACAACAGTCTCTTACATCGATGAATACGTGTACGTTACTTACGAAAAAAAAAAAAATTCTTCAGTTTAATCAGATATCGGAAGAATTTGCTCTGTATGCATTAATGTTACAAAAATTTATTTTTTTCCAGCAGCTTGGATAGGTAGACCAATTAGTGCGATGGGACTGAACAAGCAAGCATCAGCTGAGGCGTCAGTGCCATATAATATTAATAAATTGCTGCTGTCACATTAAGGTAGATGAATTATGTGTAATGATTAAGAGCAGGGGAGGGAGGGGGGGGAGTGGAGGAGGCATGGAGAGACGCTGACAACCGGCGCTATGTCAGTGAATTAGCAACTGTAGCTAGCCCGGCTTCCTATATTCAGAGATTAATGGTCCCTGCCCGGGAGACTGATGTGAGCGCCGGTCGAAGCGGAAATTTGAGAGGGACCCTCGTCAAAATCATTCACGGAGAAATGGCCGTCTCCTGCCACGACACTGACCAATTGATTTCAACTTAGACTCTCTTCCAGTGCCGGGCTTCAAGGAGGAAAGACTCAACGTTATATTATTGTAGCAAATCGATCCATGGCAATATACACTTTCTTGGAGCGAAGAAGATTGCAACGCCTCTTTTTCAGTACTTCCAAAGTTCCATTCTTGAACTTCAATGACTGGAGCAAGATACTTAATTTCCATAGAAATAATCATTAGTGATGGAATAATCAGTGGCGTTCTTAGATATTTTGCAGCTGGTTCAACGTGAATAAGAATCAAGAGTGGTTATTAAGAATTACTTTTATTTTTGCACTGATTAAGCGTAAAAATATCAACGTCATCAATGATTCCTTTAATTGTAACGCTATTATGTTGTTTATTATTATAAAATTTAGGCAAATATACAAAAAAAACTGCCACGCCAAAATATACGCCACTATGCCGGGGAGTAACAGCCCAATTGCCTGCCCCCTCCCCCTGCTGGGGAGCAATTGTATTTAACTTTGATAAATTCAAAATATTAATAAAATTGGGACCTCTTTTAATTTATAAAAGGTCAATGTAAGCGCCCAACGCTTAGGTGGACAAAAAAAGATAGAGGAAACTCTTCTATGTACAGATGTAAGCGCACCAAATGTGCCTAACGCAGCTAAATAAAAAATGGGAACCCAAAATGTGCGCGTCATACTCGTACGTGGGTTAAAGAAAAACATAAAAAGATCATACTAATGTGAGTTCTGCTGGTTTCCTAAGTGCTTTTTGCTGGTTAGACAGTGGTTCTAGAATTCCACTAATTGGAACAATCTTGGTAAAATAAATGGAGACTTTATACTGGTTATCAGCCATTGTAAAGAAGAAACCTAACAGTAACACGTTATAAAACAAAGCTTGACAATGACAAGTTCTAGAAAAACAGACGCCTAGTTACAAAATTACAGTTTACCCAACAAAACAGTAATAGAAACACGTAGGAAAATCCAATAACTGCGACAATCGAATAACAAGTGACTAATTAAAATGAAACGTTCTATGACACAATACAAAAAAAATGACTAAAAAATACATACGCAGAAGGTAAGACATATCAAGCTTCTAAGAAATTAATGCTTGCACAAAGGAAACAAACAAAAAACCGACAACAGCAGAAAAGTATCGGTTTAAATATAATCAGAAAAGCTTGTTTATTTTCTCAGAAAATTTAAGACAACTGGAGATGAAATAATTCTTATTCCGGCTAAACCCTTATAAACAGCATTTTGTAATTTACGACAAAAAAAAAAATTTTTTCCTGTAATTCCTAGACACTAGACTTTTTCTTAAACCTGATTTGTTTATTGGCTTGCCCGAAGGGAAATGCTATCTGCAAACCTTCGGAATGCGCTAATTATGTGTTTGATAAAATGTAATAACGGGAAATATGAAGAAAAAAAGGTCAATCCCATTTCACTAACTTTCAAGATTTCTGAAGTCACAACCCTGGAACTAATCAAGTTCTAATTATCACCTATTGTTTTAAGGACAGATAAAGACGCAAAAATTATTTTTAAAATATAATAAAAGAAAGCTTTGATAGAAAACAATTGAGCATATTTAATGTCGTCGGATTTTAATATCAAATGGGACCTCATGTTCCTAGACCTGAAAACGGTTCCTGGTTTAAAAGAAAAAAACAACTCTTACAATGGAGGAACCGCTATCCCATTGATCAAGTAGTACAATATAATTTTTCTTGAAACTTCCGGGGGGGGGGGGGGGTCTAAAACCTCCCTCTTTTTCCACTGGTCGAGTGGAAACTGTACGTCATACCTTAGAGGAATAGTCTGCCCACTCAGGCGCCGATCCCCCACGCACATTATAACAAAGGCGACGCTTTCTTCAGATTACACCGAGATGTCGCAGCCGAATAAGTTGGCCGTATATTTGTTAGTTGTAAATTCCCTGTGTAGGCTAAGTGTTAAAGGCTCCCATATCACACAAAAGCTACCGTATCTCCCCATCCAAAGGGATCTGATTTCCTTTTATTAGATCCTGCTAAACGTCTGGTGGCTGTAAAGCACCCTTTCACATTTCGGATCATCATCTAAGCATCTAAGCAATATAATCATGCTTATATCATTTAGTTACAGTGATTGGCGTAACCACTTCAGAATAAATAGCTTCTGGGTTCACATACAGAAACGGTAATAACATTTTAATAACTTGAAGCTCCGTAAATTTGACCTGGGCGTACCCTACAGAATACCTTCCTATTTTCCAAAGAGAATACACAACACCAATAAAAGTCTTTTATTTTACAATTCCTCTTTCGCATGCGAGGGCGGTGACTACTATGTGGATTTGGGAGGTCTCTGTAAATACTTTATGAATGAGCGAGGAAATGAAAATTGTAAATATGGCATGAAAGAGGACATTTATTACAATTACTTATTGCCCAATAAGTCATATTGTAATTTTATGATCATAAAGTTTATATATATAAAAAATATTTCACAAATAAGTGTGGGTGCTCGATATGAGTTTCTAACTTCTCTGCAGGCTTATCACAAATGTCAGATTTTAATCATATTCATTTATGGACGGCGCGGTGTATGTATGCATAAGGCTGAGATCGAGAGAGTACGCAGATCCCAGTGATGGATGGATAAAGGCAAGGTGATATAACAATCATGATCGTTCAGTAAATGTTACACATTGATTTGATTAGAGAGTAATCATGCCGGATCGCCTATAATAACAGGCAATTAATTACGGCGAGATTGGTCTGCGTTATACCACTGCATGTCAATACTGGGAGAGGACGCAGCAGTGTACGTCCGCCCAGTGTGCATCAGGAGAATCACACTATGGATTTGGACTAACGCTGTGGATTACGCTATAAAGGTATACGATATGATGTAGCTGGGTTACACCTAATAGGACCAAATACGTCCCCCGGGAACCACACTACCCCCCGAGGGTCCTATCGCAATTCAAAGATAACGCTCAAATGGTGGATGCAGATTATTAGCAGGGTCACTTATATTATAAGCAATTACGCATAGCAATTACAAAGAAACGAACAGAGAAATTGGCTAACAAATTAAAAATAAATTACTGCTCCCATTTAGTAGATATTGAACTGCTTCATCACAACTCGACTAGAACGACCACATACAACCCTCCCAACCCTAATTAGAATGCAAAAGTTTGTAAAGTCATACAACTTAAATAAACAAATTAGATCGTTCGAATAAAAGATATTCTACTCTAGTTAATCCGAGAAGTAGTCCAGGTTTCACTGAAACGTTTTCACATCAATTATAAACTAAATTATATCTTTTTAAATTTACTCGTAGATAAACGTGATAAAAGACTTTTAAAGTGGAGAAACTAAATCGTTTCTGTCAACCTATTCATACCGCATTTACAGTTCAGTATTCACTCCCGTCTCCACAAGATGGCTTATGTTCCTCGAACGCAAAATAGGTCCCTACGCTCATCCATCAGCCGCATCACCGGCTTTGACCCGGTAGGTGATATCATGATGTAAAGTATATTAAAATCGTTATGAAGGGTTCTACAAAATGCTCCCACATTACCTTAGTTTATTTTAATTCTATTCCTCTCCCTGTAACCGAGACAGTACGGTACTTAGGCTTCCATCTCGACAAACGACTGACCTGGAACCCACATACGAGGCTAAAAAGACAAGAAAGGACATCCCATCTCTCAATAGAAAATAAACTACTAATCTACAAAGTTATACTTAAACCAATCTGGACATACGGAATAGAGCTATGGGGGACAGCAAAAAAGTCGAACATCAAGCGTATCCAATCCTTTCAATCCAAAGTCCTGAGAACAATAGTAAATGCCCCTTATTATGTCAGAAACAAAACCCTTCATAACGACCTTAATATACCCTACATTCTAGAACTCATCCCTTCCAAGTTTATGAAATTCCACAGTAGCCTTTCCAACCACCCTTATCCTGTAGCACAGTCTTTGCACTGCACCACTCATCCCTATAATCCTCCTCGGAGACTGAAACGGCAGTGGCCTCGTGACCTGCTATAATCGCGTGACAGTGGGAGTCCTGGCAATGGCCAGTTTCTCCAATCATGTCCTATTGTATGAATGAGCGAGTGAATGATGACTGTAAATATGGTATGAATGAGATCATTTATCTGTATTATTATTGCCTTATAAAAGGCAGATTGTAATTATAGCACAATAAAGAATGTAAACTATTGCTGACATAATATGGGGCATTAACTACTGTTCTCAGAACTTCTGATTGAAAGCGCTGTGTATGTGTTACATTGTAAATTAGTATTTCCTACTATTGAAAGATATGATGTTCACTTTAAAAAGTTGCCCAAAGCGTTTCTATTGATCTTGTCTTGTTGTGTGTGTATTTTGTGTTTAGAAATTTGTTGTTCGAGTCATAAAGAACTAATGGACAAGACATACGACTGGAGTAAATGCAATGTGAGCTTATTTTCCTTTATTGACATTGAGAGTTGAGATCTTACTTGCCTATATTCATGATTGTATCATTCTCTCCACAACACAGTTTCCTTTCTTTTAGAAAGGACAACAAACAACCATATTTGGTGGAAAACACGCACAGCTTTAGGTGGGAGTTGTTGGAAAATTTGATACAGGGCAATATGGTAATTTTCTTAAAAGGTGATGGTTTTTTTTCGATAAGGTAAGTTTTTCAGCTTTGTGTAAATGGAGGAGGACCAGGTGAAGAGATGAATTATTTTACAGATGCAGCACGAGTAATGTTTTAAAGACTAGGGTAAGGAGTAAAAGTAAGGGGAAAGTACTGTGAGTAATCTTCGGACTTTTCTCCGTCTAACAGGGTCATGGTTCACTTTGTCACGGCGGAACAGGTGTGGTGTGCAACAGGATGGTATTTTATACAATGATTATACTTATTTAAAAAAAAAAAATTATTTATCTTGGTTCATCCTTCTTCCTGTATCCAAGACAGTACGGTATTCAGTCTTCAGGCTTCCATCTCAACAGAAGGGTGACATGTCACACACGAGACTAAAAAGACAGGAACTAAACAGTCGCTTTGGAGAACTGTACAGACTTCTTCGAAGGACATCTCTCTATATAAAATAAAGTACTAACTTACAAAGTTATACTAAAGCCAATCTGGAAATACGGAATAGAGCTATGGGCGACAGCAAAATATTCGAACATCAAGCGTATCTTATGCTTTTAAACAAACGTCCTGAGAACAATAGTTAATGCCCCTTATTACCTCGGCAATAAAACCCTTCATAAAGATATTAATATACCCTACATTTTTAAATTCATCACTTCCAAGCTCATGAAATTCCATCGAAACTTATCAAACTATCCCCTAGCACAGTCATTACACTGCGCCACACATCTCTATAAGCCTCCTCGGTGACTAAAGCGTCACTGATCTCGCCTACTGCTATAAATACATGACAGTGGGAGTCCTGGCAATGTTCATTTTCTCCAATCATGCCCTGAGCACCTGTGGCTCTCGTGTTCTTAGGCACCCTCCTCCACTGGCTCGTATCCGACGACGCGGCTGACGGAGGAGCGTGTGGGACCTCCACTTCCGGATTTAGGGGATCTCTGGGCTCTTTGTAAATATTGTACGAATGAGCGAGTGAATGAAGAACTGTAAATATGATATGAATGAGATCATTGATTACAATTACTGATTGCTCAATAAAGCAGATTGTAATTTGATCCCAATGAAGGTTGTTGTTAATAAAATTTTCGTGGTTAAATTTAAAGTTGTCAGTGGAGGAGAAATTCTCAAGGAAGATGTGAATTCCTTCAACCCTTGTATCAGATTAATGCTGGGCTTAATGCCTGAAGGGTGGAAGACATGTGCTGCCCAGGTTCTCGCTCCCAATAATCCTATTACAGTCTACATGACAGCACCTCTCCCTGAGAGCACATCCCCTTCACTCCCATTGTCTAAATGAGTACGATACTGTCTTATATGTGAACACATTAAGCCCTTAGCATTAGCGATGCCTCAAACATACTGTTTTAGCCTCTTACGCGTGAACTTATTCTTATTATTATTATTAGTCGTAGGAATGGATAAGGATAGTAAATACTATCTTTCAGAAGAGTTGGCCGAGTAGAAGAAATGGTAATTTTAACGACCCTAGCATCCCTGTAGGTTATTCCCATGCCACCGCTGCTATTGTATGGGAAACGTGAAGAAATTCGGACCGATTTCAGTGTTACACTTTCTCAAAAGTCAGAATTTGTTTAAGATTTAAAGACACTGCAGTGTAAAGAAATGCCGAATTCAAATTCATTTAAAAACCTATCGCAGGATCCCGTAATTATCTCTCGGCATTCTTTCTATTTTTTACTAGGCCATTTATTTTTTTATGTAAACTACAAAAAATAATATTGGGCTTATAAACGAGTTGAAGTGTGTCGGGAGATCGGCGTCACTTGACGAAAATAAGACCTGAAAAATGAAATTATCAAGGGTACTGATCTTTGGTTTAACTAGGTACAATTTACTTATTTAAATACCTGTTAAGGATACCAGCAAGGTTCACAATATCATTGAGGACAAATCTATTTAAAGGACCAACGGTAGCTCTTGACTTCCCCACCTCTATCATGTCTCTATATTTATCCCATTTAACCCGAAATTACTCCCACCACTGCTAAATTGCTATCCAGCCCTCTAAGGATCATACCAGCACTGAGCTCATCTCTCGTCTAAAGTATAACTGATTCAAAGTAATTTTGTCAAAGCTGAGGCTGGTCCTTAACGGTTACCGGCAATATGGAGGTAGAGAAAGAATAATAATAATTAATTTTTGTGACTATAATTATTACATAAACTATTATTACATAAACTAATATAAATAAAGTAAGCATCAATTTAACCTAAACTCTATAACGACCATAGAATAAATATTGAGTATTCTGGCATTCGTAGGACCAATATGAAATGGTACAGCACAATACGTTTTCACAGGGTAATTTAATTGTGCGTTACATAAAGGTCGTTTTTGCAGGAAGGAGTGTGAAATTGTCGTTTTTTAGGCGTTCTGGAGGTTTACTATAAATTCCAAGTACCTGCTTTATATGAGCAGTCAAATTTGCTCGCTTTTAATTTCTTAACCATGAACGAACTCTGCCTTATTAGACAATAAGTAATTGTGATAAATGTTACCATTCATACCATATTTACAATGTCCATTCACTCGCTCATTCATACAGTCCACAGACCTCCAATATCCACATAGCTGTCACCACCCTCGCATGCGAAAGAGGAAGCTTAGTCTTGTATTTCACCAATAAAACTTTCATTTGTTGATGCATGGATGTTTGAAGGAGTACAGTCATGACTATAAAATATCTCTTTGAAATTAGATCAAAAGCTGTTACCTGAATGAAATGGACTGGTTTATTGCCGAACCTGAGTGGAGTGTTTATACTTTCAGAAGGCAACGCGTAAATAAAACGTAATATCTTCCAAGCCGGTTTGTTGGGTTTTTTTTTTGTGTCGATATATTGGCTATTTATGTATTTTTTAAACTATTGTCGGTGGCAGATTTCTGAATTATCATTTTCATCCGGGAACAATGGACAACAACAAAATGGTCCAAACAATCTAAAATTTAAAGGTGTTTTTCACACACCTTGCAAAAAGTAGATAAGGCAAGGAAGTATTTGGGAACTTTTTCGCTAAATTTTAAGGTTTCTCAAATTAGAAGCTATTTAAGATTTCTGATTTTTCCCCTGCTATATTACTACTAGTATATTAACCTATAAGAAAAAACATTTAAAAGAAATGAATAAACTTTTCTGAGCTAGCAATAAAAATCACGTATTTTCTACAAAATTTAATGACGTTTTTAACACTAGGAATAAAATGAAGTATTTTTGGGAAAAATGCAGACGATTCTTCAGGGTCAGAATCATTCACGTTTTTAAAAAAATGACGCGGAGGTTTGTTCATTATTAATGGTTATTTCCTTCTCTACGTCCTTAATTTCATTTATATATTTTTCACAATAAAATTAAGTTCAAAATTGATGTGAGATAAATTCAGTTGCTAAAAAAAGAACAACTTTTGATAAATCTAATGAGAAAAATATAGCGAGGACACTGGTCCTGTAATCAACTATTTAAATATACATGATACAGAACCCTGTTAGTAACTCTCGATATTGTTACTTTACTTTCTACATCCTTTTCTCTATCCATTTTAAAAATATAATTTAGATCATAATCGATAGTCGTAATGTAGCGTTAAAACTATTATTTCATTGATACAACTCGCGATAAGCAAATGATACGTTTGGAAATTACCAGGGGTGGAAAAACAATTGGCCGATATAGCGGTATGAAATGGAGCAAGGTGATTGGCTGCCTAATACCCCGCTGCACCAAATGAAAATGGAGCAGTCAATAGGGGTTGGGGCAAGATAGGTGTCGGACAGGCGGCTTTAGCGGTCATTATAATAAATTTCCGATTAGCGATGGGGGCGGGGCATGGGGGTAAGATTGGAAGGGGTTGATAATCCAGCTTCCAAGTGAGCAATTAGGAGCCTCCGCGTAACCCAACACTCCCTCCTTCCTTTGTCCATGTATGTATCCTTGTCCTCCAGAGAAAACCCTTTACAAACGTTTTATTAGGCCTTTTCCGGGCCCGAATCAGGTTTGGCTTCGTGGTCATGTCTGACTAAATGCAAACGCTAATTTGAAATATTCATACCGATAATAGAAGACCCCAGGTGTTCTCACAAATATTGGATCCTTATAGACATGGTCGATTGTATATTTGTTAATGTTGCCCAACCTGATCAAGCTAGAATTGTAGTGAAAATTGGTGGCCATTTTGTGGTATATATTGTAACATTCATGATATTTGAGAATATCATGGACAGGAACCTTCACAGATGTGACCAGATGGTAAGCATCTTCCCTTATGTTCCTAGGAGTGGGGATGAGATAAACGGTCAGTCTTAGCCCAACCGTCCAGAAGAGCGAACCAGAGCAAGCTCCCGAATTGGCGGTCACCAACAGGAAGAGAGGAGAAGAACCAACAGCAGAAGTAACGTTGATTGAATAAAAAGGAAGATCATCGATTGGGTGATATTAATATTGTTTTATTATGTATCCATTAAAAGAAATTCAGCTCAAATTTCATGTTTTTTTTGTAATTAGTAGTAAATATCCTAATTTAAAAAGGAATTGAATATTTTTTTATATACTTTTTGTCAGCACTCTATACAATTATAATTATTTGTTATAACCATTTTATTTGTATATATTTCACAATTCCCAGTTTCTCAATTTATTAATAACTACAACATTAGCCTTGAGATCGGGCGATTCAATCGGGATAATTTCCTATGTCAAAGACATAAAACAATTTGAATTAAAGATCTCATGACGGACCTGTCAAAATAGTTAAGGTAAATTGATCAATAAAGTAGAAAAATAAATGGTAAAAAATGAGGTAGGTTTCAATATAAAGGGATGTCTAGTTGCTGTGGCATAACAGATATCATTTGTAGTTCCATCTACAGTTGCCGTCACGAAATGAGAAGCTTGAGACCCGCAGTACATGACAAGCCCTGTTACCTGTGCACAACTCTTCTTTCCACGCGATCCCTTTACTTCCATAATGCCAATCATTAAACAATAAGCAAATTAGTGATTAGTCCCCACCGCCCGTATGTGCAACACCGCGACAAGTAACAAGCAGCCCCTTCATCCCAAGCGTCTAATTTCTCGACGACCAGTATAGTAAGATTTATAATTAAGTTTAGAGAACCGATAATAGTAATCTTATCTTTAACTTGTTTCAACCAATCTCTACAGTTTTTTTTCCCTATTAATGTATTACTTATTTAAAATAGTTTTTATAAGATGAGGCAATTTTTAGTGACTGTTAATTTATTTTATATTTTTTAGTATATTAGAAGTATTTATTTTTTTGTTTATACGTATTTAAAACAATACAAAAAAAATGCTGAGGGTACTGAACCACGTGATCTAGTAGACATAATTCTTTATTTGTTAACTTTTGTTATCATCATAATAAATAAAGTGATATTAGTGTGTTTAATTTATACTTATCATATTTTTATATTTTTATTATTTCAGGCAAACTGTGTTGACTGAAATGCCCAGCCGAATCTGTTTTCGCCGAGAAAGTTGAACGAGAAATTACATTAGAACTTTACGAATGAGGCCACGCTGTAGAAGAGGGGATTCACAGGTCACCAGCTAAGAATGTATGATAAATAACCCGTTGTATTCTCTTTACGTCCCTTATTACATGTTACATTGTTACATGTAGTAATGATATTTTACATAACGTCATGATAATCCTCTATAATGTAACCGTACATTTGTTTATTTGTATTTATCTAAATTTATAATTAAATATTTAAAAGCATGTAAGTAAATACCTTCACATATATTAATTATCTGGCGACATGAGTAGGCATACCTGTAACAGAAAAAAAAAATATCGTTATTAAACAACATACAAAGAAAATCGACTAAAAATTATCTAACCAGAGTAATTTGATAAGTACGTTGTTAAATATAATTATAACACATATTTACCCAATGTGAAAAAACAAATATGAATGATACAATTTTATGACAGGATACCGGAATTGGTAAAATCTTTATATCATATAAAACTTCTTTTAAAATATTGCAATAAATAAAACATTTCTATTTTCTAATCAACAAGTAATTGAAAATGTTGTGTTTTTACATATAAATTTTAAATTCAAAATACAGGTGCCCCTTTTTGCTTCTTTGATATAATCTCGACAGAATTTGTGTATAACACGCATGTTTATAATTCATCATTATCCTACATATCTGTTTATCTGACAGATGATTCTTTGTATCAGAACTGTAACAATTTGGTTAGTTATAATCATTGTTTGTCACCGGGAAATAAGGGCGAGTATTATAGTCTAGTGGGTAAACTAAATAACAGGCGTTCTCTATGAATAACAAACAGTAGGTCGTCCGAATCATAACTTAAAGTTGAAAAAAGCTTCTATTGTAGTAACGTTAGAGGTTCGGTGCTTATTATTATTGTTAAATTATATAATTCTATTTATCCCAACCCACGGCAACGCTTAATCCTGGATATCTGAGAAAATACTATTGTCAATATCAAAGCCGAATGTTATCACCATTAAATCATACGTTACATAGAAAGAAGGGACAGTATAGAGATTGTTTTAAGCGGAAACAATAACAAGAAATTACGCCCCCCCCCTCATTTAAAATTACTTCTTCTAATCGATAAACAAACTATTACTTAAAATTAAACATATGTTCCTGATATCAGCAAAGACCTGTTTTCTATTAGCTTTATAAAATGAAGTCATAAGGCAAATATATAGTCCATTGAACATCAAATGATTAAATTTTGAATTTGGGTATAAGTACAATTTTAAATCATGGAATGGTCATTCTTGACATTATCAAGAGAAAAATAATTATTGCAATGTACACAAAAGAAATTGTACAATTGAGAGTCGACGAAGGAGAAAGTGAGAGAAAACGATAGTGTGGGATCGAAGAGTATTTGGCGTGTGGGGGGGGGGCGCAAGTGGGTACAGCTTTTGACGCCTGAGATGGTCCCCTGGTCCCCAATTTGCCGCCCTTTCTAATCCCCCATTTGCACGCGTTAAATGAACAAGTATTTAGTCAAGTGTTCAGTAAAAAATGCGTTTAACCGTTGGCAAGTCTTTAGTTAAGTATGTAGATAGTGTTCCCACCTGGCAAGTGTTTATATTATTTGTTTACCTAGTAGTAATTCGCGTTGGATGGTCAGTGTGTTGTGCTCTTAAATTCAGTCAACAAAAGTGTATTAAGTGAAATTTTAGAGGAAGTAGAAGGGAAAATGAGACAAGAACATAATAAATCCAAAAGACTGCCGGAGATAAAATAGATAAGCAGGAAAAATGAACTTGGTGCTAGCACAGTTCTTTTCAATTATTAGCAGAACACAAAAAGAAATATTTTTTTGCGCTGCGGATGTCAAAGTACCTTCTATCCAAAGTTGGACACTTACACACTATAGCAAGCGTAATAATGTTTGAACCGATTTGAAATTCTGAAGACATGTTCAACAACATTCAGAATCATGTTGTGGTTAATATAATAACTGATTTCAAAATAATTATTGTGATAAAATTACAACGGCCTTATTGGGCAATAAGTAATTGTGTTCAATGTTCTCATTCATACTATATTTACAATTCTTCATTCACTTGCTCATTCATACAGTAATTAGAAAAAGACCCAGAGACCTCCCAATCAAGATGGTTGTCACCTCCGTCGCATGCGAAAGAGGAAGTGGAGTCGTGGGAATAGGGTCACTGGATACGAGCCTGTGTAGGCTGACCAAGATCGCGAGAGCCACAGGCGCTCAGGACATAATTAGAGAAACTGGCCATTGTCAGGAATCCCACTATCACGTATTTATAGCAGGTCACGAGTATTATGTGACAAATAATTCAACGTGGAAAATGTGAGTTACCTAACCAAACCGCCGGATTTTTAATCAGTGGTAATGTTTAACAGATTATGTGTGGTATTTTCAATCAAAATTACAGAACAGTTTATCGACAATTATTAAATAACCATTTATTTGTAAGCAACTCATGCGTAGTATTTGGTCATGTTTCCTCAATGTATTTCGTGTATACATACTTGAAAACTTTTGGCAATACTATTATTCTTCAAACGGACATGGAAAATTTCAGTTCAGTTAATAGGCAGATTTTCACACAGACAAAGAGGTAAGAATCCGCTGAAAAATTACAGAAGGCTGTGGAAAAACTGGACTATGCAGACATTGGGATCGGAAATAGGCAGCATTAAATCCAAGCCTGGGGCTTCCCCGATCTAATTATTCATCTGGGCTGCACTGTCCCTACCCCGGCGGATATTTCAACCCCCATTTTTCTCCACTTTCTCCCCCACTATTTTTTATCCACTCCGTAATAGCAACCCTTTCTCTCGCCTAGCGCATCTTTATTGTCTGCGGAAGGGGGGGGGGAGAGATAAATAAACAAATCCGAATGAAACCGTTCATTCTGTTCTGTATTAATAGCAAATTTGTAGAGGGAAGTCACTAAGAAAGGACAATCTAAAACAAAGGTATGCAAGTTTATATTCTTATCATACATTGTCAACTAGCCGTGGCCAAAAGACGATTCTTCATTTTCGAACATGTACTGAGAAATTATATTTTATGTGTGAAATGGTCTAACCAATTTGAACCTTTAGAAGTCCAAAGATATTCCAATAATTGGAAATAAAGATTAAAAATCACGTATTTAATTACAGCACATTTTTAGAACGTTTCTTTTGTTTAACAGTTTTGATATTTACAAGTTGTTTTCATTGGGAACGGAATTTTCAGTTATTGGGATGGATCAAAAAATAAAGTGAAGTATTAAAAAAAAAAAAAACCAAGTAGTTTTCCACAATCACTTCAAATGCTTTTAAGAACTTCAGGTGCCCCACCTCCGGAATGTTGTTCACTTTTGACGTACTATATCCAATATATGTTCCATGTAGTAATGATATTTTACATAGATGATCTATTTTTAATTGTATTGAAAGTATTTAAATGACTAACAATAGAAAAATTAGTGTTCATTTACAATCTTCGCCTCAAAGAAAACCGAAAACTGGTGGAGCCTTTTGTAAAACGAAAACCGGAATGACTTTGTATGCGATTTTGTTTTTGTAAAGCAGTATATGGTCAAAAGTGCATTGTGGCCTATTTAAAAGACCACGTGGGAACTAATTAGTTTATTTTTTTACCAAAATTACTAAAACAGTTAATTGAACCCGTTATTGACACTGGCGTAGATGGTTTTACATGTTATAAGCCTAAGCAATATAAAATACTAGCGGTACTTTGTTTAAAAAAAACTGAGGATAAAATGTACGCTTAATTTTTTATACCATACTATCCGAAGTAATATGAACATTAGCGTCGTCATGATAGAACTTGTTGGGGCGATGGAAAAAAAGTATGCAATATTGAAACTTACTCAGCCAGCAATATAAGAGGCCGCTAAACCTATGATGTATTTATTCACCTTGTAGAAAAATACGATGTCTAATTATGGATAGCGCTAATCATTATTATGGATAATCAGCTGTTTTTTGCTGTGAAAAGTTTAAACCATCCGGAAAGTCGAATGAAGACAAAAATCATTCCAGTTGTGAATTTCATGTTACGAGTAGTACATTTTTCAAAGTCAGACAGAAAAAAAGTTTTGAACCATGCTTATATTTCTACTTGTATCAAAAGCTTCGAAATGCTAACTAGAAGTTTACCATCTGTAGGTGTTCAACGGTTTTCAGAATTCGAACACGACGAAAGCTGAAGGGTAGGAGAGTTCGAAAAGTGGGCTAAAATAATATAATAAATGGTGGGAAAAAAACAGAAGACTCCCACCCCCCCGTAAGTGAAGAGAGCACTAAAAAAATAATATTTTTTATGGATAACCTTAATTATCCTTTTTAAATACAGGACCAAAGTTATCTAACCACTTTATGTATACATGATTAAAACTGTTATTTCTTTAATAGTGAAATTAATAGGTTAGTTGGTATTATAATATATCCGTTTTCATTCGATATTGGAATAATCTTAAAAGTTGGTGAGATAAAAGAGAAGTAATCCAGACGTGAGCTTAAGATGCCGATTCTACATACTTATCCCTTTAATTCTGTGCAGCTGTTGCGTTGGAAAAATAAGAAAATTGTTATAATATTCCTCACGCGGCACAAAGTGTAGTGACTTTATTATAAATTTAGCTCAAAATAAGTTTATATCCTTTCCAACTCGTGTCCAAGACGCACGGCCGTTACAGAACTTACATTTTTTTTTTTTTATGGAGGAGAGACCATTAGCCACGAGGTTGTCAAAATTCAAAGGGGCGATCCAGGCCGTACGCTAGAGTGGGTCAAAGAGATAAAAAATGATCCTATAAGCAAACTTCTTAAAGATGCCCTCCACAACTTATCAAGTCTGCGTTGCGAGCAATATATAAATAACATGAACTATAAGCCTCGTTAGTTTCTTGGTACCATAATAATCCACAAGTATAAAGGTAATTAACGATGGTTTACTCAGTATTCTATCAGTAATTTTTTTATTCAACAATGAGTGTGATGAATAAGTTTTCTCTTTATAAGGTTTATTACAACACAGAATCACGGACTTGTTTCCAACGGGTTCGTGATTATTTACAGAGCATGCGCGAACGTTACCTGATCACGGATTTATGACGTGTTTTTCCATTCTCTGGCCGTTGACTCTTTCAAAAGGTTACTTTACAAAACAACTTACTTGCTTATGGCCCGGCTTGCTGGACTCCGAAAACGAGAATTCTTTTTTGGTTTTATAAAATAAGCTTTTGGTTTTAATTTTAAATCCAATATGTAAAATATATCAAATATGTAGTTCGTACAAGGTAAAATTCAGTCGAATTAATATTTTTTTCGTATAAAAATTAGTCTTCGGGCAACTTTTTGATCATTAATAATTTGTAGTTGAGGAAAACATCATTATAAATTAAAAACATTAAAATTAACCTGTACTAATTCACATTTTGAATGATTAATAATTTCGAAGTGAATACTCGATTATTAATTACCAAAATAAAAGTTAACGTCTATTCATTTTACGATTAATAACTTTTAATTTAAGTAGTGAAGAGTTAAATGACATAAATTAATTCTAACAATATTTCTGTTCTTTGTTATAATGTGTGTTCTCACTTGAAAGTTGTTCGTAAATTTATAACCTTCCTTATTAGCGAGAAACTATTGTGCATTTCTCTGATTCTTACTCCTTACACCAATGCTGCCATCGTTTTGGCAATCACAAACCGTTTTCAAATTAGGTTTTGAGCGTGTTGGAGCAGATGTCTAAGAGTTTGAATTCTTGTTTTGTGCGAGTTGGAACGGTACAGCTAAACAATAATAAAGAGACAATGAAGCATGGTCCTACGTCTGGTAAACTTGCTTCAGTGTCCGCATTCTATGTCCCATAAACATCACGACTGTTGTGTTTACATTAGTCGTTTAACCCAATTCCAGAACCATAAAATATTTAACAGAAGGCTTTGAGTAAATAGAGACATTATAATTTACACATAACACACATAATTAAGTAAGCGCTTCTTAATGATCACTGATCAAGCTTTTTCATACACAAAATGCATTCACGCCAAGGAGAAGTGGAAATGGCATGTTCAGTCAACTTATATGTAACCTCTTTGTATTACCTTCATATAATTTCCATATAATGTTTATAATAAGAATCTATTCAATTCCCTACTACTTTGTGTTATTTTTCAGGGTGTCCGGTTTTTTTAATGTGCTGTGATTTATAGTTAAATCCCAGTACAGGCACAAAATTATATTCGTTTCAATTTATTTCCAATATTTACATAATAAAAATATTGACTTGCAATGTGAAGTGTTTAAAACTGACATTCCAGGTTGCATGATATTGGTTGTTATTGTTATTGTTATTGTGTTATTGTTATTGGTTATTGATATTGGTTTAGATCATATGAATTAATTTGGACAGAATTGTTGATCTTCATATTTCCAGTAATCTGTAGAAGAGTAGCATTAATGAACTGCTTTTATAAATTATATTTTTTTCTATACTCTGCCAGAAAGATGGAATGGCTTCAATTAAATTTTCGAGACCAGAAGAGTAGGAGAATGGACACCGTGGAGAAAATTATACTTACAATGGCTAACACTGTCTGCGCTGAGAAAACCAGCTGTAAGGCTGGGAGAAGTTTAATATTCCGATCTCCCACCTGAGTTAAAAGGGTTATCTGAAGTAATTAATAAATAATTTTGATCTTTATTATTGATTTGGTTTCAGTTAATTGTGAGTAGTTCATTGATAGTGAAATAACAAAAATGGAAGTAGATCTTATTTAAAAGAATTAGGTTTAAGTGGCTTTCATTACAATTCATTCCTGGTTAAAGATAATGAGTGTAAAACTACTATCAGTGTAAATTTGTTCCATCTCACATTTGCTATGATGAGTTTCAAAGAAACCATATTTCATTTCAACAGTGGTTGAATTCGCTTTTCAGTCATGGACTACTTACTTGTTTCTTGAATGAATTAGATCAATTGCTATGTTCATTAACAAGAAATGGTTGTGCTGTTTTTCTACCCCATTCTTTGCAAGCCTTTACCAGCACTTTCAGAATTCGCTACAAGACAATATTTCCGCTCTCATTTTATTGAGCATATTATCTGCTTAGTAAGTTCTGCACTATCCAAGATATATCTTTATGCTAATAATTATTATTTGTGGTATGTAATCCCACTGGTTTTATAATTATTAGCTAAAGAAAAACGATGGTACCTGAATGGGATTTGAACCCAGTACCTCATGACCTTTAGTGAGCAGCAAGGATGGCCCAGTTGGCAGAGCGCAAAACTATATATTGCGAGGTTTTTCTTGGGTTTGAATATTAATGATATGGTGTGAGGAGATGGTGTAAAAAGTGCAAATGACACATCAAGATGCAAAATGCAACCCCACCCCTAAATTTATTCCACAAAGGAAATACCTAGCACGACTAATGTTTATTTAATACATTCTATTCCAGTTTGACTAATAAAATATTATTTTAATAGAAATTTTGTTTTAATTATAGGTTTTTGAATCCAGAAAATGGAAAGTCTTGGCTTGGATACATTGTTGCTGCTAAATTCTGGATTCCAAAGGGATAGATTCAAATCATCGTTGCACTCATAATATATTTTGAAAATAAACTAAATTTAGTTGTGAATAAGTTTTGACTAATTGATTGTACCTATAACTTAAATGATTGTATAGGATTTGAAATATATACTTCAAATGATATATTGATCTTAATAAATAAAAATGTGTGTTTAAGTTTCTTTTTCATGTTTTACATTGCACAAAATAGTGCATGAGAAGTGAGTAAGTCATTCAAAATCCTGGTGAGAAACAAATTTACTTCAGCAATCTGACCATGGAATAATTTTTATCTTATATCAATCAGGAATCAATTCCCTACCAGGATCCCATCTATCCTTACCTTATCGCAACATCACACCCTTCTTTTAAGGACCTCCTGTAGATTTTTTGTAATGGAACCTCTATTACCGGGCCAATCACGGATATCGGAATGAAATAATTTAAAGATTCAATACCAGCCTCAAAAATTTAGGAACAGACAAGAAAATAACTAACTATTGTTTATCTCTTTATTGTAGCTATTAATAAAACACTAAGTATAAGCAGAGACCAACTATCGAACATCCCTTCTAAGTAACCGATAAATATGACACTATACTGGTATAGAGACTGGGAGGAACTGACCCATAAGTATGAAATCAGCCTTGACAATTAACCAAAAGAGTCTAAGTCTATTATTATTTACAAAAATAAGGAATCTTTTTCGCTATGGCGGCTGGAATTTTTAAATAGTCCAAGACAGCCCCAACACCAAATGATGTATAATTTTTTTTTATTATGATTTAAATGATTCATAAACATGCCAAACCAATCGTTTTAACCTCATGCCGATAATCTTAAAAACTAGGTGCTAATTAACTAATTTTAATTACCAGCCTTGTGAAGAGATTATGACTATAAATGTTCTCTCAGTAATATGAACGAGAATAAAGACATTATTAAATTCTTTGTGGTATGACCCAGTCTCGTTCCACACCCAAAACAGTTCTTTGATTATGTGAGCTTACTTATGCAAAAGGAGATTAATTTTCTGAATGGCGAAAACTAATAATCATAACAGAATCAGTTATGTTCGGGATCTGGATATAGTGGAGTTTAATTACAATTTATAATGGATATTTAATGTTTATTTACACTTAGTTGGCATGTTTTTCGATGTGTTCATTTATAAGTTGACGTATCCCTCATTTCGGTGGATCAGCATATGTACTTAAAAGTTTTTTTGTTTAATTTGAATAGTTTGTTATTATAATTATAATTTTGAATGAACTGCATTTGGATGGTGTCAAATACAGTTGCTAACTCTGTTATTATTATTATATTTTGTAATAATTTATTAAATAAAGATAATTTTTCGGAACCACTGGACAGTCTTACTTTTTGATGTGCCCTCAAATTGATAGGTGGAAAGAAAACGTATTCTGTGAGTTCATTGTTAGCCGTGAGTATATAAATAAGTTAAAGGTTTAGTTGATATGTAAAAGAGTGTGCTAGTTTTGTTATAAAATATGTATACAAAATAAACAGGGAAATATTGGCCGTATACAAAATATTAGGAAATTGATACAGGTGTGATTTTTACATTGTATATTGTTGTATCCGTGTCAGCTACATCTACCAATTTCATCGATCATCTATTTATCTTCATATTTTAAAAATGTTAAATATTAATATCAATTCATCACCTACCCACTACACACTTATATCCACCCACCTCACTTTTGCTTGGTATTCTTTTTCCCTGAACTATTGTCACTAATTCTTATTAAGTATGTTTAAAAATCAAACTCTTTTCTTGTTATCAAGACCTGATGCTGAGATACATAAAAAGTATCTCAAAACATAGTCTATGAAAAAAAATTGACGGAAAGCTAACAACTCTGTTTCATCAACCTTGCCATGCTGATCTCATAACAAAACCTTCAAATTCAAGAAAAAGTTTGTACAAAAAATGTCCAGTATTGTAATTTGTTTCAATTTAACAGCTAGTACCAATAACAATAAAATAAGCTATACATGCAAATTTTTGTTTTGCTATTTTTGATCTGAACCACGCAACAATTTATTATATATGACATAATACTCCATGATTGGATATAAAAACAATACTTTATTGTTCAAATTCAAAATTATAACTCGGAATAGAGCATTGCTATCAATTCACCCTCAACTGTTCAGAATTCCTCTTAGCAGGGTTGATTGTTCTCTGATGGGTAATATTGTTTTCTATTTTGTTCAGCTAATATAACATCTAAAAGAGAGAGCTCTATTGAATAGGCCAGTAGGCTATAATGGTTTAGGCCCTACTAAGGGCAGTGCTGGATTAAAAAAATAAACTAGATAATCTTTAGGGTCTCACAAAGTATAATATCATTAAATTTAAGTTATGGATTTGTTATTAAAACTGTAAATAAAACATTTTAAATAACTAATGACTGATTAAGCAATTAAATGTACTCTTTAAAAATGTTGAAAAGTGGTTTAAAACAAATTGAGATTAGAGATGCATTTGTTTAAAATCTGACCCTGTATTTTCTCTTTTCTATACAAGCACATCAAAGCTCTTTTGAGTGTATACACATTTGGGTTAGAGGAAAACCTGATGGTATTATACTTGCAATCTGATTACCTCAACGGGTTTGTATTTTATATTGAATTTGCTCCTTTGTGGACTGTAGTATAGTATATGACTGTTTATATCAGAACATTTGTGAAGGATCCACTCGGTGGTACACACTCTGTGTCCTGTAACCTATAATATGTGACACAACAAGAAAAAAAAACATAACTGCTCCACAGAAAAGTGAAATGAGGGAGTCAAAAGACTCATACAGCCATTATATATGTTTATCAACAGTTATTGTTCTGTCAGAGTTTTTCTGGAAAATATATTGATCTGAAGGTAAATGTTTTCATGGACCGGCTCAAATTCCTCTGCAAAATACTGTATTTTAACATTGTTTTTTTTTATCCAGTGGCCATCCTCATGGACTTAAGTTATTTAGGCTATACAAAGGCTGGTATTGTTTTTTTTTGTAGTTAGGTACTATTTATATAAACGAATTTAAACTAGAAAATAATTTCTTGTAGTTATAATTAAAATAAAATAAGTGCTAACAAATACTTTTAAATCACAATTTGGACCAACTCGTTTTTGCCCAATAGAAAATAAGTCCCACAGTTGGAGTTATTCCGAAGAAAAATACCAATATCCTCTAAAAAATTTAAATCGGACCACACTTCCCGAAAAAAATTCCTGGCCACAACCCTAAAAGAATACTCTCCTTACGCCATTACTAAACCCCAATACCTTCCTCTGGATAGTGATATGACAGTGACAAGGATTATAAATCATATTATGAGGCCAATTAAAAAGCACCTTCTTGAACAGTTTATGTTGGAACCGAACCCAAAGGCCATTATGCTCCCATCAAATGCTCTGGACTGGTGAATTATTCTGCCAAGGTATGACCTTATGACGCCTGCCTGTCTACCTTTTAATAGATATTGATAGTTTTATATTCACTATGTATTGGGAATCTTCACTAAATGAAAGTTACTTTAGCAAACTTGCCTCTTAAAACACAGTAAATTATTATTTAACAAAGGTGCATGCTCAAACAGGCGCAAATTAAATCAATTAAGTCAAAAAACACGTGAATTAAATTTTAAAACGTTTCCTCATCCCTGTAATTAAAACATTAAATTTATAATTAATTGAGCCTATGTTACAAAATGCTTCCATTCCCGAAACTTATGCGGGTAAGTTACATACATATATGAATAATACTTTTGAATGCACCATTATATATAATTATCTGTAAATTTAAAGGGGCTATGAAAGAAAGAAAAAAAAAAAAAAAAAAGAATGCACCAGATTATAACAAAATACAAGATATTTTAAGCCTTCATATATTGTGCAATATACTTTTTTCGTGTGATTTTGGAAGAATCCCCCCCCCAACCCCTCCCTGGGATATCGCTATTTAACATACACTGCTCTTCAATTTGAACGGATTCGCAAAATTCATAAATCAAGATTTCAATTTTGAATTTCAAATATTTCGCGGGTAGCGTCCCTCAAACTCTGTCCTACCCATATCCGCTTACATTTTCTACTTTCATCAACAATTTCCTTTGCACTGGAATATGACACATTATTTCTCAATTTTTCTTCATAGGTTTTATTTACACATATATATAGTACTATGATAGTAGAACTAGAATGTATAAATGATTGGTAAAGTGTTCATGTCGATGTGAATTTTATTAAAATAAAAATAAACAGTCTCCATAATTAAATTTAATATTTCCAGAAAATAAAAACAGAGAAAAACTAACATTTGAAATAGTTTCATTTTTAAAATTTAGAATTCAAAACCGTCCAACCAGAAACGCTGAGCTCTTAGTCTGTTGATGGCCTGAGAGGGCTGCGTTACGCATTTCGGCATTTATCATTGTTTTGTAGCTTCTGGTTCCCCTTTTGGTCTATATCGTCCTGGTGAGTTATTATAACAGTGAGTACATACTTGTTTAGTACAAATAACTGTTTTGTGTGTAATATGTGTAAACCACAGCGGCTAACTTATAGATATATTTTACGATTGTAAGTCTTTCCTTGCATTATAAACCAAATTTTTTTTATCGTTTAACTATAAAGCCTGGATCCTTAAAAAATACTGCTCAAGTTAACATTTTCCTAAGATGCATTAATCGGAAAATATTTTAGCTGTTTGTTGTGACGCTATGAAATCAAATATGGCCAGAAATGTAAAACTGAAAATTATTTAAATTAGTCAAGCTGGATTTTTTGGTAAACTCGTTTTTTAATACATTCAACAATTGAATAACCGGTTAAGTTAAACATTTTAGATTTTGTTAGAAGATAAAAAATGGACTATTTTTACATAAATTGTTTGAATGATAGCCTTTTGTGTTTTGAAGTAGAACATTGAAGTTATACAATTTTTAACTTAAACATAAAGTAACGCTTAACAGTATTAATATATTAGGACATATTCGTTCTTTAAAAGATCTATTACTATCCCTGACCCAATTATGTAACCTTTCCATAATGGCTTGTTTTGTTTAGCATCATATTCCAAATTTCCTGAGTAAGTCTGTATAAATCAAGTTTGTTAACTAGTTTCTATTTTAATTATTGTTAAATTATATTTAACATACCCATTGCCTTATAATTCCATAATGCTTTACAGTTATGGTACCAATTTTGTAATGATAATAATAATGTCAATCATAAACTTTATGAACAAATATCTCAGGTTTGTTTATTTACTGAATTTGTTGTATTGGTTATTTCCTATCTTTACATTTGATACCATGTATCTCATACCGTTCCAAATTATAATATTTAGTAATTAATTTTTTTTTTTTGCATTTTATTATATTTTCGAATACAAATAATCAGATATACATATTGTTTTTCATTAATATAATTAAATAAATCTTTCTTTTCATAATTAAAGTCCTTGATGATGCGTTAACCCTGTACATGATTCAATTGCCAATAATAATATTAGGAATAGGCTCAAGCTTTATTAAACAAACCAAAATGAAAATTTAAACACTTAAATGTCTCTTATCAAACACTAACACCCTGGAAAATAAGATTGTAAAAAATCCGTTCAGAAAGATTAGTCGGATCGCTCTAACCGACCCAACACGTTTTCAGCTCATCAATGTGTCATTAATTAATTAATACAATTTTCGCTGGTGTACCAATCAAATGAACGATTAGTTACTTCTGGCCTAGTTGTACGGATCTTTGGTTGGACAGGAACTTGCGGAAAATACTGATATTTAGATTTTTGTTTTGTTTTGTTCATTATAAAAAAATTACCTGTTTTGATATTAGTAACAAATATAATTTCCTTTTAATCAAATTTGTAAGGGTTAGATATTACTAATACATATATTACAACGACCAGCTGAAAGACACGCCCTACATGTCCGGCCTTGTGACTGTTAAGATGGCGGTGGGACACAAATAATTCTCTTGAGACCGTTGGTTATAGTAGCGCCATTTTCGTGGAGCAATTTAAAGCACTTAGTAATTATATAACTATATATATATAACAAATCCACAGTGTAATATTACTCGCATAAAATTTCCCATTTTTTAAATGTTAAGAGCGCGTATTACAGTCGAGGGAATGTTTTATATTTATGTATATGTGTGTGTGTGAAAACGTAAAATTCTCTTAATTAATACAATATTGACAAAGTATGTCTGCAATATTTAACCGAACGTAGTGGAAGCATTTTTTACAACTATAATTATGCTTTGGCTGTCCTTGCAGTCAATGGAGTGGCCTATATCCTTTTTGTCCGGTTCATCTCTCTCTGGAGGCTCGTACTTTACCTTTTTTTCGGGGGGGGGGGGGTTACTTTAACGCAAAGAAAATCAATATTATTTACGAAAATGAATGTTTTTATTTTGCATGTTTTATTTTCATAATGTGCCTATGGTACAGACTTAAGTCTCCATTCTTGGATAATGTCTGGAGGGAAAGATAAAAAGCCATTTAAATGTTCAATTTTCTTTCGCAGCGCTGATACTGTTGTAACCCTTTAAAATTTAGGCATAATTAACAACTTATAAGCTAAACGATCGATGTAAAAAATCCGATGTTTGTTCAGTACGACTTTTTAATGAGTTTGGGGGGAGGAGGCTCCTGGTTTTAGTCTAGTTACTCTACAAACCGAGTTACCGAGCTCACTTCCAAGTATTGGTACTATCTTTCCCTTCCAAGTTCTCGATAACTCTTCTCTTTCATTGCAGTAACATCGAAAATTATGAGTTTTTTAATCGAAGTAGACTTTTTTTCATGCGAATTTTGCTTTGATAAACATGTATTGTACTAATATTACAGTACAGGACATGATAATTAGAGGGTCTACATGAAAATAATATATCTTGTTAAAAAGAAATGAAGTGTTAATGAAAAAAAAAATATAAATGTTATGGATTTTTACCTTTTTTTTTTTTTTTTTTCAGCCGTGCATTCTATTAGTTGAGTAAGATTGAATAAGGTATCACATTAAAGATTTTGACGTCCTCAATGATAATATGCGGTATGTATATGGAGCTTCTGTGGATTACAGTTAAGTAAAGTCATTAAAATATTATTCGCAGCTGTACGAAACCTTTAATTGTGTGATGTATCACACTTGAGTTGATTTTCTGAAGGAGTAAAATATAGTCGATTATAAGTAATTAGCAGGAGGGGAACTAGGGATTATAGGGCTCAATCAAGAGCATTTTCCATAATGTTGTACATGGCACAAGTGTGTACAAGACCGGTGGGACAGCTTATACAGCTTAGAGTTCGCATGTTTGCTTTAGGGCTCATCTCAGTCTGCAGGTTAACAATAAACCTACAACGCCATTGGTCACATCCTTTCTCAACATCGGTATTGCCTTTTCTTTGCCCTGCTATACACATCAATCACCAGTATTATGTTGATTTTTTTCTTAGTTTGACCCCCTGTTTATGTGTATGGCTGTTGGTTCGACCCAGAGCCATGAAACTTTACACGAAAGTTCCATTTGCACGGGGTTTAGCAATTTATATCAGAAATAAAAGGACAATAAAGTGGTCTAGAGAACGGTTATAGTTGACAGATAAATATAACCACAAGACTTTGGGATTAATCGTAGAAGCAGATGATTATAGAAACTTTCTGCAAATAGACAGTAACACTTTAGATGAGTGCATTACTTTGTCAGCGATTGATTAAATTGACACTGTTAGGCTAAAACCTTTGCCACCATCTCAAAGATTATCAATACCCGTGATTGAATATCAATTTTTGCAGAAACGGACCTTGTCAAAAAACTCGCGTATCAAGTAAGTTCGTCAAACACACCATCAATCCTCGATTCCTTCAAACCAGTTTATTTGACAGACGTATCTTTCACTGTCGTAAACTCTCAAAGAATTTGACAAATGTTGTTTATTTTATCGTATACAGGACCCTAACAGACACACAGTTAATGTTTAAAGGGAGGTGCACGGCGGTAATAGCGGGTCTCCCTTATTTCTAACTTGTACAAGAATGAACGTTTGCGGACTGACCATTATAATCTCATTTAAAATTGCCTGCGGAAGATAAATTTGACGACGAATGGAAGGGGCGTTGGCATATTGCCATGTGTAGGGCGTCCTTTCATCTGTTCTCCAAACTGACTGATGACCCCCCCCCCCCAGGTTTTCACTCCGGCACACAGGCCATGGATATTAATTTTTAACCTGTCAAGGTGAATTCCTTAAAACGGCAATATATTTGTTAGGTATGCATCTGCTTTTCCTTCATCACAAAGTATTCAAACAGTCATTTTTGAATCTGTCCCAGATTGATAGGGGGGGGGGGAATACTTACTCATTACCCAATACCCCAATACTTTTACCCTTGGTAGCTGTTTTAGTGAGTAAATTTAACTATTTAATATTTAACCATGTTGTAAACATTATTTTTTATACATTATTTCAACCGAAAATATTAAATACTTAAAATTGACTTAATGCTAATAAATAAATTTAATTTGATAATAATTTTTTTTATGGATTTTTAAAACTTTTATTTTTAATAACATTACATAAAATAAACTTAAATACAGTAACTACCTAATATTAAGATGATATATAAAAAAGACATTATTAAAAGAGCCAACAAATATTCACATTATTTTGTCCTTTAGTAGAGGACAAGTAGCTTTAATTCAATATTCAATAACATTTTAAATATAATTGAACTAGAAAGTTAAGTCAATTTAATTGCCTTGATCAAATCCTGAGAGACATGTTTTTTTGTAAGTGCATTCCATATTTCATCCCATGGAACCTAATCTAGTTAAAAACTGTCTTTAAATCAAGGAACATCAACATATTATCTCTTTTCTAAACTTTTTCAGGATAATTATTTGTGAACATATGTGGCCTTGCATCTGTCTTTCTGGCCAAACAGCTCCTTACTCCTCTTCTCGGTCTATTCCCACAAATCTTTTCAACTTTCTGTTCTAAAATAGAGCTGTAGAGCTTGGATGCTATATTAGTAATTATTACAGTCAGATTGGCTTTTTCTTTCTAGTTGATGGGTTTGATTATATTATATTGCAGTTCCTCAGGCATTACTTACTAGCTTTTGGAATAACGACTGCAGGATACAAATCATTTCCTGCCCTCCTGACTTAATAAATCCTTTTTTCTTTTTCATTTTTGCCACAGCATCTTGACTTCTTCTTTCCATATAACTCCATCATCCTCTCCTCCAGAATTTTCTTCAAAAAATGATTCATAGGGACTGTTTGCAGAAAATACATTCTCATAGTGCCTGTACAATCTGCTGATAATATTATAAAGATGGTAGCAGGGGAAAACTCAAGACTTTGGTGTTTGAGTGGTTTTCCCATTTTAAAAGGGTAAGGGGGTTATAAATTCATGACCAACCTCTCTAGACATCCTTCGACGGCCCAAACCAACAAGAATGTCGAAAAAAAATCGTGTAATTGTCCTGGAAGATCGACTACTGACCATTGAAGAAGTCGTGGAGAAATCCGGAGTGACTTCAGAACTGAGTAACTACCAACTAATATCAATAATGTGAAGGTATATAGAAAATAGCTTATCTAAAAGGTAGTATAAATATGTATGATTATGGTATATTTTATTATATTAGCTAAATATAGCATATTTTTTCTTATTTTAGAATGTGACTAAAAAATTCCAAGCAGTGTCATGATGCTGTAATGTGGTGCACACAAGGAGATTACATACCATAAATTCGATTTAGAAATGGGCCCTGAAGAACTAGTCATGAAAACACTCTTTACGGAGTACACCATCCTGACAAATTGGAAAATTAAAGCAGTCCTGGTCGAGTCATAAGTAACGTATTATATGTTTTCATTATGCTTAGCTTTTTTATTTTTGCTATTGGCATTAGAAAATTACTAACTGCAGGAGCTGGGCTATTACAAAAATGTGTCATTTATTATTTTATAAAGTTCAACACTATTGAGTTACGTAATAGTAAAATTATAGTTGTGAAACCTAATCATTTATAAAAATAACTATTATGGAACATAATTAACATCAGCTTATAGAAAGCTCAAGTAACTGACAAACTCCCCATAAACTTGACCTCGCAATTATTTTTTTTTTTCATATTATGTCAAAATAATTAACAAATTATTATTTTTTTAAAATCCGATGATAAATAAAATAATAATGAACATCTACTGATATAAACTTTCAATAGTATATTAAGAAAATATTTCTAAAACTATAAGTATTTATTAATTAATAAGCCTAGGTTACAATTCACGGAGTATACTGGAGTATACTGCCTTCCTCAATGATGATAAAAACCAACTGATATTAACTATATGATGGTATATCCAGAATAGGTTTCTGAGAAGTATATAGTTTAGTGAAAGGGATGTCCCTCAGTGATGATAAAAACCAACTGATACTAACTATATGATGGTATATCAATAATAGGTCATCTGAGAGGTAGTCTGTTTATGTATAATTATGGTAAAAGCAGGATTACCATTGAATTATGAAATGTATCAGTTTTTTTTGTTATTTTAGACTGTGACAGAGAAACTATAAGCATTGTTACGATGATCCATACTAGAAGAGCGGATAAAGAAATGTGCTCTTAATAATAAGTCATGAAAACACAATTCATGGAAGATACTGTCTAAATAGAATACCAAATTCAAGCAGTTCTAGTCTGGTATCAGGTAATGGAAAATATGATTTCTTTATGTGTATATTTTATTTTTTCATTATTAGCATTAGAGAATTACTGCCGGCAGAACTTTAATTTTAATTGTGAAACCCAATAAATTAGAAACTGATATATTATATAATTAAGGACTAATTAACGCCCATAAACTGTGACTTTATATTTCATGCGATCGTTCTTGGTAAGCTTGTGTGGCACATATATGTTTGTATCATGCGACGTCAAAGTAATTTACTAATTACAATTGTATTTTTATGCATTAAATCCGCTGATAAATGAATTAATACTTATATCAACTTTAGTATGGTATATCGAGGAAAGATTTTTGAAAAGTACAACTATTTAATAATTCTGTTAAGCGACCTGGTCTGGCCTCAGTGATGATAATAACCAACTGACATAAATCATGTGATGGTACATTGAGAATAGGTTGATCTGAGAGGTGTATATTTTCTATAACGTATATTGCCGATTCTGCATTCCTCAATGATGATAAAAACTAACTGATATCAACTATATGATGGTATATCGAGAATAGTTTTCTGAGAGGTATATAGCTTAGTGAAAGGGATGTCCCTTAGTGATGATAAAAACCAACTGATGTTAACTATTTGATGGTATATCGGTAATAGCTCATCTGAGAGGTAGTCTGTTTATGTATTATTATCGTAAAAGCAGGATTGCCATTAAATTATGAAATGTATCAGTTTTTTTTGTTATTCTAGACTGTGACAGAGAAACTATAAACATTGTAACGATGCTCCATATTAGAAAAGCAGATAAAGAAATGTGCCCTGAATAATAAGTCAAGAAAACACAATTCACGGAGGCTACTGTCTAAATAGATTACAAAATTCAAGCAGTTCTAGTCTAGTAACAGGTAATGGAAAATATGATTTCTATATGCTTAAATTTTATTTTTTCATTATTAGCATAAGAGAATTACCACCTGCATTACTTTAATTTTAATTGTAAAACCGAATTAATTAGAAAACTGATATATTCTATTATTAACGGAAACCATTAGTAAAGCCTAGGCTACTAAACTGCCATAAACTGTAACATTATATTTTATGCGATCGTTCTTGATAAGCTTGTGTTGCATTTATACGTTTGTATCATGCGATGTCAAAGTAATTTACTAATTACAATTATATTTTTATACGTTAAATCCGCTGATAAATGAATTACTACTTATATCAACTTTAGAATGGTATTTCGAGGAAAGATTTTTGAGAAGTATAACTATTTAATAATTCTGTTAAGCGACTTGGTCTGGCCTCAGTGATGATAATAACCAACTGACACAAATCATGTGATGGTACATTGAGGATAGGTTATCTGAGAGGTATATTATTTCTATAACGTATTTTGCCGATTCTGCCTTCATCAATGATGATAAAAACTAACTGATATCAACTATATGATGGTATATCGAGAATAGTTTTCTGAGAGGTATATAGCTTAGTGAAAGGGATGTCCCTCAGTGATGATAAAAACCAACTGATATTAACTATATGATGGTATATCGGTAATAGGTCATCTGAGAGGTAGTCTGTTTATGTATTATTATCGTAAAAGCAGGATTACCATTGAATTATGAAATGTATCAGTTTTTTTTGTTTTTCTAGACTGTGACAGAGAAACTATAAACATTGTAACGATGCTCCATACTAGAAGAGCGGATAAAGAAATGTGCCCTGAATAATAAGTCAAGAAAACACAATTCACGGAGGCTACTGTCTAAATAGATTACCAAATTCAAGCAGTTCTAGTCTAGTAACAGGTAATGGAAAATATGATTTCTATATGCTTAAATTTTATTTTTTCATTATTAGCATTAGAGAATTACCACCTGCATAACTTTAATTTAGATTGTGAGAACCAAATGAATTAGAAACTGATATTCTAATATTAAGGAAAACAATTAGTAAAGCCTAGGCTACTTAATGCCCATAACTTGTTACTTTATATTTCATGGGATCGTTCTTGATAAGCTTGTGTTGCACTTATATGTTTGTATCATGCGACTTCAAAGTAATTTACTAATTACAATTGTATTTTTATGCGTTAAATCCGCTGATAAATGAATTACTACTTATATCAACTTTAGAATGGTATTTCGAGGAAAGATTTTTGAGAAGTATAACTATTTAATAATTCTGTTAAGCGACTTGGTCTGGCCTCAGTGATGATAATAACCAACTGACACAAATCATGTGATGGTACATTGAGGATAGGTTATCTGAGAGGTGTATTATTTCTATAACGTATTTTGCCGATTCTGCCTTCCTCAATGATGATAAAAACTAACTGATATCAACTATATGATGGTATATCGAGAATAGTTTTCTGAGAGGTATATAGCTTAGTGAAAGGGATGTTCCTCAGTGATGATAAAAACCAACTGATGTTAACTATATGATGGTATATCGGTAATAGGTCATCTGAGAGGTAGTCTGTTTATGTATTATTATCGTAAAAGCAGGATTACCATTGAATTATGAAATGTATCAGTTTTTTTTGTTATTCTAGACTGTGACAGAGAAACTATAAACATTGTAACGATGCTCCATACTAGAAGAGCGGATAAAGAAATGTGCCCTGAATAATAAGTCAAGAAAACACAATTCACGGAGGCTACTGTCTAAATAGATTACCAAATTCAAGCAGTTCTAGTCTAGTAACAGGTAATGGAAAATATGATTTCTATATGCTTAAATTTTATTTTTTCATTATTAGCATTAGAGAATTACCACCTGCATAACTTTAATTTTAATTGTAAAACCGAATTAATTAGAAAACTGATATATTCTATTATTAACGGAAGCCATTAGTAAAGCCTAGGCTACTAAACTGCCATAAACTGTAACATTATATTTTATACGATCGTTCTTGATAAGCTTGTGTTGCATTTATATGTTTGTATCATGCGATGTCAAAGTAATTTACTAATTACAATTATATTTTTATGCGTTAAATCCGCTGATAAATGAATTAATACTTATATCAACTTTAGAATGGTATTTCGAGGAAAGATTTTTGAGAAGTATAACTATTTAATAACTCTGTTAAGCGACCTGGTCTGGCCTCAGTGATGATAATAACCAACTGACATAAATCATGTGATGGTACATTGAGGATAGGTTATCTGAGAGGTGTATTATTTCTATAACGTATTTTGCCGATTCTGCCTTCCTCAATGATGATAAAAACTAACTGATATCAACTATATGATGGTATATCGAGAATAGTTTTCTGAGAGGTATATAGCTTAGTGAAAGGGATGTCCCTCAGTGATGATAAAAACCAACTGATATTAACTATATGATGGTATATCGGTAATAGGTCATCTGAGAGGTAGTCTGTTTATGTATTATTATCGTAACAGCAGGATTACCATTGAATTATGAAATGTATCAGTTTTTTTTGTTATTTTAGACTGTGACAGAGAAACTATAAGCATTGTTACGATGCTCCATACTAGAAGAGCGGATAAAGAAATGTGCTCTTAATAATAAGTCATGAAAACACAATTCATGGAAGATACTGTCTAAATAGAATACCAAATTCAAGCAGTTCTAGTCTGGTATCAGGTAATGGAAAATATGATTTCTTTATGTGTATATTTTATTTTTTCATTATTAGCATTAGAGAATTACTGCCGGCAGAACTTTAATTTTAATTGTGAAACCCAATAAATTAGAAACTGATATATTATATAATTAAGGACTAATTAACGCCCATAAACTGTGACTTTATATTTCATGCGATCGTTCTTGGTAAGCTTGTGTGGCACATATATGTTTGTATCATGCGACGTCAAAGTAATTTACTAATTACAATTATATTTTTATGCGTTAAATCCGCTGATAAATGAATTAATACTTATATCAACTTTAGTATGGTATATCGAGGAAAGATTTTTGAAAAGTACAACTATTTAATAATTCTGTTAAGCGACCTGGTCTGGCCTCAGTGATGATAATAACCAACTGACATAAATCATGTGATGGTACATTGAGAATAGGTTGATCTGAGAGGTGTATATTTTCTATAACGTATATTGCTGATTCTGCATTCCTCAATGATGATAAAAACTAACTGATATCAACTATATGATGGTATATCGAGAATAGTTTTCTGAGAGATATATAGCTTAGTGAAAGGGATGTCCCTTAGTGATGATAAAAACCAACTGATGTTAACTATTTGATGGTATATCGGTAATAGCTCATCTGAGAGGTAGTCTGTTTATGTATTATTATCGTAAAAGCTGGATTACCATTAAATTATGAAATGTATCAGTTTTTTTTGTTATTCTAGACTGTGACAGAGAAACTATAAACATTGTAACGATGCTCCATATTAGAAAAGCGGATAAAGAAATGTGCCCTGAATAATAAGTCAAGAAAACACAATTCACGGAGGCTACTGTCTAAATAGATTACCAAATTCAAGCAGTTCTAGTCTAGTAACAGGTAATGGAAAATATGATTTCTATATGCTTAAATTTTATTTTTTCATTATTAGCATAAGAGAATTACCACCTGCATAACTTTAATTTTAATTGTAAAACCGAATTAATTAGAAAACTGATATATTCTATTATTAACGGAAACCATTAGTAAAGCCTAGGCTACTAAACTGCCATAAACTGTAACATTATATTTTATGCGATCGTTCTTGATAAGCTTGTGTTGCATTTATACGTTTGTATCATGCGATGTCAAAGTAATTTACTAATTACAATTATATTTTTATACGTTAAATCCGCTGATAAATGAATTACTACTTATATCAACTTTAGAATGGTATTTCGAGGAAAGATTTTTGAGAAGTATAACTATTTAATAATTCTGTTAAGCGACTTGGTCTGGCCTCAGTGATGATAATAACCAACTGACACAAATCATGTGATGGTACATTGAGGATAGGTTATCTGAGAGGTATATTATTTCTATAACGTATTTTGCCGATTCTGCCTTCATCAATGATGATAAAAACTAACTGATATCAACTATATGATGGCATATCGAGAATTGGTTTCTAAAAGGTATATAGCTTAGTGAAAGGGATGTTCCTCAGTGATGATAAAAACCAACTGATGTTAACTATATGATGGTATATCGGTAATAGGTCATCTGAGAGGTAGTCTGTTTATGTATTATTATCGTAAAAGCAGGATTACCATTGAATTATGAAATGTATCAGTTTTTTTTGTTATTCTAGACTGTGACAGAGAAACTATAAACATTGTAACGATGCTCCATACTAGAAGAGCGGATAAAGAAATGTGCCCTGAATAATAAGTCAAGAAAACACAATTCACGGAGGCTACTGTCTAAATAGATTACCAAATTCAAGCAGTTCTAGTCTGGTATCAGGTAATGGAAAATATGATTTCTTTATGCGTATATTTTATTTTTTCATTATTAGCATTAGAGAATTACCACCTGCATAACTTTAATTTAGATTGTGAGAACCAAATGAATTAGAAACTGATATTCTAATATTAAGGAAAATAATTAGTAAAGCCTAGGCTACTTAACGCCCATAACTTGTTACTTTATATTTCATGGGATCGTTCTTGATAAGCTTGTGTTGCACTTATATGTTTGTATCATGCGACTTCAAAGTAATTTACTAATTACAATTGTATTTTTATGCGTTAAATCCGCTGATAAATGAATTAATACTTATATAAACTTTAGTATGGTATATCGAGGAAAGATTTTTGAGAAGTATAACTATTTAATAATTCTGTTAAGCGACCTGGTCTGGCCTCAGTGATGATAATAACCAACTGACACAAATCATGTGATGGTACATTGAGGATAGGTTATCTGAGAGGTGTATTATTTCTATAACGTATTTTGCCGATTCTGCCTTCATCAATGATGATAAAAACTAACTGATATCAACTATATGATGGTATATCGAGAATAGTTTTCTGAGAGGTATATAGCTTAGTGAAAGGGATGTCCCTCAGTGATGATAAAAACCAACTGATATTAACTATATGATGGTATATCGGTAATAGGTCATCTGAGAGGTAGTCTGTTTATGTATTGTTATCGTAAAAGCAGGATTACCATTGAATTATGAAATGTATCAGTTTTTTTTGTTATTCTAGACTGTGACAGAGATACTATAAACATTGTAACGATGCTCCATATTAGAAAAGCGGATAAAGAAATGTGCCCTGAATAATAAGTCAAGAAAACACAATTCACGGAGGCTACTGTCTAAATAGATTACCAAATTCAAGCAGTTCTAGTCTAGTAACAGGTAATGGAAAATATGATTTCTATATGCTTAAATTTTATTTTTTCATTATTAGCATAAGAGAATTACCACCTGCATAACTTTAATTTTAATTGTAAAACCGAATTAATTAGAAAACTGATATATTCTATTATTAACGGAAACCATTAGTAAAGCCTAGGCTACTAAACTGCCATAAACTGTAACATTATATTTTATGCGATCGTTCTTGATAAGCTTGTGTTGCATTTATACGTTTGTATCATGCGATGTCAAAGTAATTTACTAATTACAATTATATTTTTATACGTTAAATCCGCTGATAAATGAATTACTACTTATATCAACTTTAGAATGGTATTTCGAGGAAAGATTTTTGAGAAGTATAACTATTTAATAATTCTGTTAAGCGACTTGGTCTGGCCTCAGTGATGATAATAACCAACTGACACAAATCATGTGATGGTACATTGAGGATAGGTTATCTGAGAGGTATATTATTTCTATAACGTATTTTGCCGATTCTGCCTTCATCAATGATGATAAAAACTAACTGATATCAACTATATGATGGCATATCGAGAATTGGTTTCTAAAAGGTATATAGCTTAGTGAAAGGGATGTTCCTCAGTGATGATAAAAACCAACTGATGTTAACTATATGATGGTATATCGGTAATAGGTCATCTGAGAGGTAGTCTGTTTATGTATTATTATCGTAAAAGCAGGATTACCATTGAATTATGAAATGTATCAGTTTTTTTTGTTATTCTAGACTGTGACAGAGAAACTATAAACATTGTAACGATGCTCCATACTAGAAGAGCGGATAAAGAAATGTGCCCTGAATAATAAGTCAAGAAAACACAATTCACGGAGGCTACTGTCTAAATAGATTACCAAATTCAAGCAGTTCTAGTCTGGTATCAGGTAATGGAAAATATGATTTCTTTATGCGTATATTTTATTTTTTCATTATTAGCATTAGAGAATTACCACCTGCATAACTTTAATTTAGATTGTGAGAACCAAATGAATTAGAAACTGATATTCTAATATTAAGGAAAATAATTAGTAAAGCCTAGGCTACTTAACGCCCATAACTTGTTACTTTATATTTCATGGGATCGTTCTTGATAAGCTTGTGTTGCACTTATATGTTTGTATCATGCGACTTCAAAGTAATTTACTAATTACAATTGTATTTTTATGCGTTAAATCCGCTGATAAATGAATTAATACTTATATAAACTTTAGTATGGTATATCGAGGAAAGATTTTTGAGAAGTATAACTATTTAATAATTCTGTTAAGCGACCTGGTCTGGCCTCAGTGATGATAATAACCAACTGACACAAATCATGTGATGGTACATTGAGGATAGGTTATCTGAGAGGTGTATTATTTCTATAACGTATTTTGCCGATTCTGCCTTCATCAATGATGATAAAAACTAACTGATATCAACTATATGATGGTATATCGAGAATAGTTTTCTGAGAGGTATATAGCTTAGTGAAAGGGATGTCCCTCAGTGATGATAAAAACCAACTGATATTAACTATATGATGGTATATCGGTAATAGGTCATCTGAGAGGTAGTCTGTTTATGTATTGTTATCGTAAAAGCAGGATTACCATTGAATTATGAAATGTATCAGTTTTTTTTGTTATTCTAGACTGTGACAGAGATACTATAAACATTGTAACGATGCTCCATACTAGAAGAGCGGATAAAGAAATGTGCCCTGAATAATAAGTCAAGAAAACACAATTCACGGAGGCTACTGTCTAAATAGATTACCAAATTCAAGCAGTTCTAGTCTGGTATCAGGTAATGGAAAATATGATTTCTTTATGCGTATATTTTATTTTTTCATTATTAGCATTAAAGAATTACCACCTGCATAACTTTAATTTAGATTGTGAGAACCAAATGAATTAAAAACTGATATTCTAATATTAAGGAAAACAATTAGTAAAGCCTAGGCTACTTAACGCCCATAACTTGTTACTTTATATTTCATGGGATCGTTCTTGATAAGCTTGTGTTGCATTTATACGTTTGTATCATGCGATGTCAAAGTAATTTACTAATTACAATTATATTTTTATACGTTAAATCCGCTGATAAATGAATTACTACTTATATCAACTTTAGAATGGTATTTCGAGGAAAGATTTTTGAGAAGTATAACTATTTAATAATTCTGTTAAGCGACTTGGTCTGGCCTCAGTGATGATAATAACCAACTGACACAAATCATGTGATGGTACATTGAGGATAGGTTATCTGAGAGGTGTATTATTTCTATAACGTATTTTGCCGATTCTGCCTTCATCAATGATGATAAAAACTAACTGATATCAACTATATGATGGCATATCGAGAATTGGTTTCTAAAAGGTATATAGCTTAGTGAAAGGGATGTTCCTCAGTGATGATAAAAACCAACTGATATTAACTATATGATGGTATATCGGTACTAGGTCATCTGAGAGGTAGTCTGTTTATGTATTATTATCGTAAAAGCTGGATTACCATTAAATTATGAAATGTATCAGTTTTTTTTGTTATTCTAGACTGTGACAGAGAAACTATAAACATTGTAACGATGCTCCATATTAGAAAAGCGGATAAAGAAATGTGCCCTGAATAATAAGTCAAGAAAACACAATTCACGGAGGCTACTGTCTAAATAGATTACCAAATTCAAGCAGTTCTAGTCTAGTAACAGGTAATGGAAAATATGATTTCTATATGCTTAAATTTTATTTTTTCATTATTAGCATAAGAGAATTACCACCTGCATAACTTTAATTTTAATTGTAAAACCGAATTAATTAGAAAACTGATATATTCTATTATTAACGGAAACCATTAGTAAAGCCTAGGCTACTAAACTGCCATAAACTGTAACATTATATTTTATGCGATCGTTCTTGATAAGCTTGTGTTGCATTTATACGTTTGTATCATGCGATGTCAAAGTAATTTACTAATTACAATTATATTTTTATACGTTAAATCCGCTGATAAATGAATTACTACTTATATCAACTTTAGAATGGTATTTCGAGGAAAGATTTTTGAGAAGTATAACTATTTAATAATTCTGTTAAGCGACTTGGTCTGGCCTCAGTGATGATAATAACCAACTGACACAAATCATGTGATGGTACATTGAGGATAGGTTATCTGAGAGGTATATTATTTCTATAACGTATTTTGCCGATTCTGCCTTCATCAATGATGATAAAAACTAACTGATATCAACTATATGATGGTATATCGAGAATAGTTTTCTGAGAGGTATATAGCTTAGTGAAAGGGATGTCCCTCAGTGATGATAAAAACCAACTGATATTAACTATATGATGGTATATCGGTAATAGGTCATCTGAGAGGTAGTCTGTTTATGTATTATTATCGTAAAAGCAGGATTACCATTGAATTATGAAATGTATCAGTTTTTTTTGTTTTTCTAGACTGTGACAGAGAAACTATAAACATTGTAACGATGCTCCATACTAGAAGAGCGGATAAAGAAATGTGCCCTGAATAATAAGTCAAGAAAACACAATTCACGGAGGCTACTGTCTAAATAGATTACCAAATTCAAGCAGTTCTAGTCTAGTAACAGGTAATGGAAAATATGATTTCTATATGCTTAAATTTTATTTTTTCATTATTAGCATTAGAGAATTACCACCTGCATAACTTTAATTTAGATTGTGAGAACCAAATGAATTAGAAACTGATATTCTAATATTAAGGAAAACAATTAGTAAAGCCTAGGCTACTTAACGCCCATAACTTGTTACTTTATATTTCATGGGATCGTTCTTGATAAGCTTGTGTTGCACTTATATGTTTGTATCATGCGACTTCAAAGTAATTTACTAATTACAATTGTATTTTTATGCGTTAAATCCGCTGATAAATGAATTAATACTTATATCAACTTTAGTATGGTATATCGAGGAAAGATTTTTGAGAAGTATAACTATTTAATAATTCTGTTAAGCGACCTGGTCTGGCCTCAGTGATGATAATAACCAACTGACACAAATCATGTGATGGTACATTGAGGATAGGTTATCTGAGAGGTGTATTATTTCTATAACGTATTTTGCCGATTCTGCCTTCATCAATGATGATAAAAACTAACTGATATCAACTATATGATGGTATATCGAGAATAGTTTTCTGAGAGGTATATAGCTTAGTGAAAGGGATGTCCCTCAGTGATGATAAAAACCAACTGATATTAACTATATGATGGTATATCGGTAATAGGTCATCTGAGAGGTAGTCTGTTTATGTATTGTTATCGTAAAAGCAGGATTACCATTGAATTATGAAATGTATCAGTTTTTTTTGTTATTCTAGACTGTGACAGAGATACTATAAACATTGTAACGATGCTCCATACTAGAAGAGCGGATAAAGAAATGTGCCCCGAATAATAAGTCAAGAAAACACAATTCACGGAGGCTACTGTCTAAATAGATTACCAAATTCAAGCAGTTCTAGTCTGGTATCAGGTAATGGAAAATATGATTTCTTTATGCGTATATTTTATTTTTTCATTATTAGCATTAAAGAATTACCACCTGCATAACTTTAATTTAGATTGTGAGAACCAAATGAATTAAAAACTGATATTCTAATATTAAGGAAAACAATTAGTAAAGCCTAGGCTACTTAACGCCCATAACTTGTTACTTTATATTTCATGGGATCGTTCTTGATAAGCTTGTGTTGCATTTATACGTTTGTATCATGCGATGTCAAAGTAATTTACTAATTACAATTATATTTTTATACGTTAAATCCGCTGATAAATGAATTACTACTTATATCAACTTTAGAATGGTATTTCGAGGAAAGATTTTTGAGAAGTATAACTATTTAATAATTCTGTTAAGCGACTTGGTCTGGCCTCAGTGATGATAATAACCAACTGACACAAATCATGTGATGGTACATTGAGGATAGGTTATCTGAGAGGTGTATTATTTCTATAACGTATTTTGCCGATTCTGCCTTCATCAATGATGATAAAAACTAACTGATATCAACTATATGATGGCATATCGAGAATTGGTTTCTAAAAGGTATATAGCTTAGTGAAAGGGATGTTCCTCAGTGATGATAAAAACCAACTGATGTTAACTATATGATGGTATATCGGTAATAGGTCATCTGAGAGGTAGTCTGTTTATGTATTATTATCGTAAAAGCAGGATTACCATTGAATTATGAAATGTATCAGTTTTTTTTGTTATTCTAGACTGTGACAGAGAAACTATAAACATTGTAACGATGCTCCATACTAGAAGAGCGGATAAAGAAATGTGCCCTGAATAATAAGTCAAGAAAACACAATTCACGGAGGCTACTGTCTAAATAGATTACCAAATTCAAGCAGTTCTAGTCTGGTATCAGGTAATGGAAAATATGATTTCTTTATGCGTATATTTTATTTTTTCATTATTAGCATTAGAGAATTACCACCTGCATAACTTTAATTTAGATTGTGAGAACCAAATGAATTAGAAACTGATATTCTAATATTAAGGAAAACAATTAGTAAAGCCTAGGCTACTTAACGCCCATAACTTGTTACTTTATATTTCATGGGATCGTTCTTGATAAGCTTGTGTTGCACTTATATGTTTGTATCATGCGACTTCAAAATAATTTACTAATTACAATTGTATTTTTATGCGTTAAATCCGCTGATAAATGAATTAATACTTATATAAACTTTAGTATGGTATATCGAGGAAAGATTTTTGAGAAGTATAACTATTTAATAATTCTGTTAAGCGACCTGGTCTGGCCTCAGTGATGATAATAACCAACTGACACAAATCATGTGATGGTACATTGAGGATAGGTTATCTGAGAGGTGTATTATTTCTATAACGTATTTTGCCGATTCTGCCTTCATCAATGATGATAAAAACTAACTGATATCAACTATATGATGGTATATCGAGAATAGTTTTCTGAGAGGTATATAGCTTAGTGAAAGGGATGTCCCTCAGTGATGATAAAAACCAACTGATATTAACTATATGATGGTATATCGGTAATAGGTCATCTGAGAGGTAGTCTGTTTATGTATTGTTATCGTAAAAGCAGGATTACCATTGAATTATGAAATGTATCAGTTTTTTTTGTTATTCTAGACTGTGACAGAGATACTATAAACATTGTAACGATGCTCCATACTAGAAGAGCGGATAAAGAAATGTGCCCCGAATAATAAGTCAAGAAAACACAATTCACGGAGGCTACTGTCTAAATAGATTACCAAATTCAAGCAGTTCTAGTCTGGTATCAGGTAATGGAAAATATGATTTCTTTATGCGTATATTTTATTTTTTCATTATTAGCATTAAAGAATTACCACCTGCATAACTTTAATTTAGATTGTGAGAACCAAATGAATTAAAAACTGATATTCTAATATTAAGGAAAACAATTAGTAAAGCCTAGGCTACTTAACGCCCATAACTTGTTACTTTATATTTCATGGGATCGTTCTTGATAAGCTTGTGTTGCATTTATACGTTTGTATCATGCGATGTCAAAGTAATTTACTAATTACAATTATATTTTTATACGTTAAATCCGCTGATAAATGAATTACTACTTATATCAACTTTAGAATGGTATTTCGAGGAAAGATTTTTGAGAAGTATAACTATTTAATAATTCTGTTAAGCGACTTGGTCTGGCCTCAGTGATGATAATAACCAACTGACACAAATCATGTGATGGTACATTGAGGATAGGTTATCTGAGAGGTGTATTATTTCTATAACGTATTTTGCCGATTCTGCCTTCATCAATGATGATAAAAACTAACTGATATCAACTATATGATGGCATATCGAGAATTGGTTTCTAAAAGGTATATAGCTTAGTGAAAGGGATGTTCCTCAGTGATGATAAAAACCAACTGATATTAACTATATGATGGTATATCGGTACTAGGTCATCTGAGAGGTAGTCTGTTTATGTATTATTATCGTAAAAGCTGGATTACCATTAAATTATGAAATGTATCAGTTTTTTTTGTTATTCTAGACTGTGACAGAGAAACTATAAACATTGTAACGATGCTCCATATTAGAAAAGCGGATAAAGAAATGTGCCCTGAATAATAAGTCAAGAAAACACAATTCACGGAGGCTACTGTCTAAATAGATTACCAAATTCAAGCAGTTCTAGTCTAGTAACAGGTAATGGAAAATATGATTTCTATATGCTTAAATTTTATTTTTTCATTATTAGCATAAGAGAATTACCACCTGCATAACTTTAATTTTAATTGTAAAACCGAATTAATTAGAAAACTGATATATTCTATTATTAACGGAAACCATTAGTAAAGCCTAGGCTACTTAACGCCCATAACTTGTTACTTTATATTTCATGGGATCGTTCTTGATAAGCTTGTGTTGCACTTATATGTTTGTATCATGCGACTTCAAAGTAATTTACTAATTACAATTGTATTTTTATGCGTTAAATCCGCTGATAAATGAATTAATACTTATATAAACTTTAGTATGGTATATCGAGGAAAGATTTTTGAGAAGTATAACTATTTAATAATTCTGTTAAGCGACCTGGTCTGGCCTCAGTGATGATAATAACCAACTGACACAAATCATGTGATGGTACATTGAGGATAGGTTATCTGAGAGGTGTATTATTTCTATAACGTATTTTGCCGATTCTGCCTTCATCAATGATGATAAAAACTAACTGATATCAACTATATGATGGTATATCGAGAATAGTTTTCTGAGAGGTATATAGCTTAGTGAAAGGGATGTCCCTCAGTGATGATAAAAACCAACTGATATTAACTATATGATGGTATATCGGTAATAGGTCATCTGAGAGGTAGTCTGTTTATGTATTGTTATCGTAAAAGCAGGATTACCATTGAATTATGAAATGTATCAGTTTTTTTTGTTATTCTAGACTGTGACAGAGATACTATAAACATTGTAACGATGCTCCATACTAGAAGAGCGGATAAAGAAATGTGCCCCGAATAATAAGTCAAGAAAACACAATTCACGGAGGCTACTGTCTAAATAGATTACCAAATTCAAGCAGTTCTAGTCTGGTATCAGGTAATGGAAAATATGATTTCTTTATGCGTATATTTTATTTTTTCATTATTAGCATTAAAGAATTACCACCTGCATAACTTTAATTTAGATTGTGAGAACCAAATGAATTAAAAACTGATATTCTAATATTAAGGAAAACAATTAGTAAAGCCTAGGCTACTTAACGCCCATAACTTGTTACTTTATATTTCATGGGATCGTTCTTGATAAGCTTGTGTTGCATTTATACGTTTGTATCATGCGATGTCAAAGTAATTTACTAATTACAATTATATTTTTATACGTTAAATCCGCTGATAAATGAATTACTACTTATATCAACTTTAGAATGGTATTTCGAGGAAAGATTTTTGAGAAGTATAACTATTTAATAATTCTGTTAAGCGACTTGGTCTGGCCTCAGTGATGATAATAACCAACTGACACAAATCATGTGATGGTACATTGAGGATAGGTTATCTGAGAGGTATATTATTTCTATAACGTATTTTGCCGATTCTGCCTTCATCAATGATGATAAAAACTAACTGATATCAACTATATGATGGCATATCGAGAATTGGTTTCTAAAAGGTATATAGCTTAGTGAAAGGGATGTTCCTCAGTGATGATAAAAACCAACTGATGTTAACTATATGATGGTATATCGGTAATAGGTCATCTGAGAGGTAGTCTGTTTATGTATTATTATCGTAAAAGCAGGATTACCATTGAATTATGAAATGTATCAGTTTTTTTTGTTATTCTAGACTGTGACAGAGAAACTATAAACATTGTAACGATGCTCCATACTAGAAGAGCGGATAAAGAAATGTGCCCTGAATAATAAGTCAAGAAAACACAATTCACGGAGGCTACTGTCTAAATAGATTACCAAATTCAAGCAGTTCTAGTCTGGTATCAGGTAATGGAAAATATGATTTCTTTATGCGTATATTTTATTTTTTCATTATTAGCATTAGAGAATTACCACCTGCATAACTTTAATTTAGATTGTGAGAACCAAATGAATTAGAAACTGATATTCTAATATTAAGGAAAACAATTAGTAAAGCCTAGGCTACTTAACGCCCATAACTTGTTACTTTATATTTCATGGGATCGTTCTTGATAAGCTTGTGTTGCACTTATATGTTTGTATCATGCGACTTCAAAGTAATTTACTAATTACAATTGTATTTTTATGCGTTAAATCCGCTGATAAATGAATTAATACTTATATCAACTTTAGTATGGTATATCGAGGAAAGATTTTTGAGAAGTATAACTATTTAATAATTCTGTTAAGCGACCTGGTCTGGCCTCAGTGATGATAATAACCAACTGACACAAATCATGTGATGGTACATTGAGGATAGGTTATCTGAGAGGTGTATTATTTCTATAACGTATTTTGCCGATTCTGCCTTCATCAATGATGATAAAAACTAACTGATATCAACTATATGATGGCATATCGAGAATAGTTTTCTGAGAGGTATATAGCTTAGTGAAAGGGATGTCCCTCAGTGATGATAAAAACCAACTGATATTAACTATATGATGGTATATCGGTAATAGGTCATCTGAGAGGTAGTCTGTTTATGTATTGTTATCGTAAAAGCAGGATTACCATTGAATTATGAAATGTATCAGTTTTTTTTGTTATTCTAGACTGTGACAGAGAAACTATAAACATTGTAACGATGCTCCATACTAGAAGAGCGGATAAAGAAATGTGCCCCGAATAATAAGTCAAGAAAACACAATTCACGGAGGCTACTGTCTAAATAGATTACCAAATTCAAGCAGTTCTAGTCTGGTATCAGGTAATGGAAAATATGATTTCTTTATGCGTATATTTTATTTTTTCATTATTAGCATTAAAGAATTACCACCTGCATAACTTTAATTTAGATTGTGAGAACCAAATGAATTAAAAACTGATATTCTAATATTAAGGAAAACAATTAGTAAAGCCTAGGCTACTTAACGCCCATAACTTGTTACTTTATATTTCATGGGATCGTTCTTGATAAGCTTGTGTTGCATTTATACGTTTGTATCATGCGATGTCAAAGTAATTTACTAATTACAATTATATTTTTATACGTTAAATCCGCTGATAAATGAATTACTACTTATATCAACTTTAGAATGGTATTTCGAGGAAAGATTTTTGAGAAGTATAACTATTTAATAATTCTGTTAAGCGACTTGGTCTGGCCTCAGTGATGATAATAACCAACTGACACAAATCATGTGATGGTACATTGAGGATAGGTTATCTGAGAGGTGTATTATTTCTATAACGTATTTTGCCGATTCTGCCTTCATCAATGATGATAAAAACTAACTGATATCAACTATATGATGGCATATCGAGAATTGGTTTCTAAAAGGTATATAGCTTAGTGAAAGGGATGTTCCTCAGTGATGATAAAAACCAACTGATGTTAACTATATGATGGTATATCGGTAATAGGTCATCTGAGAGGTAGTCTGTTTATGTATTATTATCGTAAAAGCAGGATTACCATTGAATTATGAAATGTATCAGTTTTTTTTGTTATTCTAGACTGTGACAGAGAAACTATAAACATTGTAACGATGCTCCATACTAGAAGAGCGGATAAAGAAATGTGCCCTGAATAATAAGTCAAGAAAACACAATTCACGGAGGCTACTGTCTAAATAGATTACCAAATTCAAGCAGTTCTAGTCTGGTATCAGGTAATGGAAAATATGATTTCTTTATGCGTATATTTTATTTTTTCATTATTAGCATTAGAGAATTACCACCTGCATAACTTTAATTTAGATTGTGAGAACCAAATGAATTAGAAACTGATATTCTAATATTAAGGAAAACAATTAGTAAAGCCTAGGCTACTTAACGCCCATAACTTGTTACTTTATATTTCATGGGATCGTTCTTGATAAGCTTGTGTTGCACTTATATGTTTGTATCATGCGACTTCAAAATAATTTACTAATTACAATTGTATTTTTATGCGTTAAATCCGCTGATAAATGAATTAATACTTATATAAACTTTAGTATGGTATATCGAGGAAAGATTTTTGAGAAGTATAACTATTTAATAATTCTGTTAAGCGACCTGGTCTGGCCTCAGTGATGATAATAACCAACTGACACAAATCATGTGATGGTACATTGAGGATAGGTTATCTGAGAGGTGTATTATTTCTATAACGTATTTTGCCGATTCTGCCTTCATCAATGATGATAAAAACTAACTGATATCAACTATATGATGGTATATCGAGAATAGTTTTCTGAGAGGTATATAGCTTAGTGAAAGGGATGTCCCTCAGTGATGATAAAAACCAACTGATATTAACTATATGATGGTATATCGGTAATAGGTCATCTGAGAGGTAGTCTGTTTATGTATTGTTATCGTAAAAGCAGGATTACCATTGAATTATGAAATGTATCAGTTTTTTTTGTTATTCTAGACTGTGACAGAGATACTATAAACATTGTAACGATGCTCCATACTAGAAGAGCGGATAAAGAAATGTGCCCCGAATAATAAGTCAAGAAAACACAATTCACGGAGGCTACTGTCTAAATAGATTACCAAATTCAAGCAGTTCTAGTCTGGTATCAGGTAATGGAAAATATGATTTCTTTATGCGTATATTTTATTTTTTCATTATTAGCATTAAAGAATTACCACCTGCATAACTTTAATTTAGATTGTGAGAACCAAATGAATTAAAAACTGATATTCTAATATTAAGGAAAACAATTAGTAAAGCCTAGGCTACTTAACGCCCATAACTTGTTACTTTATATTTCATGGGATCGTTCTTGATAAGCTTGTGTTGCATTTATACGTTTGTATCATGCGATGTCAAAGTAATTTACTAATTACAATTATATTTTTATACGTTAAATCCGCTGATAAATGAATTACTACTTATATCAACTTTAGAATGGTATTTCGAGGAAAGATTTTTGAGAAGTATAACTATTTAATAATTCTGTTAAGCGACTTGGTCTGGCCTCAGTGATGATAATAACCAACTGACACAAATCATGTGATGGTACATTGAGGATAGGTTATCTGAGAGGTGTATTATTTCTATAACGTATTTTGCCGATTCTGCCTTCATCAATGATGATAAAAACTAACTGATATCAACTATATGATGGCATATCGAGAATTGGTTTCTAAAAGGTATATAGCTTAGTGAAAGGGATGTTCCTCAGTGATGATAAAAACCAACTGATATTAACTATATGATGGTATATCGGTACTAGGTCATCTGAGAGGTAGTCTGTTTATGTATTATTATCGTAAAAGCTGGATTACCATTAAATTATGAAATGTATCAGTTTTTTTTGTTATTCTAGACTGTGACAGAGAAACTATAAACATTGTAACGATGCTCCATATTAGAAAAGCGGATAAAGAAATGTGCCCTGAATAATAAGTCAAGAAAACACAATTCACGGAGGCTACTGTCTAAATAGATTACCAAATTCAAGCAGTTCTAGTCTAGTAACAGGTAATGGAAAATATGATTTCTATATGCTTAAATTTTATTTTTTCATTATTAGCATAAGAGAATTACCACCTGCATAACTTTAATTTTAATTGTAAAACCGAATTAATTAGAAAACTGATATATTCTATTATTAACGGAAACCATTAGTAAAGCCTAGGCTACTTAACGCCCATAACTTGTTACTTTATATTTCATGGGATCGTTCTTGATAAGCTTGTGTTGCATTTATACGTTTGTATCATGCGATGTCAAAGTAATTTACTAATTACAATTATATTTTTATACGTTAAATCCGCTGATAAATGAATTACTACTTATATCAACTTTAGAATGGTATTTCGAGGAAAGATTTTTGAGAAGTATAACTATTTAATAATTCTGTTAAGCGACTTGGTCTGGCCTCAGTGATGATAATAACCAACTGACACAAATCATGTGATGGTACATTGAGGATAGGTTATCTGAGAGGTATATTATTTCTATAACGTATTTTGCCGATTCTGCCTTCATCAATGATGATAAAAACTAACTGATATCAACTATATGATGGCATATCGAGAATTGGTTTCTAAAAGGTATATAGCTTAGTGAAAGGGATGTTCCTCAGTGATGATAAAAACCAACTGATGTTAACTATATGATGGTATATCGGTAATAGGTCATCTGAGAGGTAGTCTGTTTATGTATTATTATCGTAAAAGCAGGATTACCATTGAATTATGAAATGTATCAGTTTTTTTGTTATTCTAGACTGTGACAGAGAAACTATAAACATTGTAACGATGCTCCATACTAGAAGAGCGGATAAAGAAATGTGCCCTGAATAATAAGTCAAGAAAACACAATTCACGGAGGCTACTGTCTAAATAGATTACCAAATTCAAGCAGTTCTAGTCTGGTATCAGGTAATGGAAAATATGATTTCTTTATGCGTATATTTTATTTTTTCATTATTAGCATTAGAGAATTACCACCTGCATAACTTTAATTTAGATTGTGAGAACCAAATGAATTAGAAACTGATATTCTAATATTAAGGAAAACAATTAGTAAAGCCTAGGCTACTTAACGCCCATAACTTGTTACTTTATATTTCATGGGATCGTTCTTGATAAGCTTGTGTTGCACTTATATGTTTGTATCATGCGACTTCAAAGTAATTTACTAATTACAATTGTATTTTTATGCGTTAAATCCGCTGATAAATGAATTAATACTTATATCAACTTTAGTATGGTATATCGAGGAAAGATTTTTGAGAAGTATAACTATTTAATAATTCTGTTAAGCGACCTGGTCTGGCCTCAGTGATGATAATAACCAACTGACACAAATCATGTGATGGTACATTGAGGATAGGTTATCTGAGAGGTGTATTATTTCTATAACGTATTTTGCCGATTCTGCCTTCATCAATGATGATAAAAACTAACTGATATCAACTATATGATGGTATATCGAGAATAGTTTTCTGAGAGGTATATAGCTTAGTGAAAGGGATGTCCCTCAGTGATGATAAAAACCAACTGATATTAACTATATGATGGTATATCGGTAATAGGTCATCTGAGAGGTAGTCTGTTTATGTATTGTTATCGTAAAAGCAGGATTACCATTGAATTATGAAATGTATCAGTTTTTTTTGTTATTCTAGACTGTGACAGAGATACTATAAACATTGTAACGATGCTCCATACTAGAAGAGCGGATAAAGAAATGTGCCCCGAATAATAAGTCAAGAAAACACAATTCACGGAGGCTACTGTCTAAATAGATTACCAAATTCAAGCAGTTCTAGTCTGGTATCAGGTAATGGAAAATATGATTTCTTTATGCGTATATTTTATTTTTTCATTATTAGCATTAAAGAATTACCACCTGCATAACTTTAATTTAGATTGTGAGAACCAAATGAATTAAAAACTGATATTCTAATATTAAGGAAAACAATTAGTAAAGCCTAGGCTACTTAACGCCCATAACTTGTTACTTTATATTTCATGGGATCGTTCTTGATAAGCTTGTGTTGCATTTATACGTTTGTATCATGCGATGTCAAAGTAATTTACTAATTACAATTATATTTTTATACGTTAAATCCGCTGATAAATGAATTACTACTTATATCAACTTTAGAATGGTATTTCGAGGAAAGATTTTTGAGAAGTATAACTATTTAATAATTCTGTTAAGCGACTTGGTCTGGCCTCAGTGATGATAATAACCAACTGACACAAATCATGTGATGGTACATTGAGGATAGGTTATCTGAGAGGTGTATTATTTCTATAACGTATTTTGCCGATTCTGCCTTCATCAATGATGATAAAAACTAACTGATATCAACTATATGATGGCATATCGAGAATTGGTTTCTAAAAGGTATATAGCTTAGTGAAAGGGATGTTCCTCAGTGATGATAAAAACCAACTGATATTAACTATATGATGGTATATCGGTACTAGGTCATCTGAGAGGTAGTCTGTTTATGTATTATTATCGTAAAAGCTGGATTACCATTAAATTATGAAATGTATCAGTTTTTTTTGTTATTCTAGACTGTGACAGAGAAACTATAAACATTGTAACGATGCTCCATATTAGAAAAGCGGATAAAGAAATGTGCCCTGAATAATAAGTCAAGAAAACACAATTCACGGAGGCTACTGTCTAAATAGATTACCAAATTCAAGCAGTTCTAGTCTAGTAACAGGTAATGGAAAATATGATTTCTATATGCTTAAATTTTATTTTTTCATTATTAGCATAAGAGAATTACCACCTGCATAACTTTAATTTTAATTGTAAAACCGAATTAATTAGAAAACTGATATATTCTATTATTAACGGAAACCATTAGTAAAGCCTAGGCTACTAAACTGCCATAAACTGTAACATTATATTTTATGCGATCGTTCTTGATAAGCTTGTGTTGCATTTATACGTTTGTATCATGCGATGTCAAAGTAATTTACTAATTACAATTATATTTTTATACGTTAAATCCGCTGATAAATGAATTACTACTTATATCAACTTTAGAATGGTATTTCGAGGAAAGATTTTTGAGAAGTATAACTATTTAATAATTCTGTTAAGCGACTTGGTCTGGCCTCAGTGATGATAATAACCAACTGACACAAATCATGTGATGGTACATTGAGGATAGGTTATCTGAGAGGTGTATTATTTCTATAACGTATTTTGCCGATTCTGCCTTCATCAATGATGATAAAAACTAACTGATATCAACTATATGATGGCATATCGAGAATTGGTTTCTAAAAGGTATATAGCTTAGTGAAAGGGATGTTCCTCAGTGATGATAAAAACCAACTGATGTTAACTATATGATGGTATATCGGTAATAGGTCATCTGAGAGGTAGTCTGTTTATGTATTATTATCGTAAAAGCAGGATTACCATTGAATTATGAAATGTATCAGTTTTTTTTGTTATTCTAGACTGTGACAGAGAAACTATAAACATTGTAACGATGCTCCATACTAGAAGAGCGGATAAAGAAATGTGCCCTGAATAATAAGTCAAGAAAACACAATTCACGGAGGCTACTGTCTAAATAGATTACCAAATTCAAGCAGTTCTAGTCTGGTATCAGGTAATGGAAAATATGATTTCTTTATGCGTATATTTTATTTTTTCATTATTAGCATTAGAGAATTACCACCTGCATAACTTTAATTTAGATTGTGAGAACCAAATGAATTAGAAACTGATATTCTAATATTAAGGAAAACAATTAGTAAAGCCTAGGCTACTTAACGCCCATAACTTGTTACTTTATATTTCATGGGATCGTTCTTGATAAGCTTGTGTTGCACTTATATGTTTGTATCATGCGACTTCAAAATAATTTACTAATTACAATTGTATTTTTATGCGTTAAATCCGCTGATAAATGAATTAATACTTATATAAACTTTAGTATGGTATATCGAGGAAAGATTTTTGAGAAGTATAACTATTTAATAATTCTGTTAAGCGACCTGGTCTGGCCTCAGTGATGATAATAACCAACTGACACAAATCATGTGATGGTACATTGAGGATAGGTTATCTGAGAGGTGTATTATTTCTATAACGTATTTTGCCGATTCTGCCTTCATCAATGATGATAAAAACTAACTGATATCAACTATATGATGGCATATCGAGAATTGGTTTCTAAAAGGTATATAGCTTAGTGAAAGGGATGTTCCTCAGTGATGATAAAAACCAACTGATGTTAACTATATGATGGTATATCGGTAATAGGTCATCTGAGAGGTAGTCTGTTTATGTATTGTTATCGTAAAAGCAGGATTACCATTGAATTATGAAATGTATCAGTTTTTTTTGTTATTCTAGACTGTGACAGAGATACTATAAACATTGTAACGATGCTCCTTACTAGAAGAGCGGATAAAGAAATGTGTCCTGAATAATAAGTCAAGAAAACACAATTCACGGAGGCTACTGTCTAAATAGATTACCAAATTCAAGCAGTTCTAGTCTGGTATCAGGTAATGGAAAATATGATTTCTTTATGCGTATATTTTATTTTTTCATTATTAGCATTAGAGAATTACCACCTGCATAACTTTAATTTTAATTGTAAAACCAAATTAATTAGAAAACTGATATATTCTATTATTAACGGAAGCCATTAGTAAAGCCTAGGCTACTAAACTGCCATAAACTGTAACATTATATTTTATACGATCGTTCTTGATAAGCTTGTGTTGCATTTATACGTTTGTATCATGCGATGTCAAAGTAATTTACTAATTACAATTGTATTTTTATGCGTTAAATCCGCTGATAAATGAATTAATACTTATATCAACTTTAGTATGGTATATCGAGGAAAGATTTTTGAGAAGTATAACTATTTAATAATTCTGTTAAGCGACCTGGTCTGGCCTCAGTGATGATAATAACCAACTGACACAAATCATGTGATGGTACATTGAGGATAGGTTATCTGAGAGGTGTATTATTTCTATAACGTATTTTGCCGATTCTGCCTTCATCAATGATGATAAAAACTAACTGATATCAACTATATGATGGTATATCAAGAATTGGTTTCTAAGAGGTATATAGCTTAGTGAAAGGGATGTCCCTCAGTGATGATAAAAACCAACTGATATTAACTATATGATGGTATATCGGTAATAGGTCATCTGAGAGGTAGTCTGTTTATGTATTATTATCGTAAAAGCAGGATTACCATTGAATTATGAAATGTATCAGTTTTTTTTGTTATTCTAGACTGTGACAGAGAAACTATAAACATTGTAACGATGCTCCATACTAGAAGAGCGGATAAAGAAATGTGCCCTGAATAATAAGTCAAGAAAACACAATTCACGGAGGCTACTGTCTAAATAGATTACCAAATTCAAGCAGTTCTAGTCTAGTAACAGGTAATGGAAAATATGATTTCTATATGCTTAAATTTTATTTTTTCATTATTAGCATTAGAGAATTACCACCTGCATAACTTTAATTTTAATTGTAAAACCGAATTAATTAGAAAATTGATATATTCTATTATTAACGGAAGCCATTAGTAAAGCCTAGGCTACTAAACTGCCATAAACTGTAACATTATATTTTATACGATCGTTCTTGATAAGCTTGTGTTGCATTTATATGTTTGTATCATGCGATGTCAAAGTAATTTACTAATTACAATTATATTTTTATGCGTTAAATCCGCTGATAAATGAATTACTACTTATATCAACTTTAGAATGGTATTTCGAGGAAAGATTTTTGAGAAGTATAACTATTTAATAATTCTGTTAAGCGACTTGGTCTGGCCTCAGTGATGATAATAACCAACTGACACAAATCATGTGATGGTACATTGAGGATAGGTTATCTGAGAGGTATATTATTTCTATAACGTATTTTGCCGATTCTGCCTTCATCAATGATGATAAAAACTAACTGATATCAACTATATGATGGCATATCGAGAATTGGTTTCTAAAAGGTATATAGCTTAGTGAAAGGGATGTTCCTCAGTGATGATAAAAACCAACTGATGTTAACTATATGATGGTATATCGGTAATAGGTCATCTGAGAGGTAGTCTGTTTATGTATTATTATCGTAAAAGCAGGATTACCATTGAATTATGAAATGTATCAGTTTTTTTTGTTATTCTGGACTGTGACAGAGAAACTATAAACATTGTAACGATGCTCCATACTAGAAGAGCGGATAAAGAAATGTGCCCTGAATAATAAGTCAAGAAAACACAATTCACGGAGGCTACTGTCTAAATAGATTACCAAATTCAAGCAGTTCTAGTCTGGTATCAGGTAATGGAAAATATGATTTCTTTATGCGTATATTTTATTTTTTCATTATTAGCATTAGAGAATTACCACCTGCATAACTTTAATTTAGATTGTGAGAACCAAATGAATTAGAAACTGATATTCTAATATTAAGGAAAACAATTAGTAAAGCCTAGGCTACTTAACGCCCATAACTTGTTACTTTATATTTCATGGGATCGTTCTTGATAAGCTTGTGTTGCACTTATATGTTTGTATCATGCGACTTCAAAATAATTTACTAATTACAATTGTATTTTTATGCGTTAAATCCGCTGATAAATGAATTAATACTTATATCAACTTTAGTATGGTATATCGAGGAAAGATTTTTGAGAAGTATAACTATTTAATAATTCTGTTAAGCGACCTGGTCTGGCCTCAGTGATGATAATAACCAACTGACACAAATCATGTGATGGTACATTGAGGATAGGTTATCTGAGAGGTGTATTATTTCTATAACGTATTTTGCCGATTCTGCCTTCATCAATGATGATAAAAACTAACTGATATCAACTATATGATGGTATATCGAGAATAGTTTTCTGAGAGGTATATAGCTTAGTGAAAGGGATGTCCCTCAGTGATGATGCTCCATATTAGAAGAGCGGATAAAGAAATGTGCCCTGAATAATAAGTCAAGAAAACACAATTCACGGAGGCTACTGTCTAAATAGATTACCAAATTCAAGCAGTTCTAGTCTAGTAACAGGTAATGGAAAATATGATTTCTATATGCTTAAATTTTATTTTTTCATTATTAGCATTAGAGAATTACCACCTGCATAACTTTAATTTTAATTGTAAAACCGAATTAATTAGAAAACTGATATATTCTATTATTAACGGAAGCCATTAGTAAAGCCTAGGCTACTAAACTGCCATAAACTGTAACATTATATTTTATACGATCGTTCTTGATAAGCTTGTGTTGCATTTATACGTTTGTATCATGCGATGTCAAAGTAATTTACTAATTACAATTATATTTTTATACGTTAAATCCGCTGATAAATGAATTACTACTTATATCAACTTTAGAATGGTATTTCGGGGAAAGATTTTTGAGAAGTATAACTATTTAATAATTCTGTTAAGCGACTTGGTCTGGCCTCAGTGATGATAATAACCAACTGACACAAATCATGTGATGGTACATTGAGGATAGGTTATCTGAGAGGTGTATTATTTCTATAACGTATTTTGCCGATTCTGCCTTCATCAATGATGATAAAAACTAACTGAAATCAACTATATGATGGCATATCGAGAATTGGTTTCTAAAAGGTATATAGCTTAGTGAAAGGGATGTTCCTCAGTGATGATAAAAACCAACTGATGTTAACTATATGATGGTATATCGGTAATAGGTCATCTGAGAGGTAGTCTGTTTATGTATTATTATCGTAAAAGCAGGATTACCATTGAATTATGAAATGTATCAGTTTTTTTTGTTATTCTAGACTGTGACAGAGAAACTATAAACATTGTAACGATGCTCCATACTAGAAGAGCGGATAAAGAAATGTGCCCTGAATAATAAGTCAAGAAAACACAATTCACGGAGGCTACTGTCTAAATAGATTACCAAATTCAAGCAGTTCTAGTCTGGTATCAGGTAATGGAAAATATGATTTCTTTATGCGTATATTTTATTTTTTCATTATTAGCATTAGAGAATTACCACCTGCATAACTTTAATTTAGATTGTGAGAACCAAATGAATTAGAAACTGATATTCTAATATTAAGGAAAACAATTAGTAAAGCCTAGGCTACTTAACGCCCATAACTTGTTACTTTATATTTCATGGGATCGTTCTTGATAAGCTTGTGTTGCACTTATATGTTTGTATCATGCGACTTCAAAATAATTTACTAATTACAATTGTATTTTTATGCGTTAAATCCGCTGATAAATGAATTAATACTTATATCAACTTTAGTATGGTATATCGAGGAAAGATTTTTGAGAAGTATAACTATTTAATAATTCTGTTAAGCGACCTGGTCTGGCCTCAGTGATGATAATAACCAACTGACACAAATCATGTGATGGTACATTGAGGATAGGTTATCTGAGAGGTGTATTATTTCTATAACGTATTTTGCCGATTCTGCCTTCATCAATGATGATAAAAACTAACTGATATCAACTATATGATGGTATATCGAGAATAGTTTTCTGAGAGGTATATAGCTTAGTGAAAGGGATGTTCCTCAGTGATGATAAAAACCAACTGATGTTAACTATATGATGGTATATCGGTAATAGGTCATCTGAGAGGTAGTCTGTTTATGTATTATTATCGTAAAAGCAGGATTACCATTGAATTATGAAATGTATCAGTTTTTTTTGTTATTCTAGACTGTGACAGAGAAACTATAAACATTGTAACGATGCTCCATACTAGAAGAGCGGATAAAGAAATGTGCCCTGAATAATAAGTCAAGAAAACACAATTCACGGAGGCTACTGTCTAAATAGATTACCAAATTCAAGCAGTTCTAGTCTAGTAACAGGTAATGGAAAATATGATTTCTATATGCTTAAATTTTATTTTTTCATTATTAGCATTAGAGAATTACCACCTGCATAACTTTAATTTTAATTGTAAAACCGAATTAATTAGAAAATTGATATATTCTATTATTAACGGAAGCCATTAGTAAAGCCTAGGCTACTAAACTGCCATAAACTGTAACATTATATTTTATACGATCGTTCTTGATAAGCTTGTGTTGCATTTATATGTTTGTATCTTGCGATGTCAAAGTAATTTACTAATTACAATTATATTTTTATGCGTTAAATCCGCTGATAAATGAATTACTACTTATATCAACTTTAGAATGGTATTTCGAGGAAAGATTTTTGAGAAGTATAACTATTTAATAATTCTGTTAAGCGACTTGGTCTGGCCTCAGTGATGATAATAACCAACTGACACAAATCATGTGATGGTACATTGAGGATAGGTTATCTGAGAGGTGTATTATTTCTATAACGTATTTTGCCGATTCTGCCTTCATCAATGATGATAAAAACTAACTGATATCAACTATATGATGGTATATCGAGAATAGTTTTCTGAGAGGTATATAGCTTAGTGAAAGGGATGTCCCTCAGTGATGATAAAAACCAACTGATATTAACTATATGATGGTATATCGGTAATAGGTCATCTGAGAGGTAGTCTGTTTATGTATTATTATCATAAAAGCAGGATTACCATTGAATTATGAAATGTATCAGTTTTTTTTGTTATTCTAGACTGTGACAGAGAAACTATAAACATTGTAACGATGCTCCATACTAGAAGAGCGGATAAAGAAATGTGCCCTGAATAATAAGTCAAGAAAACACAATTCACGGAGGCTACTGTCTAAATAGATTACCAAATTCAAGCAGTTCTAGTCTAGTAACAGGTAATGGAAAATATGATTTCTATATGCTTAAATTTTATTTTTTCATTATTAGCATTAGAGAATTACCACCTGCATAACTTTAATTTTAATTGTAAAACCGATTTTAATTAGAAAATTGATATATTCTATTATTAACGGAAGCCATTAGTAAAGCCTAGGCTACTAAACTGCCATAAACTGTAACATTATATTTTATACGATCGTTCTTGATAAGCTTGTGTTGCATTTATATGTTTGTATCATGCGATGTCAAAGTAATTTACTAATTACAATTATATTTTTATGCGTTAAATCCGCTGATAAATGAATTACTACTTATATCAACTTTAGAATGGTATTTCGAGGAAAGATTTTTGAGAAGTATAACTATTTAATAATTCTGTTAAGCGACTTGGTCTGGCCTCAGTGATGATAATAACCAACTGACATAAATCATGTGATGGTACATTGAGGATAGGTTATCTGAGAGGTGTATTATTTCTATAACGTATTTTGCCGATTCTGCCTTCATCAATGATGATAAAAACTAACTGATATCAACTATATGATGGCATATCGAGAATTGGTTTCTAAAAGGTATATAGCTTAGTGAAAGGGATGTTCCTCAGTGATGATAAAAACCAACTGATGTTAACTATATGATGGTATATCGGTAATAGGTCATCTGAGAGGTAGTCTGTTTATGTATTATTATCGTAAAAGCAGGATTACCATTGAATTATGAAATGTATCAGTTTTTTTTGTTATTCTAGACTGTGACAGAGAAACTATAAACATTGTAACGATGCTCCATACTAGAAGAGCGGATAAAGAAATGTGCCCTGAATAATAAGTCAAGAAAACACAATTCACGGAGGCTACTGTCTAAATAGATTACCAAATTCAAGCAGTTCTAGTCTGGTATCAGGTAATGGAAAATATGATTTCTTTATGCGTATATTTTATTTTTTCATTATTAGCATTAGAGAATTACCACCTGCATAACTTTAATTTAGATTGTGAGAACCAAATGAATTAGAAACTGATATTCTAATATTAAGGAAAACAATTAGTAAAGCCTAGGCTACTTAACGCCCATAACTTGTTACTTTATATTTCATGGGATCGTTCTTGATAAGCTTGTGTTGCATTTATACGTTTGTATCATGCGATGTCAAAGTAATTTACTAATTACAATTATATTTTTATACGTTAAATCCGCTGATAAATGAATTACTACTTATATCAACTTTAGAATGGTATTTCGAGGAAAGATTTTTGAGAAGTATAACTATTTAATAATTCTGTTAAGCGACTTGGTCTGGCCTCAGTGATGATAATAACCAACTGACACAAATCATGTGATGGTACATTGAGGATAGGTTATCTGAGAGGTGTATTATTTCTATAACGTATTTTGCCGATTCTGCCTTCATCAATGATGATAAAAACTAACTGATATCAACTATATGATGGCATATCGAGAATTGGTTTCTAAAAGGTATATAGCTTAGTGAAAGGGATGTTCCTCAGTGATGATAAAAACCAACTGATGTTAACTATATGATGGTATATCGGTAATAGGTCATCTGAGAGGTAGTCTGTTTATGTATTATTATCGTAAAAGCAGGATTACCATTGAATTATGAAATGTATCAGTTTTTTTTGTTATTCTAGACTGTGACAGAGAAACTATAAACATTGTAACGATGCTCCATACTAGAAGAGCGGATAAAGAAATGTGCCCTGAATAATAAGTCAAGAAAACACAATTCACGGAGGCTACTGTCTAAATAGATTACCAAATTCAAGCAGTTCTAGTCTGGTATCAGGTAATGGAAAATATGATTTCTTTATGCGTATATTTTATTTTTTCATTATTAGCATTAGAGAATTACCACCTGCATAACTTTAATTTAGATTGTGAGAACCAAATGAATTAGAAACTGATATTCTAATATTAAGGAAAACAATTAGTAAAGCCTAGGCTACTTAACGCCCATAACTTGTTACTTTATATTTCATGGGATCGTTCTTGATAAGCTTGTGTTGCACTTATATGTTTGTATCATGCGACTTCAAAATAATTTACTAATTACAATTGTATTTTTATGCGTTAAATCCGCTGATAAATGAATTAATACTTATATCAACTTTAGTATGGTATATCGAGGAAAGATTTTTGAGAAGTATAACTATTTAATAATTCTGTTAAGCGACCTGGTCTGGCCTCAGTGATGATAATAACCAACTGACACAAATCATGTGATGGTACATTGAGGATAGGTTATCTGAGAGGTGTATTATTTCTATAACGTATTTTGCCGATTCTGCCTTCATCAATGATGATAAAAACTAACTGATATCAACTATATGATGGCATATCGAGAATTGGTTTCTAAAAGGTATATAGCTTAGTGAAAGGGATGTTCCTCAGTGATGATAAAAACCAACTGATGTTAACTATATGATGGTATATCGGTAATAGGTCATCTGAGAGGTAGTCTGTTTATGTATTATTATCGTAAAAGCAGGATTACCATTGAATTATGAAATGTATCAGTTTTTTTTGTTATTCTAGACTGTGACAGAGAAACTATAAACATTGTAACGATGCTCCATACTAGAAGAGCGGATAAAGAAATGTGCCCTGAATAATAAGTCAAGAAAACACAATTCACGGAGGCTACTGTCTAAATAGATTACCAAATTCAAGCAGTTCTAGTCTAGTAACAGGTAATGGAAAATATGATTTCTATATGCTTAAATTTTATTTTTTCATTATTAGCATTAGAGAATTACCACCTGCATAACTTTAATTTTAATTGTAAAACCGAATTAATTAGAAAACTGATATATTCTATTATTAACGGAAGCCATTAGTAAAGCCTAGGCTACTAAACTGCCATAAACTGTAACATTATATTTTATACGATCGTTCTTGATAAGCTTGTGTTGCATTTATACGTTTGTATCATGCGATGTCAAAGTAATTTACTAATTACAATTATATTTTTATACGTTAAATCCGCTGATAAATGAATTACTACTTATATCAACTTTAGAATGGTATTTCGAGGAAAGATTTTTGAGAAGTATAACTATTTAATAATTCTGTTAAGCGACTTGGTCTGGCCTCAGTGATGATAATAACCAACTGACACAAATCATGTGATGGTACATTGAGGATAGGTTATCTGAGAGGTGTATTATTTCTATAACGTATTTTGCCGATTCTGCCTTCATCAATGATGATAAAAACTAACTGATATCAACTATATGATGGCATATCGAGAATTGGTTTCTAAAAGGTATATAGCTTAGTGAAAGGGATGTTCCTCAGTGATGATAAAAACCAACTGATGTTAACTATATGATGGTATATCGGTAATAGGTCATCTGAGAGGTAGTCTGTTTATGTATTATTATCGTAAAAGCAGGATTACCATTGAATTATGAAATGTATCAGTTTTTTTTGTTATTCTAGACTGTGACAGAGAAACTATAAACATTGTAACGATGCTCCATACTAGAAGAGCGGATAAAGAAATGTGCCCTGAATAATAAGTCAAGAAAACACAATTCACGGAGGCTACTGTCTAAATAGATTACCAAATTCAAGCAGTTCTAGTCTGGTATCAGGTAATGGAAAATATGATTTCTTTATGCGTATATTTTATTTTTTCATTATTAGCATTAGAGAATTACCACCTGCATAACTTTAATTTAGATTGTGAGAACCAAATGAATTAGAAACTGATATTCTAATATTAAGGACAACAATTAGTAAAGCCTAGGCTACTTAACGCCCATAACTTGTTACTTTATATTTCATGGGATCGTTCTTGATAAGCTTGTGTTGCACTTATATGTTTGTATCATGCGACTTCAAAGTAATTTACTAATTACAATTGTATTTTTATGCGTTAAATCCGCTGATAAATGAATTAATACTTATATCAACTTTAGAATGGTATTTCGAGGAAAGATTTTTGAGAAGTATAACTATTTAATAATTCTGTTAAGCGACTTGGTCTGGCCTCAGTGATGATAATAACCAACTGACACAAATCATGTGATGGTACATTGAGGATAGGTTATCTGAGAGGTGTATTATTTCTATAACGTATTTTGCCGATTCTGCCTTCATCAATGATGATAAAAACTAACTGATATCAACTATATGATGGTATATCGAGAATAGTTTTCTGAGAGGTATATAGCTTAGTGAAAGGGATGTCCCTCAGTGATGATAAAAACCAACTGATATTAACTATATGATGGTATATCGGTAATAGGTCATCTGAGAGGTAGTCTGTTTATGTATTATTATCGTAAAAGCAGGATTACCATTGAATTATGAAATGTATCAGTTTTTTTTGTTATTCTAGACTGTGACAGAGATACTATAAACATTGTAACGATGCTCCATACTAGAAGAGCGGATAAAGAAATGTGCCCTGAATAATAAGTCAAGAAAACACAATTCACGGAGGCTACTGTCTAAATAGATTACCAAATTCAAGCAGTTCTAGTCTGGTATCAGGTAATGGAAAATATGATTTCTTTATGCGTATATTTTATTTTTTCATTATTAGCATTAGAGAATTACCACCTGCATAACTTTAATTTTAATTGTAAAACCAAATTAATTAGAAAACTGATATATTCTATTATTAACGGAAGCCATTAGTAAAGCCTAGGCTACTAAACTGCCATAAACTGTAACATTATATTTTATACGATCGTTCTTGATAAGCTTGTGTTGCATTTATACGTTTGTATCATGCGATGTCAAAGTAATTTACTAATTACAATTGTATTTTTATGCGTTAAATCCGCTGATAAATGAATTAATACTTATATCAACTTTAGTATGGTATATCGAGGAAAGATTTTTGAGAAGTATAACTATTTAATAATTCTGTTAAGCGACCTGGTCTGGCCTCAGTGATGATAATAACCAACTGACAGAAATCATGTGATGGTACATTGAGGATAGGTTATCTGAGAGGTGTATTATTTCTATAACGTATTTTGCCGATTCTGCCTTCATCAATGATGATAAAAACTAACTGATATCAACTATATGATGGTATATCAAGAATTGGTTTCTAAAAGGTATATAGCTTAGTGAAAGGGATGTTCCTCGGTGATGATAAAAACCAACTGATGTTAACTATATGATGGTATATCGGTAATAGGTCATCTGAGAGGTAGTCTGTTTATGTATTATTATCGTAAAAGCAGGATTACCATTGAATTATGAAATGTATCAGTTTTTTTTGTTATTCTAGACTGTGACAGAGAAACTATAAACATTGTAACGATGCTCCATACTAGAAGAGCGGATAAAGAAATGTGCCCTGAATAATAAGTCAAGAAAACACAATTCACGGAGGCTACTGTCTAAATAGATTACCAAATTCAAGCAGTTCTAGTCTGGTATCAGGTAATGGAAAATATGATTTCTTTATGCGTATATTTTATTTTTTCATTATTAGCATTAGAGAATTACCACCTGCATAACTTTAATTTAGATTGTGAGAACCAAATGAATTAGAAACTGATATTCTAATATTAAGGAAAACAATTAGTAAAGCCTAGGCTACTTAACGCCCATAACTTGTTACTTTATATTTCATGGGATCGTTCTTGATAAGCTTGTGTTGCACTTATATGTTTGTATCATGCGACTTCAAAGTAATTTACTAATTACAATTGTATTTTTATGCGTTAAATCCGCTGATAAATGAATTACTACTTATATCAACTTTAGAATGGTATTTCGAGGAAAGATTTTTGAGAAGTATAACTATTTAATAATTCTGTTAAGCGACTTGGTCTGGCCTCAGTGATGATAATAACCAACTGACACAAATCATGTGATGGTACATTGAGGATAGGTTATCTGAGAGGTGTATTATTTCTATAACGTATTTTGCCGATTCTGCCTTCATCAATGATGATAAAAACTAACTGATATCAACTATATGATGGTATATCGAGAATAGTTTTCTGAGAGGTATATAGCTTAGTGAAAGGGATGTCCCTCAGTGATGATAAAAACCAACTGATATTAACTATATGATGGTATATCGGTAATAGGTCATCTGAGAGGTAGTCTGTTTATGTATTGTTATCGTAAAAGCAGGATTACCATTGAATTATGAAATGTATCAGTTTTTTTTGTTATTCTAGACTGTGACAGAGATACTATAAACATTGTAACGATGCTCCATACTAGAAGAGCGGATAAAGAAATGTGCCCTGAATAATAAGTCAAGAAAACACAATTCACGGAGGCTACTGTCTAAATAGATTACCAAATTCAAGCAGTTCTAGTCTGGTATCAGGTAATGGAAAATATGATTTCTTTATGCGTATATTTTATTTTTTCATTATTAGCATTAGAGAATTACCACCTGCATAACTTTAATTTTAATTGTAAAACCAAATTAATTAGAAAACTGATATATTCTATTATTAACGGAAGCCATTAGTAAAGCCTAGGCTACTAAACTGCCATAAACTGTAACATTATATTTTATACGATCGTTCTTGATAAGCTTGTGTTGCATTTATACGTTTGTATCATGCGATGTCAAAGTAATTTACTAATTACAATTGTATTTTTATGCGTTAAATCCGCTGATAAATGAATTAATACTTATATCAACTTTAGTATGGTATATCGAGGAAAGATTTTTGAGAAGTATAACTATTTAATAATTCTGTTAAGCGACCTGGTCTGGCCTCAGTGATGATAATAACCAACTGACACAAATCATGTGATGGTACATTGAGGATAGGTTATCTGAGAGGTGTATTATTTCTATAACGTATTTTGCCGATTCTGCCTTCATCAATGATGATAAAAACTAACTGATATCAACTATATGATGGTATATCAAGAATTGGTTTCTAAAAGGTATATAGCTTAGTGAAAGGGATGTTCCTCGGTGATGATAAAAACCAACTGATGTTAACTATATGATGGTATATCGGTAATAGGTCATCTGAGAGGTAGTCTGTTTATGTATTATTATCGTAAAAGCAGGATTACCATTGAATTATGAAATGTATCAGTTTTTTTTGTTATTCTAGACTGTGACAGAGAAACTATAAACATTGTAACGATGCTCCATACTAGAAGAGCGGATAAAGAAATGTGCCCTGAATAATAAGTCAAGAAAACACAATTCACGGAGGCTACTGTCTAAATAGATTACCAAATTCAAGCAGTTCTAGTCTGGTATCAGGTAATGGAAAATATGATTTCTTTATGCGTATATTTTATTTTTTCATTATTAGCATTAGAGAATTACCACCTGCATAACTTTAATTTAGATTGTGAGAACCAAATGAATTAGAAACTGATATTCTAATATTAAGGAAAACAATTAGTAAAGCCTAGGCTACTTAACGCCCATAACTTGTTACTTTATATTTCATGGGATCGTTCTTGATAAGCTTGTGTTGCACTTATATGTTTGTATCATGCGACTTCAAAGTAATTTACTAATTACAATTGTATTTTTATGCGTTAAATCCGCTGATAAATGAATTACTACTTATATCAACTTTAGAATGGTATTTCGAGGAAAGATTTTTGAGAAGTATAACTATTTAATAATTCTGTTAAGCGACTTGGTCTGGCCTCAGTGATGATAATAACCAACTGACACAAATCATGTGATGGTACATTGAGGATAGGTTATCTGAGAGGTGTATTATTTCTATAACGTATTTTGCCGATTCTGCCTTCATCAATGATGATAAAAACTAACTGATATCAACTATATGATGGTATATCGAGAATAGTTTTCTGAGAGGTATATAGCTTAGTGAAAGGGATGTCCCTCAGTGATGATAAAAACCAACTGATATTAACTATATGATGGTATATCGGTAATAGGTCATCTGAGAGGTAGTCTGTTTATGTATTATTATCGTAAAAGCAGGATTACCATTGAATTATGAAATGTATCAGTTTTTTTTGTTATTCTAGACTGTGACAGAGATACTATAAACATTGTAACGATGCTCCTTACTAGAAGAGCGGATAAAGAAATGTGCCCTGAATAATAAGTCAAGAAAACACAATTCACGGAGGCTACTGTCTAAATAGATTACCAAATTCAAGCAGTTCTAGTCTGGTATCAGGTAATGGAAAATATGATTTCTTTATGCGTATATTTTATTTTTTCATTATTAGCATTAGAGAATTACCACCTGCATAACTTTAATTTTAATTGTAAAACCAAATTAATTAGAAAACTGATATATTCTATTATTAACGGAAGCCATTAGTAAAGCCTAGGCTACTAAACTGCCATAAACTGTAACATTATATTTTATACGATCGTTCTTGATAAGCTTGTGTTGCATTTATACGTTTGTATCATGCGATGTCAAAGTAATTTACTAATTACAATTGTATTTTTATGCGTTAAATCCGCTGATAAATGAATTACTACTTATATCAACTTTAGAATGGTATTTCGAGGAAAGATTTTTGAGAAGTATAACTATTTAATAATTCTGTTAAGCGACTTGGTCTGGCCTCAGTGATGATAATAACCAACTGACACAAATCATGTGATGGTACATTGAGGATAGGTTATCTGAGAGGTGTATTATTTCTATAACGTATTTTGCCGATTCTGCCTTCATCAATGATGATAAAAACTAACTGATATCAACTATATGATGGCATATCGAGAATTGGTTTCTAAAAGGTATATAGCTTAGTGAAAGGGATGTTCCTCAGTGATGATAAAAACCAACTGATGTTAACTATATGATGGTATATCGGTAATAGGTCATCTGAGAGGTAGTCTGTTTATGTATTATTATCGTAAAAGCAGGATTACCATTGAATTATGAAATGTATCAGTTTTTTTTGTTATTCTAGACTGTGACAGAGAAACTATAAACATTGTAACGATGCTCCATACTAGAAGAGCGGATAAAGAAATGTGCCCTGAATAATAAGTCAAGAAAACACAATTCACGGAGGCTACTGTCTAAATAGATTACCAAATTCAAGCAGTTCTAGTCTGGTATCAGGTAATGGAAAATATGATTTCTTTATGCGTATATTTTATTTTTTCATTATTAGCATTAGAGAATTACCACCTGCATAACTTTAATTTAGATTGTGAGAACCAAATGAATTAGAAACTGATATTCTAATATTAAGGAAAACAATTAGTAAAGCCTAGGCTACTTAACGCCCATAACTTGTTACTTTATATTTCATGGGATCGTTCTTGATAAGCTTGTGTTGCACTTATATGTTTGTATCATGCGACTTCAAAATAATTTACTAATTACAATTGTATTTTTATGCGTTAAATCCGCTGATAAATGAATTAATACTTATATCAACTTTAGTATGGTATATCGAGGAAAGATTTTTGAGAAGTATAACTATTTAATAATTCTGTTAAGCGACCTGGTCTGGCCTCAGTGATGATAATAACCAACTGACACAAATCATGTGATGGTACATTGAGGATAGGTTATCTGAGAGGTGTATTATTTCTATAACGTATTTTGCCGATTCTGCCTTCATCAATGATGATAAAAACTAACTGATATCAACTATATGATGGTATATCGAGAATAGTTTTCTGAGAGGTATATAGCTTAGTGAAAGGGATGTCCCTCAGTGATGATAAAAACCAACTGATATTAACTATATGATGGTATATCGGTAATAGGTCATCTGAGAGGTAGTCTGTTTATGTATTATTATCATAAAAGCAGGATTACCATTGAATTATGAAATGTATCAGTTTTTTTTGTTATTCTAGACTGTGACAGAGAAACTATAAACATTGTAACGATGCTCCATACTAGAAGAGCGGATAAAGAAATGTGCCCTGAATAATAAGTCAAGAAAACACAATTCACGGAGGCTACTGTCTAAATAGATTACCAAATTCAAGCAGTTCTAGTCTGGTATCAGGTAATGGAAAATATGATTTCTTTATGCGTATATTTTATTTTTTCATTATTAGCATTAGAGAATTACCACCTGCATAACTTTAATTTAGATTGTGAGAACCAAATGAATTAGAAACTGATATTCTAATATTAAGGAAAACAATTAGTAAAGCCTAGGCTACTTAACGCCCATAACTTGTTACTTTATATTTCATGGGATCGTTCTTGATAAGCTTGTGTTGCACTTATATGTTTGTATCATGCGACTTCAAAATAATTTACTAATTACAATTGTATTTTTATGCGTTAAATCCGCTGATAAATGAATTAATACTTATATCAACTTTAGTATGGTATATCGAGGAAAGATTTTTGAGAAGTATAACTATTTAATAATTCTGTTAAGCGACCTGGTCTGGCCTCAGTGATGATAATAACCAACTGACACAAATCATGTGATGGTACATTGAGGATAGGTTATCTGAGAGGTGTATTATTTCTATAACGTATTTTGCCGATTCTGCCTTCATCAATGATGATAAAAACTAACTGATATCAACTATATGATGGTATATCGAGAATAGTTTTCTGAGAGGTATATAGCTTAGTGAAAGGGATGTCCCTCAGTGATGATAAAAACCAACTGATGTTAACTATATGATGGTATATCGGTAATAGGTCATCTGAGAGGTAGTCTGTTTATGTATTATTATCATAAAAGCAGGATTACCATTGAATTATGAAATGTATCAGTTTTTTTTGTTATTCTAGACTGTGACAGAGAAACTATAAACATTGTAACGATGCTCCATACTAGAAGAGCGGATAAAGAAATGTGCCCTGAATAATAAGTCAAGAAAACACAATTCACGGAGGCTACTGTCTAAATAGATTACCAAATTCAAGCAGTTCTAGTCTAGTAACAGGTAATGGAAAATATGATTTCTATATGCTTAAATTTTATTTTTTCATTATTAGCATTAGAGAATTACCACCTGCATAACTTTAATTTTAATTGTAAAACCGAATTAATTAGAAAATTGATATATTCTATTATTAACGGAAGCCATTAGTAAAGCCTAGGCTACTAAACTGCCATAAACTGTAACATTATATTTTATACGATCGTTCTTGATAAGCTTGTGTTGCATTTATATGTTTGTATCATGCGATGTCAAAGTAATTTACTAATTACAATTATATTTTTATGCGTTAAATCCGCTGATAAATGAATTACTACTTATATCAACTTTAGAATGGTATTTCGAGGAAAGATTTTTGAGAAGTATAACTATTTAATAATTCTGTTAAGCGACTTGGTCTGGCCTCAGTGATGATAATAACCAACTGACACAAATCATGTGATGGTACATTGAGGATAGGTTATCTGAGAGGTGTATTATTTCTATAACGTATTTTGCCGATTCTGCCTTCATCAATGATGATAAAAACTAACTGATATCAACTATATGATGGTATATCGAGAATAGTTTTCTGAGAGGTATATAGCTTAGTGAAAGGGATGTCCCTCAGTGATGATAAAAACCAACTGATATTAACTATATGATGGTATATCGGTAATAGGTCATCTGAGAGGTAGTCTGTTTATGTATTATTATCATAAAAGCAGGATTACCATTGAATTATGAAATGTATCAGTTTTTTTTGTTATTCTAGACTGTGACAGAGAAACTATAAACATTGTAACGATGCTCCATACTAGAAGAGCGGATAAAGAAATGTGCCCTGAATAATAAGTCAAGAAAACACAATTCACGGAGGCTACTGTCTAAATAGATTACCAAATTCAAGCAGTTCTAGTCTAGTAACAGGTAATGGAAAATATGATTTCTATATGCTTAAATTTTATTTTTTCATTATTAGCATTAGAGAATTACCACCTGCATAACTTTAATTTAGATTGTGAGAACCAAATGAATTAGAAACTGATATTCTAATATTAAGGAAAACAATTAGTAAAGCCTAGGCTACTTAACGCCCATAACTTGTTACTTTATATTTCATGGGATCGTTCTTGATAAGCTTGTGTTGCACTTATATGTTTGTATCATGCGACTTCAAAATAATTTACTAATTACAATTGTATTTTTATGCGTTAAATCCGCTGATAAATGAATTAATACTTATATCAACTTTAGTATGGTATATCGAGGAAAGATTTTTGAGAAGTATAACTATTTAATAATTCTGTTAAGCGACCTGGTCTGGCCTCAGTGATGATAATAACCAACTGACACAAATCATGTGATGGTACATTGAGGATAGGTTATCTGAGAGGTGTATTATTTCTATAACGTATTTTGCCGATTCTGCCTTCATCAATGATGATAAAAACTAACTGATATCAACTATATGATGGTATATCGAGAATAGTTTTCTGAGAGGTATATAGCTTAGTGAAAGGGATGTTCCTCAGTGATGATAAAAACCAACTGATGTTAACTATATGATGGTATATCGGTAATAGGTCATCTGAGAGGTAGTCTGTTTATGTATTATTATCATAAAAGCAGGATTACCATTGAATTATGAAATGTATCAGTTTTTTTTGTTATTCTAGACTGTGACAGAGAAACTATAAACATTGTAACGATGCTCCATACTAGAAGAGCGGATAAAGAAATGTGCCCTGAATAATAAGTCAAGAAAACACAATTCACGGAGGCTACTGTCTAAATAGATTACCAAATTCAAGCAGTTCTAGTCTAGTAACAGGTAATGGAAAATATGATTTCTATATGCTTAAATTTTATTTTTTCATTATTAGCATTAGAGAATTACCACCTGCATAACTTTAATTTTAATTGTAAAACCGAATTAATTAGAAAACTGATATATTCTATTATTAACGGAAGCCATTAGTAAAGCCTAGGCTACTAAACTGCCATAAACTGTAACATTATATTTTATACGATCGTTCTTGATAAGCTTGTGTTGCATTTATACGTTTGTATCATGCGATGTCAAAGTAATTTACTAATTACAATTATATTTTTATACGTTAAATCCGCTGATAAATGAATTACTACTTATATCAACTTTAGAATGGTATTTCGAGGAAAGATTTTTGAGAAGTATAACTATTTAATAATTCTGTTAAGCGACTTGGTCTGGCCTCAGTGATGATAATAACCAACTGACACAAATCATGTGATGGTACATTGAGGATAGGTTATCTGAGAGGTGTATTATTTCTATAACGTATTTTGCCGATTCTGCCTTCATCAATGATGATAATAACTAACTGATATCAACTATATGATGGCATATCGAGAATTGGTTTCTAAAAGGTATATAGCTTAGTGAAAGGGATGTTCCTCAGTGATGATAAAAACCAACTGATGTTAACTATATGATGGTATATCGGTAATAGGTCATCTGAGAGGTAGTCTGTTTATGTATTATTATCGTAAAAGCAGGATTACCATTGAATTATGAAATGTATCAGTTTTTTTTGTTATTCTAGACTGTGACAGAGAAACTATAAACATTGTAACGATGCTCCATACTAGAAGAGCGGATAAAGAAATGTGCCCTGAATAATAAGTCAAGAAAACACAATTCACGGAGGCTACTGTCTAAATAGATTACCAAATTCAAGCAGTTCTAGTCTGGTATCAGGTAATGGAAAATATGATTTCTTTATGCGTATATTTTATTTTTTCATTATTAGCATTAGAGAATTACCACCTGCATAACTTTAATTTAGATTGTGAGAACCAAATGAATTAGAAACTGATATTCTAATATTAAGGAAAACAATTAGTAAAGCCTAGGCTACTTAACGCCCATAACTTGTTACTTTATATTTCATGGGATCGTTCTTGATAAGCTTGTGTTGCACTTATATGTTTGTATCATGCGACTTCAAAGTAATTTACTAATTACAATTGTATTTTTATGCGTTAAATCCGCTGATAAATGAATTAATACTTATATCAACTTTAGTATGGTATATCGAGGAAAGATTTTTGAGAAGTATAACTATTTAATAATTCTGGTAAGCGACCTGGTCTGGCCTCAGTGATGATAATAACCAACTGACACAAATCATGTGATGGTACATTGAGGATAGGTTATCTGAGAGGTATATTATTTCTATAACGTATTTTGCCGATTCTGCCTTCATCAATGATGATAAAAACTAACTGATATCAACTATATGATGGCATATCGAGAATTGGTTTCTAAAAGGTATATAGCTTAGTGAAAGGGATGTTCCTCAGTGATGATAAAAACCAACTGATGTTAACTATATGATGGTATATCGGTAATAGGTCATCTGAGAGGTAGTCTGTTTATGTATTATTATCGTAAAAGCAGGATTACCATTGAATTATGAAATGTATCAGTTTTTTTTGTTATTCTAGACTGTGACAGAGAAACTATAAACATTGTAACGATGCTCCATACTAGAAGAGCGGATAAAGAAATGTGCCCGGAATAATAAGTCAAGAAAACACAATTCACAGAGGCTACTGTCTAAATAGATTACCAAATTCAAGCAGTTCTAGTCTAGTAACAAGTAATGGAAAATATGATTTCTATATGCTTAAATTTTATTTTTTCATTATTAGCATTAGAGAATTACCACCTGCATAACTTTAATTTTAATTGTAAAACCAAATTAATTAGAAAACTGATATATTCTATTATTAACGGAAGCCATTAGTAAAGCCTAGGCTACTAAACTGCCATAAACTGTAACATTATATTTTATACGATCGTTCTTGATAAGCTTGTGTTGCATTTATACGTTTGTATCATGCGATGTCAAAGTAATTTACTAATTACAATTGTATTTTTATGCGTTAAATCCGCTGATAAATGAATTAATACTTATATCAACTTTAGTATGGTATATCGAGGAAAGATTTTTGAGAAGTATAACTATTTAATAATTCTGTTAAGCGACCTGGTCTGGCCTCAGTGATGATAATATCCAACTGACACAAATCATGTGATGGTACATTGAGAATAGGTTATCTGAGAGGTGTATTATTTCTATAACGTATTTTGCCGATTCTGCCTTCATCAATGATGATAAAAACTAACTGATATCAACTATATGATGGTATATCGAGAATTGGTTTCTAAAAGGTATATAGCTTAGTGAAAGGGATGTTCCTCAGTGATGATAAAAACCAACTGATGTTAACTATATGATGGTATATCGGTAATAGGTCATCTGAGAGGTAGTCTGTTTATGTATTATTATCGTAAAAGCAGGATTACCATTGAATTATGAAATGTATCAGTTTTTTTTGTTATTCTAGACTGTGACAGAGAAACTATAAACATTGTAACGATGCTCCATACTAGAAGAGCGGATAAAGAAATGTGCCCTGAATAATAAGTCAAGAAAACACAATTCACGGAGGCTACTGTCTAAATAGATTACCAAATTCAAGCAGTTCTAGTCTGGTATCAGGTAATGGAAAATATGATTTCTTTATGCGTATATTTTATTTTTTCATTATTAGCATTAGAGAATTACCACCTGCATAACTTTAATTTTAATTGTAAAACCAAATTAATTAGAAAACTGATATATTCTATTATTAACGGAAGCCATTAGTAAAGCCTAGGCTACTAAACTGCCATAAACTGTAACATTATATTTTATACGATCGTTCTTGATAAGCTTGTGTTGCATTTATACGTTTGTATCATGCGATGTCAAAGTAATTTACTAATTACAATTGTATTTTTATGCGTTAAATCCGCTGATAAATGAATTAATACTTATATCAACTTTAGTATGGTATATCGAGGAAAGATTTTTGAGAAGTATAACTATTTAATAATTCTGTTAAGCGACCTGGTCTGGCCTCAGTGATGATAATAACCAACTGACACAAATCATGTGATGGTACATTGAGGATAGGTTATCTGAGAGGTGTATTATTTCTATAACGTATTTTGCCGATTCTGCCTTCATCAATGATGATAAAAACTAACTGATATCAACTATATGATGGTATATCAAGAATTGGTTTCTAAAAGGTATATAGCTTAGTGAAAGGGATGTTCCTCGGTGATGATAAAAACCAACTGATGTTAACTATATGATGGTATATCGGTAATAGGTCATCTGAGAGGTAGTCTGTTTATGTATTATTATCGTAAAAGCAGGATTACCATTGAATTATGAAATGTATCAGTTTTTTTTGTTATTCTAGACTGTGACAGAGAAACTATAAACATGGTAACGATGCTCCATACTAGAAGAGCGGATAAAGAAATGTGCCCTGAATAATAAGTCAAGAAAACACAATTCACGGAGGCTACTGTCTAAATAGATTACCAAATTCAAGCAGTTCTAGTCTAGTAACAGGTAATGGAAAATATGATTTCTATATGCTTAAATTTTATTTTTTCATTATTAGCATTAGAGAATTACCACCTGCATAACTTTAATTTAGATTGTGAGAACCAAATGAATTAGAAAACTGATATATTCTATTATTAACGGAAACCATTAGTAAAGCCTAGGCTACTAAACTGCCATAAACTGTAACATTATATTTTATGCGATCGTTCTTGATAAGCTTGTGTTGCACTTATATGTTTGTATCATGCGATGTCAAAGTAATTTACTAATTACAATTATATTTTTATACGTTAAATCCGCTGATAAATGAATTACTACTTATATCAACTTTACAATGGTATTTCGAGGAAAGATTTTTGAGAAGTATAACTATTTAATAATTCTGTTAAGCGACCTGGTCTGGCCTCAGTGATGATAATAACCAACTGACATAAATCATGTGATGGTACATTGAGAATAGGTTGATCTGAGAGGTGTATTATTTCTATAACATATTTTGCCGATTCTGCCTTCCTCAATGATGATAAAAACTAACTGATATCAACTATATGATGGCATATCGAGAATTGGTTTCTAAAAGGTATATAGCTTAGTGAAAGGGATGTTCCTCAGTGATGATAAAAACCAACTGATGTTAACTATATGATGGTATATCGGTAATAGGTCATCTGAGAGGTAGTCTGTTTATGTATTATTATTTTAAAAGCAGGATTACCATTGAATTATGAAATGTATCAGTTTTTTTTGTTATTCGAGACTGTGACAGAGAAACTATAAACATTGTAACGATGCTCCATACTAGAAGAGCGGATAAAGAAATGTGCCCTGAATAATAAGTCATGAAAACACAATTCACGGAGGCTACTGTCTAAATAGATTACCAAATTCAAGCAGTTCTAGTCTAGTAACAGGTAATGGAAAATATGATTTCTATATGCTTAAATTTTATTTTTTCATTATTAGCATTAGAGAATTACCACCTGCATAACTTTAATTTAGATTGTGAGAACCAAATGAATTAGAAAACTGATATATTCTATTATTAACGGAAACCATTAGTAAAGCCTAGGCTACTAAACTGCCATAAACTGTAACATTATATTTTATGCGATCGTTCTTGATAAGCTTGTGTTGCATTTATATGTTTGTATCATGCGATGTCAAAGTAATTTACTAATTACAATTATATTTTTATACGTTAAATCCGCTGATAAATGAATTAATACTTATATCAACTTTAGTATGGTATATCGAGGAAAGATTTTTGAGAAGTATAACTATTTAATAATTCTGTTAAGCGACCTGGTCTGGCCTCAGTGATGATAATAACCAACTGACACAAATCATGTGATGGTACATTGAGGATAGGTTATCTGAGAGGTGTATTATTTCTATAACGTATTTTGCCGATTCTGCCTTCCTCAATGATGATAAAAACTAACTGATATCAACTATATGATGGTATATCGAGAATAGTCTTCTGAGAGGTATATAGCTTAGTGAAAGGGATGTCCCTCAGTGATGATAAAAACAAACTGATACTAACTATATGATGGTATATCGGTAATAGGTCATCTGAGAGGTAGTCTGTTTATGTATTATTATCTTAAAAGCAGGATTACCATAGAATTATGAAATGTATCAGTTTTTTTTGTTATTCTAGACTGTGACAGAGAAACTATAAACATTGTAACGATGCTCCATACTAGAAGAGCGGATAAAGAAATGTACTCCTTATAATAAGTCATGAAAACACAATTCACGGAGGCTACTGTCTAAATAGATTACCAAATTCAAGCAGTTCTAGTCTAGTAACAGGTAATGGAAAATATGATTTCTATATGCTTAAATTTTATTTTTTCATTGTTAGCATTAGAGAATTACTACCTGCATAACTTTAATTTAGATTGTGAGAACCAAATGAATTAGAAACTGATATTCTAATATTAAGGAAAACGATTAGTAAAGCCTAGGCTACTTAACGCCCATAACTTGTTACATTATATTTCATGGGATCGTTCTTGATAAGCTTGTGTTGCACTTATATGTTTGTATCATGCGATGTCAAAGTAATTTACTAATTACAATTATATTTTTATACGTTAAATCCGCTGATAAATGAATTACTACTTATATCAACTTTACAATGGTATTTCGAGGAAAGATTTTTGAGAAGTATAACTATTTAATAATTCTGTTAAGCGACCTAGTCTGGCCTCAGTGATGATAATAACCAACTGACATAAATCATGTGATGGTACATTGAGAATAGGTTGATCTGAGAGGTGTATTATTTCTATAACATATTTTGCCGATTCTGCCTTCCTCAATGATGATAAAAACTAACTGATATCAACTATATGATGGCATATCGAGAATTGGTTTCTAAAAGGTATATAGCTTAGTGAAAGGGATGTTCCTCAGTGATGATAAAAACCAACTGATGTTAACTATATGATGGTATATCGGTAATAGGTCATCTGAGAGGTAGTCTGTTTATGTATTATTATCGTAAAAGCAGGATTACCATTGAATTATGAAATGTATCAGTTTTTTTTGTTATTCTAGACTGTGACAGAGAAACTATAAACATTGTAACGATGCTCCATACTAGAAGAGCGGATAAAGAAATGTGCCCTGAATAATAAGTCAAGAAAACACAATTCACGGAGGCTACTGTCTAAATAGATTACCAAATTCAAGCAGTTCTAGTCTAGTAACAGGTAATGGAAAATATGATTTCTATATGCTTAAATTTTATTTTTTCATTATTAGCATTAGAGAATTACCACCTGCATAACTTTAATTTAGATTGTGAGAACCAAATGAATTAGAAAACTGATATATTCTATTATTAACGGAAACCATTAGTAAAGCCTAGGCTACTAAACTGCCATAAACTGTAACATTATATTTTATGCGATCGTTCTTGATAAGCTTGTGTTGCACTTATATGTTTGTATCATGCGATGTCAAAGTAATTTACTAATTACAATTATATTTTTATACGTTAAATCCGCTGATAAATGAATTACTACTTATATCAACTTTACAATGGTATTTCGAGGAAAGATTTTTGAGAAGTATAACTATTTAATAATTCTGTTAAGCGACCTGGTCTGGCCTCAGTGATGATAATAACCAACTGACATAAATCATGTGATGGTACATTGAGAATAGGTTGATCTGAGAGGTGTATTATTTCTATAACATATTTTGCCGATTCTGCCTTCCTCAATGATGATAAAAACTAACTGATATCAACTATATGATGGCATATCGAGAATTGGTTTCTAAAAGGTATATAGCTTAGTGAAAGGGATGTTCCTCAGTGATGATAAAAACCAACTGATGTTAACTATATGATGGTATATCGGTAATAGGTCATCTGAGAGGTAGTCTGTTTATGTATTATTATTTTAAAAGCAGGATTACCATTGAATTATGAAATGTATCAGTTTTTTTTGTTATTCGAGACTGTGACAGAGAAACTATAAACATTGTAACGATGCTCCATACTAGAAGAGCGGATAAAGAAATGTGCCCTGAATAATAAGTCATGAAAACACAATTCACGGAGGCTACTGTCTAAATAGATTACCAAATTCAAGCAGTTCTAGTCTAGTAACAGGTAATGGAAAATATGATTTCTATATGCTTAAATTTTATTTTTTCATTATTAGCATTAGAGAATTACCACCTGCATAACTTTAATTTAGATTGTGAGAACCAAATGAATTAGAAAACTGATATATTCTATTATTAACGGAAACCATTAGTAAAGCCTAGGCTACTAAACTGCCATAAACTGTAACATTATATTTTATGCGATCGTTCTTGATAAGCTTGTGTTGCATTTATATGTTTGTATCATGCGATGTCAAAGTAATTTACTAATTACAATTATATTTTTATACGTTAAATCCGCTGATAAATGAATTAATACTTATATCAACTTTAGTATGGTATATCGAGGAAAGATTTTTGAGAAGTATAACTATTTAATAATTCTGTTAAGCGACTTGGTCTGGCCTCAGTGATGATAATAACCAACTGACACAAATCATGTGATGGTACATTGAGGATAGGTTATCTGAGAGGTGTATTATTTCTATAACGTATTTTGCCGATTCTGCCTTCATCAATGATGATAAAAACTAACTGATATCAACTATATGATGGCATATCGAGAATTGGTTTCTAAAAGGTATATAGCTTAGTGATAGGGATGTTCCTCAGTGATGATAAAAACCAACTGATGTTAACTATATGATGGTATATCGGTAATAGGTCATCTGAGAGGTAGTCTGTTTATGTATTATTATCGTAAAAGCAGGATTACCATTGAATTATGAAATGTATCAGTTTTTTTTGTTATTCTAGACTGTGACAGAGAAACTATAAACATTGTAACGATGCTCCATACTAGAAGAGCGGATAAAGAAATGTGCCCTGAATAATAAGTCAAGAAAACACAATTCACGGAGGCTACTGTCTAAATAGATTACCAAATTCAAGCAGTTCTAGTCTGGTATCAGGTAATGGAAAATATGATTTCTTTATGCGTATATTTTATTTTTTCATTATTAGCATTAGAGAATTACCACCTGCATAACTTTAATTTAGATTGTGAGAACCAAATGAATTAGAAACTGATATTCTAATATTAAGGACAACAATTAGTAAAGCCTAGGCTACTTAACGCCCATAACTTGTTACTTTATATTTCATGGGATCGTTCTTGATAAGCTTGTGTTGCACTTATATGTTTGTATCATGCGACTTCAAAGTAATTTACTAATTACAATTGTATTTTTATGCGTTAAATCCGCTGATAAATGAATTAATACTTATATCAACTTTAGAATGGTATTTCGAGGAAAGATTTTTGAGAAGTATAACTATTTAATAATTCTGTTAAGCGACTTGGTCTGGCCTCAGTGATGATAATAACCAACTGACACAAATCATGTGATGGTACATTGAGGATAGGTTATCTGAGAGGTGTATTATTTCTATAACGTATTTTGCCGATTCTGCCTTCATCAATGATGATAAAAACTAACTGATATCAACTATATGATGGTATATCGAGAATAGTTTTCTGAGAGGTATATAGCTTAGTGAAAGGGATGTCCCTCAGTGATGATAAAAACCAACTGATATTAACTATATGATGGTATATCGGTAATAGGTCATCTGAGAGGTAGTCTGTTTATGTATTGTTATCGTAAAAGCAGGATTACCATTGAATTATGAAATGTATCAGTTTTTTTTGTTATTCTAGACTGTGACAGAGATACTATAAACATTGTAACGATGCTCCATACTAGAAGAGCGGATAAAGAAATGTGCCCTGAATAATAAGTCAAGAAAACACAATTCACGGAGGCTACTGTCTAAATAGATTACCAAATTCAAGCAGTTCTAGTCTGGTATCAGGTAATGGAAAATATGATTTCTTTATGCGTATATTTTATTTTTTCATTATTAGCATTAGAGAATTACCACCTGCATAACTTTAATTTTAATTGTAAAACCAAATTAATTAGAAAACTGATATATTCTATTATTAACGGAAGCCATTAGTAAAGCCTAGGCTACTAAACTGCCATAAACTGTAACATTATATTTTATACGATCGTTCTTGATAAGCTTGTGTTGCATTTATACGTTTGTATCATGCGATGTCAAAGTAATTTACTAATTACAATTGTATTTTTATGCGTTAAATCCGCTGATAAATGAATTAATACTTATATCAACTTTAGTATGGTATATCGAGGAAAGATTTTTGAGAAGTATAACTATTTAATAATTCTGTTAAGCGACCTGGTCTGGCCTCAGTGATGATAATAACCAACTGACAGAAATCATGTGATGGTACATTGAGGATAGGTTATCTGAGAGGTGTATTATTTCTATAACGTATTTTGCCGATTCTGCCTTCATCAATGATGATAAAAACTAACTGATATCAACTATATGATGGTATATCAAGAATTGGTTTCTAAAAGGTATATAGCTTAGTGAAAGGGATGTTCCTCGGTGATGATAAAAACCAACTGATGTTAACTATATGATGGTATATCGGTAATAGGTCATCTGAGAGGTAGTCTGTTTATGTATTATTATCGTAAAAGCAGGATTACCATTGAATTATGAAATGTATCAGTTTTTTTTGTTATTCTAGACTGTGACAGAGAAACTATAAACATTGTAACGATGCTCCATACTAGAAGAGCGGATAAAGAAATGTGCCCTGAATAATAAGTCAAGAAAACACAATTCACGGAGGCTACTGTCTAAATAGATTACCAAATTCAAGCAGTTCTAGTCTGGTATCAGGTAATGGAAAATATGATTTCTTTATGCGTATATTTTATTTTTTCATTATTAGCATTAGAGAATTACCACCTGCATAACTTTAATTTAGATTGTGAGAACCAAATGAATTAGAAACTGATATTCTAATATTAAGGAAAACAATTAGTAAAGCCTAGGCTACTTAACGCCCATAACTTGTTACTTTATATTTCATGGGATCGTTCTTGATAAGCTTGTGTTGCACTTATATGTTTGTATCATGCGACTTCAAAGTAATTTACTAATTACAATTGTATTTTTATGCGTTAAATCCGCTGATAAATGAATTAATACTTATATCAACTTTAGAATGGTATTTCGAGGAAAGATTTTTGAGAAGTATAACTATTTAATAATTCTGTTAAGCGACTTGGTCTGGCCTCAGTGATGATAATAACCAACTGACACAAATCATGTGATGGTACATTGAGGATAGGTTATCTGAGAGGTGTATTATTTCTATAACGTATTTTGCCGATTCTGCCTTCATCAATGATGATAAAAACTAACTGATATCAACTATATGATGGTATATCGAGAATAGTTTTCTGAGAGGTATATAGCTTAGTGAAAGGGATGTCCCTCAGTGATGATAAAAACCAACTGATATTAACTATATGATGGTATATCGGTAATAGGTCATCTGAGAGGTAGTCTGTTTATGTATTGTTATCGTAAAAGCAGGATTACCATTGAATTATGAAATGTATCAGTTTTTTTTGTTATTCTAGACTGTGACAGAGATACTATAAACATTGTAACGATGCTCCTTACTAGAAGAGCGGATAAAGAAATGTGCCCTGAATAATAAGTCAAGAAAACACAATTCACGGAGGCTACTGTCTAAATAGATTACCAAATTCAAGCAGTTCTAGTCTGGTATCAGGTAATGGAAAATATGATTTCTTTATGCGTATATTTTATTTTTTCATTATTAGCATTAGAGAATTACCACCTGCATAACTTTAATTTTAATTGTAAAACCAAATTAATTAGAAAACTGATATATTCTATTATTAACGGAAGCCATTAGTAAAGCCTAGGCTACTAAACTGCCATAAACTGTAACATTATATTTTATACGATCGTTCTTGATAAGCTTGTGTTGCATTTATACGTTTGTATCATGCGATGTCAAAGTAATTTACTAATTACAATTGTATTTTTATGCGTTAAATCCGCTGATAAATGAATTAATACTTATATCAACTTTAGTATGGTATATCGAGGAAAGATTTTTGAGAAGTATAACTATTTAATAATTCTGTTAAGCGACCTGGTCTGGCCTCAGTGATGATAATAACCAACTGACACAAATCATGTGATGGTACATTGAGGATAGGTTATCTGAGAGGTGTATTATTTCTATAACGTATTTTGCCGATTCTGCCTTCATCAATGATGATAAAAACTAACTGATATCAACTATATGATGGTATATCAAGAATTGGTTTCTAAAAGGTATATAGCTTAGTGAAAGGGATGTTCCTCGGTGATGATAAAAACCAACTGATGTTAACTATATGATGGTATATCGGTAATAGGTCATCTGAGAGGTAGTCTGTTTATGTATTATTATCGTAAAAGCAGGATTACCATTGAATTATGAAATGTATCAGTTTTTTTTGTTATTCTAGACTGTGACAGAGAAACTATAAACATTGTAACGATGCTCCATACTAGAAGAGCGGATAAAGAAATGTGCCCTGAATAATAAGTCAAGAAAACACAATTCACGGAGGCTACTGTCTAAATAGATTACCAAATTCAAGCAGTTCTAGTCTGGTATCAGGTAATGGAAAATATGATTTCTTTATGCGTATATTTTATTTTTTCATTATTAGCATTAGAGAATTACCACCTGCATAACTTTAATTTAGATTGTGAGAACCAAATGAATTAGAAACTGATATTCTAATATTAAGGAAAACAATTAGTAAAGCCTAGGCTACTTAACGCCCATAACTTGTTACTTTATATTTCATGGGATCGTTCTTGATAAGCTTGTGTTGCACTTATATGTTTGTATCATGCGACTTCAAAGTAATTTACTAATTACAATTGTATTTTTATGCGTTAAATCCGCTGATAAATGAATTACTACTTATATCAACTTTAGAATGGTATTTCGAGGAAAGATTTTTGAGAAGTATAACTATTTAATAATTCTGTTAAGCGACTTGGTCTGGCCTCAGTGATGATAATAACCAACTGACACAAATCATGTGATGGTACATTGAGGATAGGTTATCTGAGAGGTGTATTATTTCTATAACGTATTTTGCCGATTCTGCCTTCATCAATGATGATAAAAACTAACTGATATCAACTATATGATGGTATATCGAGAATAGTTTTCTGAGAGGTATATAGCTTAGTGAAAGGGATGTCCCTCAGTGATGATAAAAACCAACTGATATTAACTATATGATGGTATATCGGTAATAGGTCATCTGAGAGGTAGTCTGTTTATGTATTGTTATCGTAAAAGCAGGATTACCATTGAATTATGAAATGTATCAGTTTTTTTTGTTATTCTAGACTGTGACAGAGATACTATAAACATTGTAACGATGCTCCTTACTAGAAGAGCGGATAAAGAAATGTGCCCTGAATAATAAGTCAAGAAAACACAATTCACGGAGGCTACTGTCTAAATAGATTACCAAATTCAAGCAGTTCTAGTCTGGTATCAGGTAATGGAAAATATGATTTCTTTATGCGTATATTTTATTTTTTCATTATTAGCATTAGAGAATTACCACCTGCATAACTTTAATTTTAATTGTAAAACCAAATTAATTAGAAAACTGATATATTCTATTATTAACGGAAGCCATTAGTAAAGCCTAGGCTACTAAACTGCCATAAACTGTAACATTATATTTTATACGATCGTTCTTGATAAGCTTGTGTTGCATTTATACGTTTGTATCATGCGATGTCAAAGTAATTTACTAATTACAATTGTATTTTTATGCGTTAAATCCGCTGATAAATGAATTAATACTTATATCAACTTTAGTATGGTATATCGAGGAAAGATTTTTGAGAAGTATAACTATTTAATAATTCTGTTAAGCGACCTGGTCTGGCCTCAGTGATGATAATAACCAACTGACACAAATCATGTGATGGTACATTGAGGATAGGTTATCTGAGAGGTGTATTATTTCTATAACGTATTTTGCCGATTCTGCCTTCATCAATGATGATAAAAACTAACTGATATCAACTATATGATGGTATATCAAGAATTGGTTTCTAAAAGGTATATAGCTTAGTGAAAGGGATGTTCCTCGGTGATGATAAAAACCAACTGATGTTAACTATATGATGGTATATCGGTAATAGGTCATCTGAGAGGTAGTCTGTTTATGTATTATTATCGTAAAAGCAGGATTACCATTGAATTATGAAATGTATCAGTTTTTTTTGTTATTCTAGACTGTGACAGAGAAACTATAAACATTGTAACGATGCTCCATACTAGAAGAGCGGATAAAGAAATGTGCCCTGAATAATAAGTCAAGAAAACACAATTCACGGAGGCTACTGTCTAAATAGATTACCAAATTCAAGCAGTTCTAGTCTAGTAACAGGTAATGGAAAATATGATTTCTATATGCTTAAATTTTATTTTTTCATTATTAGCATTAGAGAATTACCACCTGCATAACTTTAATTTAGATTGTGAGAACCAAATGAATTAGAAAACTGATATATTCTATTATTAACGGAAACCATTAGTAAAGCCTAGGCTACTAAACTGCCATAAACTGTAACATTATATTTTATGCGATCGTTCTTGATAAGCTTGTGTTGCACTTATATGTTTGTATCATGCGATGTCAAAGTAATTTACTAATTACAATTATATTTTTATACGTTAAATCCGCTGATAAATGAATTACTACTTATATCAACTTTACAATGGTATTTCGAGGAAAGATTTTTGAGAAGTATAACTATTTAATAATTCTGTTAAGCGACCTGGTCTGGCCTCAGTGATGATAATAACCAACTGACATAAATCATGTGATGGTACATTGAGAATAGGTTGATCTGAGAGGTGTATTATTTCTATAACATATTTTGCCGATTCTGCCTTCCTCAATGATGATAAAAACTAACTGATATCAACTATATGATGGCATATCGAGAATTGGTTTCTAAAAGGTATATAGCTTAGTGAAAGGGATGTTCCTCAGTGATGATAAAAACCAACTGATGTTAACTATATGATGGTATATCGGTAATAGGTCATCTGAGAGGTAGTCTGTTTATGTATTATTATTTTAAAAGCAGGATTACCATTGAATTATGAAATGTATCAGTTTTTTTTGTTATTCGAGACTGTGACAGAGAAACTATAAACATTGTAACGATGCTCCATACTAGAAGAGCGGATAAAGAAATGTGCCCTGAATAATAAGTCATGAAAACACAATTCACGGAGGCTACTGTCTAAATAGATTACCAAATTCAAGCAGTTCTAGTCTAGTAACAGGTAATGGAAAATATGATTTCTATATGCTTAAATTTTATTTTTTCATTATTAGCATTAGAGAATTACCACCTGCATAACTTTAATTTAGATTGTGAGAACCAAATGAATTAGAAAACTGATATATTCTATTATTAACGGAAACCATTAGTAAAGCCTAGGCTACTAAACTGCCATAAACTGTAACATTATATTTTATGCGATCGTTCTTGATAAGCTTGTGTTGCATTTATATGTTTGTATCATGCGATGTCAAAGTAATTTACTAATTACAATTATATTTTTATACGTTAAATCCGCTGATAAATGAATTAATACTTATATCAACTTTAGTATGGTATATCGAGGAAAGATTTTTGAGAAGTATAACTATTTAATAATTCTGTTAAGCGACCTGGTCTGGCCTCAGTGATGATAATAACCAACTGACACAAATCATGTGATGGTACATTGAGGATAGGTTATCTGAGAGGTGTATTATTTCTATAACGTATTTTGCCGATTCTGCCTTCCTCAATGATGATAAAAACTAACTGATATCAACTATATGATGGTATATCGAGAATAGTCTTCTGAGAGGTATATAGCTTAGTGAAAGGGATGTCCCTCAGTGATGATAAAAACAAACTGATACTAACTATATGATGGTATATCGGTAATAGGTCATCTGAGAGGTAGTCTGTTTATGTATTATTATCTTAAAAGCAGGATTACCATAGAATTATGAAATGTATCAGTTTTTTTTGTTATTCTAGACTGTGACAGAGAAACTATAAACATTGTAACGATGCTCCATACTAGAAGAGCGGATAAAGAAATGTACTCCTTATAATAAGTCATGAAAACACAATTCACGGAGGCTACTGTCTAAATAGATTACCAAATTCAAGCAGTTCTAGTCTAGTAACAGGTAATGGAAAATATGATTTCTATATGCTTAAATTTTATTTTTTCATTGTTAGCATTAGAGAATTACTACCTGCATAACTTTAATTTAGATTGTGAGAACCAAATGAATTAGAAACTGATATTCTAATATTAAGGAAAACGATTAGTAAAGCCTAGGCTACTTAACGCCCATAACTTGTTACATTATATTTCATGGGATCGTTCTTGATAAGCTTGTGTTGCACTTATATGTTTGTATCATGCGATGTCAAAGTAATTTACTAATTACAATTATATTTTTATACGTTAAATCCGCTGATAAATGAATTACTACTTATATCAACTTTACAATGGTATTTCGAGGAAAGATTTTTGAGAAGTATAACTATTTAATAATTCTGTTAAGCGACCTAGTCTGGCCTCAGTGATGATAATAACCAACTGACATAAATCATGTGATGGTACATTGAGAATAGGTTGATCTGAGAGGTGTATTATTTCTATAACATATTTTGCCGATTCTGCCTTCCTCAATGATGATAAAAACTAACTGATATCAACTATATGATGGCATATCGAGAATTGGTTTCTAAAAGGTATATAGCTTAGTGAAAGGGATGTTCCTCAGTGATGATAAAAACCAACTGATGTTAACTATATGATGGTATATCGGTAATAGGTCATCTGAGAGGTAGTCTGTTTATGTATTATTATCGTAAAAGCAGGATTACCATTGAATTATGAAATGTATCAGTTTTTTTTGTTATTCTAGACTGTGACAGAGAAACTATAAACATTGTAACGATGCTCCATACTAGAAGAGCGGATAAAGAAATGTGCCCTGAATAATAAGTCAAGAAAACACAATTCACGGAGGCTACTGTCTAAATAGATTACCAAATTCAAGCAGTTCTAGTCTAGTAACAGGTAATGGAAAATATGATTTCTATATGCTTAAATTTTATTTTTTCATTATTAGCATTAGAGAATTACCACCTGCATAACTTTAATTTAGATTGTGAGAACCAAATGAATTAGAAAACTGATATATTCTATTATTAACGGAAACCATTAGTAAAGCCTAGGCTACTAAACTGCCATAAACTGTAACATTATATTTTATGCGATCGTTCTTGATAAGCTTGTGTTGCACTTATATGTTTGTATCATGCGATGTCAAAGTAATTTACTAATTACAATTATATTTTTATACGTTAAATCCGCTGATAAATGAATTACTACTTATATCAACTTTACAATGGTATTTCGAGGAAAGATTTTTGAGAAGTATAACTATTTAATAATTCTGTTAAGCGACCTGGTCTGGCCTCAGTGATGATAATAACCAACTGACATAAATCATGTGATGGTACATTGAGAATAGGTTGATCTGAGAGGTGTATTATTTCTATAACATATTTTGCCGATTCTGCCTTCCTCAATGATGATAAAAACTAACTGATATCAACTATATGATGGCATATCGAGAATTGGTTTCTAAAAGGTATATAGCTTAGTGAAAGGGATGTTCCTCAGTGATGATAAAAACCAACTGATGTTAACTATATGATGGTATATCGGTAATAGGTCATCTGAGAGGTAGTCTGTTTATGTATTATTATTTTAAAAGCAGGATTACCATTGAATTATGAAATGTATCAGTTTTTTTTGTTATTCGAGACTGTGACAGAGAAACTATAAACATTGTAACGATGCTCCATACTAGAAGAGCGGATAAAGAAATGTGCCCTGAATAATAAGTCATGAAAACACAATTCACGGAGGCTACTGTCTAAATAGATTACCAAATTCAAGCAGTTCTAGTCTAGTAACAGGTAATGGAAAATATGATTTCTATATGCTTAAATTTTATTTTTTCATTATTAGCATTAGAGAATTACCACCTGCATAACTTTAATTTAGATTGTGAGAACCAAATGAATTAGAAAACTGATATATTCTATTATTAACGGAAACCATTAGTAAAGCCTAGGCTACTAAACTGCCATAAACTGTAACATTATATTTTATGCGATCGTTCTTGATAAGCTTGTGTTGCATTTATATGTTTGTATCATGCGATGTCAAAGTAATTTACTAATTACAATTATATTTTTATACGTTAAATCCGCTGATAAATGAATTAATACTTATATCAACTTTAGTATGGTATATCGAGGAAAGATTTTTGAGAAGTATAACTATTTAATAATTCTGTTAAGCGACTTGGTCTGGCCTCAGTGATGATAATAACCAACTGACACAAATCATGTGATGGTACATTGAGGATAGGTTATCTGAGAGGTGTATTATTTCTATAACGTATTTTGCCGATTCTGCCTTCATCAATGATGATAAAAACTAACTGATATCAACTATATGATGGCATATCGAGAATTGGTTTCTAAAAGGTATATAGCTTAGTGAAAGGGATGTTCCTCAGTGATGATAAAAACCAACTGATGTTAACTATATGATGGTATATCGGTAATAGGTCATCTGAGAGGTAGTCTGTTTATGTATTATTATCGTAAAAGCAGGATTACCATTGAATTATGAAATGTATCAGTTTTTTTTGTTATTCTAGACTGTGACAGAGAAACTATAAACATTGTAACGATGCTCCATACTAGAAGAGCGGATAAAGAAATGTGCCCTGAATAATAAGTCAAGAAAACACAATTCACGGAGGCTACTGTCTAAATAGATTACCAAATTCAAGCAGTTCTAGTCTGGTATCAGGTAATGGAAAATATGATTTCTTTATGCGTATATTTTATTTTTTCATTATTAGCATTAGAGAATTACCACCTGCATAACTTTAATTTAGATTGTGAGAACCAAATGAATTAGAAACTGATATTCTAATATTAAGGACAACAATTAGTAAAGCCTAGGCTACTTAACGCCCATAACTTGTTACTTTATATTTCATGGGATCGTTCTTGATAAGCTTGTGTTGCACTTATATGTTTGTATCATGCGACTTCAAAGTAATTTACTAATTACAATTGTATTTTTATGCGTTAAATCCGCTGATAAATGAATTAATACTTATATCAACTTTAGAATGGTATTTCGAGGAAAGATTTTTGAGAAGTATAACTATTTAATAATTCTGTTAAGCGACTTGGTCTGGCCTCAGTGATGATAATAACCAACTGACACAAATCATGTGATGGTACATTGAGGATAGGTTATCTGAGAGGTGTATTATTTCTATAACGTATTTTGCCGATTCTGCCTTCATCAATGATGATAAAAACTAACTGATATCAACTATATGATGGTATATCGAGAATAGTTTTCTGAGAGGTATATAGCTTAGTGAAAGGGATGTCCCTCAGTGATGATAAAAACCAACTGATATTAACTATATGATGGTATATCGGTAATAGGTCATCTGAGAGGTAGTCTGTTTATGTATTGTTATCGTAAAAGCAGGATTACCATTGAATTATGAAATGTATCAGTTTTTTTTGTTATTCTAGACTGTGACAGAGATACTATAAACATTGTAACGATGCTCCATACTAGAAGAGCGGATAAAGAAATGTGCCCTGAATAATAAGTCAAGAAAACACAATTCACGGAGGCTACTGTCTAAATAGATTACCAAATTCAAGCAGTTCTAGTCTGGTATCAGGTAATGGAAAATATGATTTCTTTATGCGTATATTTTATTTTTTCATTATTAGCATTAGAGAATTACCACCTGCATAACTTTAATTTTAATTGTAAAACCAAATTAATTAGAAAACTGATATATTCTATTATTAACGGAAGCCATTAGTAAAGCCTAGGCTACTAAACTGCCATAAACTGTAACATTATATTTTATACGATCGTTCTTGATAAGCTTGTGTTGCATTTATACGTTTGTATCATGCGATGTCAAAGTAATTTACTAATTACAATTGTATTTTTATGCGTTAAATCCGCTGATAAATGAATTACTACTTATATCAACTTTAGAATGGTATTTCGAGGAAAGATTTTTGAGAAGTATAACTATTTAATAATTCTGTTAAGCGACTTGGTCTGGCCTCAGTGATGATAATAACCAACTGACACAAATCATGTGATGGTACATTGAGGATAGGTTATCTGAGAGGTGTATTATTTCTATAACGTATTTTGCCGATTCTGCCTTCATCAATGATGATAAAAACTAACTGATATCAACTATATGATGGCATATCGAGAATTGGTTTCTAAAAGGTATATAGCTTAGTGAAAGGGATGTTCCTCAGTGATGATAAAAACCAACTGATGTTAACTATATGATGGTATATCGGTAATAGGTCATCTGAGAGGTAGTCTGTTTATGTATTATTATCGTAAAAGCAGGATTACCATTGAATTATGAAATGTATCAGTTTTTTTTGTTATTCTAGACTGTGACAGAGAAACTATAAACATTGTAACGATGCTCCATACTAGAAGAGCGGATAAAGAAATGTGCCCTGAATAATAAGTCAAGAAAACACAATTCACGGAGGCTACTGTCTAAATAGATTACCAAATTCAAGCAGTTCTAGTCTGGTATCAGGTAATGGAAAATATGATTTCTTTATGCGTATATTTTATTTTTTCATTATTAGCATTAGAGAATTACCACCTGCATAACTTTAATTTAGATTGTGAGAACCAAATGAATTAGAAACTGATATTCTAATATTAAGGAAAACAATTAGTAAAGCCTAGGCTACTTAACGCCCATAACTTGTTACTTTATATTTCATGGGATCGTTCTTGATAAGCTTGTGTTGCACTTATATGTTTGTATCATGCGACTTCAAAATAATTTACTAATTACAATTGTATTTTTATGCGTTAAATCCGCTGATAAATGAATTAATACTTATATCAACTTTAGTATGGTATATCGAGGAAAGATTTTTGAGAAGTATAACTATTTAATAATTCTGTTAAGCGACCTGGTCTGGCCTCAGTGATGATAATAACCAACTGACACAAATCATGTGATGGTACATTGAGGATAGGTTATCTGAGAGGTGTATTATTTCTATAACGTATTTTGCCGATTCTGCCTTCATCAATGATGATAAAAACTAACTGATATCAACTATATGATGGTATATCGAGAATAGTTTTCTGAGAGGTATATAGCTTAGTGAAAGGGATGTCCCTCAGTGATGATAAAAACCAACTGATATTAACTATATGATGGTATATCGGTAATAGGTCATCTGAGAGGTAGTCTGTTTATGTATTATTATCATAAAAGCAGGATTACCATTGAATTATGAAATGTATCAGTTTTTTTTGTTATTCTAGACTGTGACAGAGAAACTATAAACATTGTAACGATGCTCCATACTAGAAGAGCGGATAAAGAAATGTGCCCTGAATAATAAGTCAAGAAAACACAATTCACGGAGGCTACTGTCTAAATAGATTACCAAATTCAAGCAGTTCTAGTCTGGTATCAGGTAATGGAAAATATGATTTCTTTATGCGTATATTTTATTTTTTCATTATTAGCATTAGAGAATTACCACCTGCATAACTTTAATTTAGATTGTGAGAACCAAATGAATTAGAAACTGATATTCTAATATTAAGGAAAACAATTAGTAAAGCCTAGGCTACTTAACGCCCATAACTTGTTACTTTATATTTCATGGGATCGTTCTTGATAAGCTTGTGTTGCACTTATATGTTTGTATCATGCGACTTCAAAATAATTTACTAATTACAATTGTATTTTTATGCGTTAAATCCGCTGATAAATGAATTAATACTTATATCAACTTTAGTATGGTATATCGAGGAAAGATTTTTGAGAAGTATAACTATTTAATAATTCTGTTAAGCGACCTGGTCTGGCCTCAGTGATGATAATAACCAACTGACACAAATCATGTGATGGTACATTGAGGATAGGTTATCTGAGAGGTGTATTATTTCTATAACGTATTTTGCCGATTCTGCCTTCATCAATGATGATAAAAACTAACTGATATCAACTATATGATGGTATATCGAGAATAGTTTTCTGAGAGGTATATAGCTTAGTGAAAGGGATGTCCCTCAGTGATGATAAAAACCAACTGATATTAACTATATGATGGTATATCGGTAATAGGTCATCTGAGAGGTAGTCTGTTTATGTATTATTATCATAAAAGCAGGATTACCATTGAATTATGAAATGTATCAGTTTTTTTTGTTATTCTAGACTGTGACAGAGAAACTATAAACATTGTAACGATGCTCCATACTAGAAGAGCGGATAAAGAAATGTGCCCTGAATAATAAGTCAAGAAAACACAATTCACGGAGGCTACTGTCTAAATAGATTACCAAATTCAAGCAGTTCTAGTCTAGTAACAGGTAATGGAAAATATGATTTCTATATGCTTAAATTTTATTTTTTCATTATTAGCATTAGAGAATTACCACCTGCATAACTTTAATTTTAATTGTAAAACCGAATTAATTAGAAAATTGATATATTCTATTATTAACGGAAGCCATTAGTAAAGCCTAGGCTACTAAACTGCCATAAACTGTAACATTATATTTTATACGATCGTTCTTGATAAGCTTGTGTTGCATTTATATGTTTGTATCATGCGATGTCAAAGTAATTTACTAATTACAATTATATTTTTATGCGTTAAATCCGCTGATAAATGAATTACTACTTATATCAACTTTAGAATGGTATTTCGAGGAAAGATTTTTGAGAAGTATAACTATTTAATAATTCTGTTAAGCGACTTGGTCTGGCCTCAGTGATGATAATAACCAACTGACACAAATCATGTGATGGTACATTGAGGATAGGTTATCTGAGAGGTGTATTATTTCTATAACGTATTTTGCCGATTCTGCCTTCATCAATGATGATAAAAACTAACTGATATCAACTATATGATGGTATATCGAGAATAGTTTTCTGAGAGGTATATAGCTTAGTGAAAGGGATGTCCCTCAGTGATGATAAAAACCAACTGATATTAACTATATGATGGTATATCGGTAATAGGTCATCTGAGAGGTAGTCTGTTTATGTATTATTATCATAAAAGCAGGATTACCATTGAATTATGAAATGTATCAGTTTTTTTTGTTATTCTAGACTGTGACAGAGAAACTATAAACATTGTAACGATGCTCCATACTAGAAGAGCGGATAAAGAAATGTGCCCTGAATAATAAGTCAAGAAAACACAATTCACGGAGGCTACTGTCTAAATAGATTACCAAATTCAAGCAGTTCTAGTCTAGTAACAGGTAATGGAAAATATGATTTCTATATGCTTAAATTTTATTTTTTCATTATTAGCATTAGAGAATTACCACCTGCATAACTTTAATTTAGATTGTGAGAACCAAATGAATTAGAAACTGATATTCTAATATTAAGGAAAACAATTAGTAAAGCCTAGGCTACTTAACGCCCATAACTTGTTACTTTATATTTCATGGGATCGTTCTTGATAAGCTTGTGTTGCACTTATATGTTTGTATCATGCGACTTCAAAATAATTTACTAATTACAATTGTATTTTTATGCGTTAAATCCGCTGATAAATGAATTAATACTTATATCAACTTTAGTATGGTATATCGAGGAAAGATTTTTGAGAAGTATAACTATTTAATAATTCTGTTAAGCGACCTGGTCTGGCCTCAGTGATGATAATAACCAACTGACACAAATCATGTGATGGTACATTGAGGATAGGTTATCTGAGAGGTGTATTATTTCTATAACGTATTTTGCCGATTCTGCCTTCATCAATGATGATAAAAACTAACTGATATCAACTATATGATGGTATATCGAGAATAGTTTTCTGAGAGGTATATAGCTTAGTGAAAGGGATGTTCCTCAGTGATGATAAAAACCAACTGATGTTAACTATATGATGGTATATCGGTAATAGGTCATCTGAGAGGTAGTCTGTTTATGTATTATTATCATAAAAGCAGGATTACCATTGAATTATGAAATGTATCAGTTTTTTTTGTTATTCTAGACTGTGACAGAGAAACTATAAACATTGTAACGATGCTCCATACTAGAAGAGCGGATAAAGAAATGTGCCCTGAATAATAAGTCAAGAAAACACAATTCACGGAGGCTACTGTCTAAATAGATTACCAAATTCAAGCAGTTCTAGTCTAGTAACAGGTAATGGAAAATATGATTTCTATATGCTTAAATTTTATTTTTTCATTATTAGCATTAGAGAATTACCACCTGCATAACTTTAATTTTAATTGTAAAACCGAATTAATTAGAAAACTGATATATTCTATTATTAACGGAAGCCATTAGTAAAGCCTAGGCTACTAAACTGCCATAAACTGTAACATTATATTTTATACGATCGTTCTTGATAAGCTTGTGTTGCATTTATACGTTTGTATCATGCGATGTCAAAGTAATTTACTAATTACAATTATATTTTTATACGTTAAATCCGCTGATAAATGAATTACTACTTATATCAACTTTAGAATGGTATTTCGAGGAAAGATTTTTGAGAAGTATAACTATTTAATAATTCTGTTAAGCGACTTGGTCTGGCCTCAGTGATGATAATAACCAACTGACACAAATCATGTGATGGTACATTGAGGATAGGTTATCTGAGAGGTGTATTATTTCTATAACGTATTTTGCCGATTCTGCCTTCATCAATGATGATAATAACTAACTGATATCAACTATATGATGGCATATCGAGAATTGGTTTCTAAAAGGTATATAGCTTAGTGAAAGGGATGTTCCTCAGTGATGATAAAAACCAACTGATGTTAACTATATGATGGTATATCGGTAATAGGTCATCTGAGAGGTAGTCTGTTTATGTATTATTATCGTAAAAGCAGGATTACCATTGAATTATGAAATGTATCAGTTTTTTTTGTTATTCTAGACTGTGACAGAGAAACTATAAACATTGTAACGATGCTCCATACTAGAAGAGCGGATAAAGAAATGTGCCCTGAATAATAAGTCAAGAAAACACAATTCACGGAGGCTACTGTCTAAATAGATTACCAAATTCAAGCAGTTCTAGTCTGGTATCAGGTAATGGAAAATATGATTTCTTTATGCGTATATTTTATTTTTTCATTATTAGCATTAGAGAATTACCACCTGCATAACTTTAATTTAGATTGTGAGAACCAAATGAATTAGAAACTGATATTCTAATATTAAGGAAAACAATTAGTAAAGCCTAGGCTACTTAACGCCCATAACTTGTTACTTTATATTTCATGGGATCGTTCTTGATAAGCTTGTGTTGCACTTATATGTTTGTATCATGCGACTTCAAAGTAATTTACTAATTACAATTGTATTTTTATGCGTTAAATCCGCTGATAAATGAATTAATACTTATATCAACTTTAGTATGGTATATCGAGGAAAGATTTTTGAGAAGTATAACTATTTAATAATTCTGGTAAGCGACCTGGTCTGGCCTCAGTGATGATAATAACCAACTGACACAAATCATGTGATGGTACATTGAGGATAGGTTATCTGAGAGGTATATTATTTCTATAACGTATTTTGCCGATTCTGCCTTCATCAATGATGATAAAAACTAACTGATATCAACTATATGATGGCATATCGAGAATTGGTTTCTAAAAGGTATATAGCTTAGTGAAAGGGATGTTCCTCAGTGATGATAAAAACCAACTGATGTTAACTATATGATGGTATATCGGTAATAGGTCATCTGAGAGGTAGTCTGTTTATGTATTATTATCGTAAAAGCAGGATTACCATTGAATTATGAAATGTATCAGTTTTTTTTGTTATTCTAGACTGTGACAGAGAAACTATAAACATTGTAACGATGCTCCATACTAGAAGAGCGGATAAAGAAATGTGCCCGGAATAATAAGTCAAGAAAACACAATTCACAGAGGCTACTGTCTAAATAGATTACCAAATTCAAGCAGTTCTAGTCTAGTAACAAGTAATGGAAAATATGATTTCTATATGCTTAAATTTTATTTTTTCATTATTAGCATTAGAGAATTACCACCTGCATAACTTTAATTTTAATTGTAAAACCAAATTAATTAGAAAACTGATATATTCTATTATTAACGGAAGCCATTAGTAAAGCCTAGGCTACTAAACTGCCATAAACTGTAACATTATATTTTATACGATCGTTCTTGATAAGCTTGTGTTGCATTTATACGTTTGTATCATGCGATGTCAAAGTAATTTACTAATTACAATTGTATTTTTATGCGTTAAATCCGCTGATAAATGAATTAATACTTATATCAACTTTAGTATGGTATATCGAGGAAAGATTTTTGAGAAGTATAACTATTTAATAATTCTGTTAAGCGACCTGGTCTGGCCTCAGTGATGATAATATCCAACTGACACAAATCATGTGATGGTACATTGAGAATAGGTTATCTGAGAGGTGTATTATTTCTATAACGTATTTTGCCGATTCTGCCTTCATCAATGATGATAAAAACTAACTGATATCAACTATATGATGGTATATCGAGAATTGGTTTCTAAAAGGTATATAGCTTAGTGAAAGGGATGTTCCTCAGTGATGATAAAAACCAACTGATGTTAACTATATGATGGTATATCGGTAATAGGTCATCTGAGAGGTAGTCTGTTTATGTATTATTATCGTAAAAGCAGGATTACCATTGAATTATGAAATGTATCAGTTTTTTTTGTTATTCTAGACTGTGACAGAGAAACTATAAACATTGTAACGATGCTCCATACTAGAAGAGCGGATAAAGAAATGTGCCCTGAATAATAAGTCAAGAAAACACAATTCACGGAGGCTACTGTCTAAATAGATTACCAAATTCAAGCAGTTCTAGTCTGGTATCAGGTAATGGAAAATATGATTTCTTTATGCGTATATTTTATTTTTTCATTATTAGCATTAGAGAATTACCACCTGCATAACTTTAATTTAGATTGTGAGAACCAAATGAATTAGAAACTGATATTCTAATATTAAGGAAAACAATTAGTAAAGCCTAGGCTACTTAACGCCCATAACTTGTTACTTTATATTTCATGGGATCGTTCTTGATAAGCTTGTGTTGCACTTATATGTTTGTATCATGCGACTTCAAAGTAATTTACTAATTACAATTGTATTTTTATGCGTTAAATCCGCTGATAAATGAATTACTACTTATATCAACTTTACAATGGTATTTCGAGGAAAGATTTTTGAGAAGTATAACTATTTAATAATTCTGTTAAGCGACCTAGTCTGGCCTCAGTGATGATAATAACCAACTGACATAAATCATGTGATGGTACATTGAGAATAGGTTGATCTGAGAGGTGTATTATTTCTATAACATATTTTGCCGATTCTGCCTTCCTCAATGATGATAAAAACTAACTGATATCAACTATATGATGGCATATCGAGAATTGGTTTCTAAAAGGTATATAGCTTAGTGAAAGGGATGTTCCTCAGTGATGATAAAAACCAACTGATGTTAACTATATGATGGTATATCGGTAATAGGTCATCTGAGAGGTAGTCTGTTTATGTATTATTATCGTAAAAACAGGATTACCATTGAATTATGAAATGTATCAGTTTTTTTTGTTATTCTAGACTGTGACAGAGAAACTATAAACATTGTAACGATGCTCCATACTAGAAGAGCGGATAAAGAAATGTGCCCTGAATAATAAGTCAAGAAAACACAATTCACGGAGGCTACTGTCTAAATAGATTACCAAATTCAAGCAGTTCTAGTCTAGTAACAGGTAATGGAAAATATGATTTCTATATGCTTAAATTTTATTTTTTCATTATTAGCATTAGAGAATTACCACCTGCATAACTTTAATTTAGATTGTGAGAACCAAATGAATTAGAAAACTGATATATTCTATTATTAACGGAAACCATTAGTAAAGCCTAGGCTACTAAACTGCCATAAACTGTAACATTATATTTTATGCGATCGTTCTTGATAAGCTTGTGTTGCACTTATATGTTTGTATCATGCGATGTCAAAGTAATTTACTAATTACAATTATATTTTTATGCGTTAAATCCGCTGATAAATGAATTACTACTTATATCAACTTTACAATGGTATTTCGAGGAAAGATTTTTGAGAAGTATAACTATTTAATAATTCTGTTAAGCGACCTGGTCTGGCCTCAGTGATGATAATAACCAACTGACATAAATCATGTGATGGTACATTGAGAATAGGTTGATCTGAGAGGTGTATTATTTCTATAACATATTTTGCCGATTCTGCCTTCCTCAATGATGATAAAAACTAACTGATATCAACTATATGATGGCATATCGAGAATTGGTTTCTAAAAGGTATATAGCTTAGTGAAAGGGATGTTCCTCAGTGATGATAAAAACCAACTGATGTTAACTATATGATGGTATATCGGTAATAGGTCATCTGAGAGGTAGTCTGTTTATGTATTATTATTTTAAAAGCAGGATTACCATTGAATTATGAAATGTATCAGTTTTTTTTGTTATTCGAGACTGTGACAGAGAAACTATAAACATTGTAACGATGCTCCATACTAGAAGAGCGGATAAAGAAATGTGCCCTGAATAATAAGTCATGAAAACACAATTCACGGAGGCTACTGTCTAAATAGATTACCAAATTCAAGCAGTTCTAGTCTAGTAACAGGTAATGGAAAATATGATTTCTATATGCTTAAATTTTATTTTTTCATTATTAGCATTAGAGAATTACCACCTGCATAACTTTAATTTAGATTGTGAGAACCAAATGAATTAGAAAACTGATATATTCTATTATTAACGGAAACCATTAGTAAAGCCTAGGCTACTAAACTGCCATAAACTGTAACATTATATTTTATGCGATCGTTCTTGATAAGCTTGTGTTGCATTTATATGTTTGTATCATGCGATGTCAAAGTAATTTACTAATTACAATTATATTTTTATACGTTAAATCCGCTGATAAATGAATTAATACTTATATCAACTTTAGTATGGTATATCGAGGAAAGATTTTTGAGAAGTATAACTATTTAATAATTCTGTTAAGCGACCTGGTCTGGCCTCAGTGATGATAATAACCAACTGACACAAATCATGTGATGGTACATTGAGGATAGGTTATCTGAGAGGTGTATTATTTCTATAACGTATTTTGCCGATTCTGCCTTCCTCAATGATGATAAAAACTAACTGATATCAACTATATGATGGTATATCGAGAATAGTCTTCTGAGAGGTATATAGCTTAGTGAAAGGGATGTCCCTCAGTGATGATAAAAACAAACTGATACTAACTATATGATGGTATATCGGTAATAGGTCATCTGAGAGGTAGTCTGTTTATGTATTATTATCTTAAAAGCAGGATTACCATAGAATTATGAAATGTATCAGTTTTTTTTGTTATTCTAGACTGTGACAGAGAAACTATAAACATTGTAACGATGCTCCATACTAGAAGAGCGGATAAAGAAATGTACTCCTTATAATAAGTCATGAAAACACAATTCACGGAGGCTACTGTCTAAATAGATTACCAAATTCAAGCAGTTCTAGTCTAGTAACAGGTAATGGAAAATATGATTTCTATATGCTTAAATTTTATTTTTTCATTGTTAGCATTAGAGAATTACTACCTGCATAACTTTAATTTAGATTGTGAGAACCAAATGAATTAGAAACTGATATTCTAATATTAAGGAAAACGATTAGTAAAGCCTAGGCTACTTAACGCCCATAACTTGTTACATTATATTTCATGGGATCGTTCTTGATAAGCTTGTGTTGCACTTATATGTTTGTATCATGCGATGTCAAAGTAATTTACTAATTACAATTATATTTTTATACGTTAAATCCGCTGATAAATGAATTACTACTTATATCAACTTTACAATGGTATTTCGAGGAAAGATTTTTGAGAAGTATAACTATTTAATAATTCTGTTAAGCGACCTAGTCTGGCCTCAGTGATGATAATAACCAACTGACATAAATCATGTGATGGTACATTGAGAATAGGTTGATCTGAGAGGTGTATTATTTCTATAACATATTTTGCCGATTCTGCCTTCCTCAATGATGATAAAAACTAACTGATATCAACTATATGATGGCATATCGAGAATTGGTTTCTAAAAGGTATATAGCTTAGTGAAAGGGATGTTCCTCAGTGATGATAAAAACCAACTGATGTTAACTATATGATGGTATATCGGTAATAGGTCATCTGAGAGGTAGTCTGTTTATGTATTATTATCGTAAAAGCAGGATTACCATTGAATTATGAAATGTATCAGTTTTTTTTGTTATTCTAGACTGTGACAGAGAAACTATAAACATTGTAACGATGCTCCATACTAGAAGAGCGGATAAAGAAATGTGCCCTGAATAATAAGTCAAGAAAACACAATTCACGGAGGCTACTGTCTAAATAGATTACCAAATTCAAGCAGTTCTAGTCTAGTAACAGGTAATGGAAAATATGATTTCTATATGCTTAAATTTTATTTTTTCATTATTAGCATTAGAGAATTACCACCTGCATAACTTTAATTTAGATTGTGAGAACCAAATGAATTAGAAAACTGATATATTCTATTATTAACGGAAACCATTAGTAAAGCCTAGGCTACTAAACTGCCATAAACTGTAACATTATATTTTATGCGATCGTTCTTGATAAGCTTGTGTTGCACTTATATGTTTGTATCATGCGATGTCAAAGTAATTTACTAATTACAATTATATTTTTATACGTTAAATCCGCTGATAAATGAATTACTACTTATATCAACTTTACAATGGTATTTCCAGGAAAGATTTTTGAGAAGTATAACTATTTAATAATTCTGTTAAGCGACCTGGTCTGGCCTCAGTGATGATAATAACCAACTGACATAAATCATGTGATGGTACATTGAGAATAGGTTGATCTGAGAGGTGTATTATTTCTATAACATATTTTGCCGATTCTGCCTTCCTCAATGATGATAAAAACTAACTGATATCAACTATATGATGGCATATCGAGAATTGGTTTCTAAAAGGTATATAGCTTAGTGAAAGGGATGTTCCTCAGTGATGATAAAAACCAACTGATGTTAACTATATGATGGTATATCGGTAATAGGTCATCTGAGAGGTAGTCTGTTTATGTATTATTATTTTAAAAGCAGGATTACCATTGAATTATGAAATGTATCAGTTTTTTTTGTTATTCGAGACTGTGACAGAGAAACTATAAACATTGTAACGATGCTCCATACTAGAAGAGCGGATAAAGAAATGTGCCCTGAATAATAAGTCATGAAAACACAATTCACGGAGGCTACTGTCTAAATAGATTACCAAATTCAAGCAGTTCTAGTCTAGTAACAGGTAATGGAAAATATGATTTCTATATGCTTAAATTTTATTTTTTCATTATTAGCATTAGAGAATTACCACCTGCATAACTTTAATTTAGATTGTGAGAACCAAATGAATTAGAAAACTGATATATTCTATTATTAACGGAAACCATTAGTAAAGCCTAGGCTACTAAACTGCCATAAACTGTAACATTATATTTTATGCGATCGTTCTTGATAAGCTTGTGTTGCATTTATATGTTTGTATCATGCGATGTCAAAGTAATTTACTAATTACAATTATATTTTTATACGTTAAATCCGCTGATAAATGAATTAATACTTATATCAACTTTAGTATGGTATATCGAGGAAAGATTTTTGAGAAGTATAACTATTTAATAATTCTGTTAAGCGACTTGGTCTGGCCTCAGTGATGATAATAACCAACTGACACAAATCATGTGATGGTACATTGAGGATAGGTTATCTGAGAGGTGTATTATTTCTATAACGTATTTTGCCGATTCTGCCTTCATCAATGATGATAAAAACTAACTGATATCAACTATATGATGGCATATCGAGAATTGGTTTCTAAAAGGTATATAGCTTAGTGAAAGGGATGTTCCTCAGTGATGATAAAAACCAACTGATGTTAACTATATGATGGTATATCGGTAATAGGTCATCTGAGAGGTAGTCTGTTTATGTATTATTATCGTAAAAGCAGGATTACCATTGAATTATGAAATGTATCAGTTTTTTTTGTTATTCTAGACTGTGACAGAGAAACTATAAACATTGTAACGATGCTCCATACTAGAAGAGCGGATAAAGAAATGTGCCCTGAATAATAAGTCAAGAAAACACAATTCACGGAGGCTACTGTCTAAATAGATTACCAAATTCAAGCAGTTCTAGTCTGGTATCAGGTAATGGAAAATATGATTTCTTTATGCGTATATTTTATTTTTTCATTATTAGCATTAGAGAATTACCACCTGCATAACTTTAATTTAGATTGTGAGAACCAAATGAATTAGAAACTGATATTCTAATATTAAGGACAACAATTAGTAAAGCCTAGGCTACTTAACGCCCATAACTTGTTACTTTATATTTCATGGGATCGTTCTTGATAAGCTTGTGTTGCACTTATATGTTTGTATCATGCGACTTCAAAGTAATTTACTAATTACAATTGTATTTTTATGCGTTAAATCCGCTGATAAATGAATTAATACTTATATCAACTTTAGAATGGTATTTCGAGGAAAGATTTTTGAGAAGTATAACTATTTAATAATTCTGTTAAGCGACTTGGTCTGGCCTCAGTGATGATAATAACCAACTGACACAAATCATGTGATGGTACATTGAGGATAGGTTATCTGAGAGGTGTATTATTTCTATAACGTATTTTGCCGATTCTGCCTTCATCAATGATGATAAAAACTAACTGATATCAACTATATGATGGTATATCGAGAATAGTTTTCTGAGAGGTATATAGCTTAGTGAAAGGGATGTCCCTCGGTGATGATAAAAACCAACTGATATTAACTATATGATGGTATATCGGTAATAGGTCATCTGAGAGGTAGTCTGTTTATGTATTGTTATCGTAAAAGCAGGATTACCATTGAATTATGAAATGTATCAGTTTTTTTTGTTATTCTAGACTGTGACAGAGATACTATAAACATTGTAACGATGCTCCTTACTAGAAGAGCGGATAAAGAAATGTGCCCTGAATAATAAGTCAAGAAAACACAATTCACGGAGGCTACTGTCTAAATAGATTACCAAATTCAAGCAGTTCTAGTCTGGTATCAGGTAATGGAAAATATGATTTCTTTATGCGTATATTTTATTTTTTCATTATTAGCATTAGAGAATTACCACCTGCATAACTTTAATTTTAATTGTAAAACCAAATTAATTAGAAAACTGATATATTCTATTATTAACGGAAGCCATTAGTAAAGCCTAGGCTACTAAACTGCCATAAACTGTAACATTATATTTTATACGATCGTTCTTGATAAGCTTGTGTTGCATTTATACGTTTGTATCATGCGATGTCAAAGTAATTTACTAATTACAATTGTATTTTTATGCGTTAAATCCGCTGATAAATGAATTAATACTTATATCAACTTTAGTATGGTATATCGAGGAAAGATTTTTGAGAAGTATAACTATTTAATAATTCTGTTAAGCGACCTGGTCTGGCCTCAGTGATGATAATAACCAACTGACAGAAATCATGTGATGGTACATTGAGGATAGGTTATCTGAGAGGTGTATTATTTCTATAACGTATTTTGCCGATTCTGCCTTCATCAATGATGATAAAAACTAACTGATATCAACTATATGATGGTATATCAAGAATTGGTTTCTAAAAGGTATATAGCTTAGTGAAAGGGATGTTCCTCGGTGATGATAAAAACCAACTGATGTTAACTATATGATGGTATATCGGTAATAGGTCATCTGAGAGGTAGTCTGTTTATGTATTATTATCGTAAAAGCAGGATTACCATTGAATTATGAAATGTATCAGTTTTTTTTGTTATTCTAGACTGTGACAGAGAAACTATAAACATTGTAACGATGCTCCATACTAGAAGAGCGGATAAAGAAATGTGCCCTGAATAATAAGTCAAGAAAACACAATTCACGGAGGCTACTGTCTAAATAGATTACCAAATTCAAGCAGTTCTAGTCTGGTATCAGGTAATGGAAAATATGATTTCTTTATGCGTATATTTTATTTTTTCATTATTAGCATTAGAGAATTACCACCTGCATAACTTTAATTTAGATTGTGAGAACCAAATGAATTAGAAACTGATATTCTAATATTAAGGAAAACAATTAGTAAAGCCTAGGCTACTTAACGCCCATAACTTGTTACTTTATATTTCATGGGATCGTTCTTGATAAGCTTGTGTTGCACTTATATGTTTGTATCATGCGACTTCAAAGTAATTTACTAATTACAATTGTATTTTTATGCGTTAAATCCGCTGATAAATGAATTACTACTTATATCAACTTTAGAATGGTATTTCGAGGAAAGATTTTTGAGAAGTATAACTATTTAATAATTCTGTTAAGCGACTTGGTCTGGCCTCAGTGATGATAATAACCAACTGACACAAATCATGTGATGGTACATTGAGGATAGGTTATCTGAGAGGTGTATTATTTCTATAACGTATTTTGCCGATTCTGCCTTCATCAATGATGATAAAAACTAACTGATATCAACTATATGATGGTATATCGAGAATAGTTTTCTGAGAGGTATATAGCTTAGTGAAAGGGATGTCCCTCAGTGATGATAAAAACCAACTGATATTAACTATATGATGGTATATCGGTAATAGGTCATCTGAGAGGTAGTCTGTTTATGTATTGTTATCGTAAAAGCAGGATTACCATTGAATTATGAAATGTATCAGTTTTTTTTGTTATTCTAGACTGTGACAGAGATACTATAAACATTGTAACGATGCTCCTTACTAGAAGAGCGGATAAAGAAATGTGCCCTGAATAATAAGTCAAGAAAACACAATTCACGGAGGCTACTGTCTAAATAGATTACCAAATTCAAGCAGTTCTAGTCTGGTATCAGGTAATGGAAAATATGATTTCTTTATGCGTATATTTTATTTTTTCATTATTAGCATTAGAGAATTACCACCTGCATAACTTTAATTTTAATTGTAAAACCAAATTAATTAGAAAACTGATATATTCTATTATTAACGGAAGCCATTAGTAAAGCCTAGGCTACTAAACTGCCATAAACTGTAACATTATATTTTATACGATCGTTCTTGATAAGCTTGTGTTGCATTTATACGTTTGTATCATGCGATGTCAAAGTAATTTACTAATTACAATTGTATTTTTATGCGTTAAATCCGCTGATAAATGAATTAATACTTATATCAACTTTAGTATGGTATATCGAGGAAAGATTTTTGAGAAGTATAACTATTTAATAATTCTGTTAAGCGACTTGGTCTGGCCTCAGTGATGATAATAACCAACTGACACAAATCATGTGATGGTACATTGAGGATAGGTTATCTGAGAGGTGTATTATTTCTATAACGTATTTTGCCGATTCTGCCTTCATCAATGATGATAAAAACTAACTGATATCAACTATATGATGGTATATCAAGAATTGGTTTCTAAAAGGTATATAGCTTAGTGAAAGGGATGTTCCTCGGTGATGATAAAAACCAACTGATGTTAACTATATGATGGTATATCGGTAATAGGTCATCTGAGAGGTAGTCTGTTTATGTATTATTATCGTAAAAGCAGGATTACCATTGAATTATGAAATGTATCAGTTTTTTTTGTTATTCTAGACTGTGACAGAGAAACTATAAACATTGTAACGATGCTCCATACTAGAAGAGCGGATAAAGAAATGTGCCCTGAATAATAAGTCAAGAAAACACAATTCACGGAGGCTACTGTCTAAATAGATTACCAAATTCAAGCAGTTCTAGTCTAGTAACAGGTAATGGAAAATATGATTTCTATATGCTTAAATTTTATTTTTTCATTATTAGCATTAGAGAATTACCACCTGCATAACTTTAATTTAGATTGTGAGAACCAAATGAATTAGAAAACTGATATATTCTATTATTAACGGAAACCATTAGTAAAGCCTAGGCTACTAAACTGCCATAAACTGTAACATTATATTTTATGCGATCGTTCTTGATAAGCTTGTGTTGCACTTATATGTTTGTATCATGCGATGTCAAAGTAATTTACTAATTACAATTATATTTTTATACGTTAAATCCGCTGATAAATGAATTACTACTTATATCAACTTTACAATGGTATTTCGAGGAAAGATTTTTGAGAAGTATAACTATTTAATAATTCTGTTAAGCGACCTGGTCTGGCCTCAGTGATGATAATAACCAACTGACATAAATCATGTGATGGTACATTGAGAATAGGTTGATCTGAGAGGTGTATTATTTCTATAACATATTTTGCCGATTCTGCCTTCCTCAATGATGATAAAAACTAACTGATATCAACTATATGATGGCATATCGAGAATTGGTTTCTAAAAGGTATATAGCTTAGTGAAAGGGATGTTCCTCAGTGATGATAAAAACCAACTGATGTTAACTATATGATGGTATATCGGTAATAGGTCATCTGAGAGGTAGTCTGTTTATGTATTATTATTTTAAAAGCAGGATTACCATTGAATTATGAAATGTATCAGTTTTTTTTGTTATTCGAGACTGTGACAGAGAAACTATAAACATTGTAACGATGCTCCATACTAGAAGAGCGGATAAAGAAATGTGCCCTGAATAATAAGTCATGAAAACACAATTCACGGAGGCTACTGTCTAAATAGATTACCAAATTCAAGCAGTTCTAGTCTAGTAACAGGTAATGGAAAATATGATTTCTATATGCTTAAATTTTATTTTTTCATTATTAGCATTAGAGAATTACCACCTGCATAACTTTAATTTAGATTGTGAGAACCAAATGAATTAGAAAACTGATATATTCTATTATTAACGGAAACCATTAGTAAAGCCTAGGCTACTAAACTGCCATAAACTGTAACATTATATTTTATGCGATCGTTCTTGATAAGCTTGTGTTGCATTTATATGTTTGTATCATGCGATGTCAAAGTAATTTACTAATTACAATTATATTTTTATACGTTAAATCCGCTGATAAATGAATTAATACTTATATCAACTTTAGTATGGTATATCGAGGAAAGATTTTTGAGAAGTATAACTATTTAATAATTCTGTTAAGCGACCTGGTCTGGCCTCAGTGATGATAATAACCAACTGACACAAATCATGTGATGGTACATTGAGGATAGGTTATCTGAGAGGTGTATTATTTCTATAACGTATTTTGCCGATTCTGCCTTCCTCAATGATGATAAAAACTAACTGATATCAACTATATGATGGTATATCGAGAATAGTCTTCTGAGAGGTATATAGCTTAGTGAAAGGGATGTCCCTCAGTGATGATAAAAACAAACTGATACTAACTATATGATGGTATATCGGTAATAGGTCATCTGAGAGGTAGTCTGTTTATGTATTATTATCTTAAAAGCAGGATTACCATAGAATTATGAAATGTATCAGTTTTTTTTGTTATTCTAGACTGTGACAGAGAAACTATAAACATTGTAACGATGCTCCATACTAGAAGAGCGGATAAAGAAATGTACTCCTTATAATAAGTCATGAAAACACAATTCACGGAGGCTACTGTCTAAATAGATTACCAAATTCAAGCAGTTCTAGTCTAGTAACAGGTAATGGAAAATATGATTTCTATATGCTTAAATTTTATTTTTTCATTGTTAGCATTAGAGAATTACTACCTGCATAACTTTAATTTAGATTGTGAGAACCAAATGAATTAGAAACTGATATTCTAATATTAAGGAAAACGATTAGTAAAGCCTAGGCTACTTAACGCCCATAACTTGTTACATTATATTTCATGGGATCGTTCTTGATAAGCTTGTGTTGCACTTATATGTTTGTATCATGCGATGTCAAAGTAATTTACTAATTACAATTATATTTTTATACGTTAAATCCGCTGATAAATGAATTACTACTTATATCAACTTTACAATGGTATTTCGAGGAAAGATTTTTGAGAAGTATAACTATTTAATAATTCTGTTAAGCGACCTAGTCTGGCCTCAGTGATGATAATAACCAACTGACATAAATCATGTGATGGTACATTGAGAATAGGTTGATCTGAGAGGTGTATTATTTCTATAACATATTTTGCCGATTCTGCCTTCCTCAATGATGATAAAAACTAACTGATATCAACTATATGATGGCATATCGAGAATTGGTTTCTAAAAGGTATATAGCTTAGTGAAAGGGATGTTCCTCAGTGATGATAAAAACCAACTGATGTTAACTATATGATGGTATATCGGTAATAGGTCATCTGAGAGGTAGTCTGTTTATGTATTATTATCGTAAAAGCAGGATTACCATTGAATTATGAAATGTATCAGTTTTTTTTGTTATTCTAGACTGTGACAGAGAAACTATAAACATTGTAACGATGCTCCATACTAGAAGAGCGGATAAAGAAATGTGCCCTGAATAATAAGTCAAGAAAACACAATTCACGGAGGCTACTGTCTAAATAGATTACCAAATTCAAGCAGTTCTAGTCTAGTAACAGGTAATGGAAAATATGATTTCTATATGCTTAAATTTTATTTTTTCATTATTAGCATTAGAGAATTACCACCTGCATAACTTTAATTTAGATTGTGAGAACCAAATGAATTAGAAAACTGATATATTCTATTATTAACGGAAACCATTAGTAAAGCCTAGGCTACTAAACTGCCATAAACTGTAACATTATATTTTATGCGATCGTTCTTGATAAGCTTGTGTTGCACTTATATGTTTGTATCATGCGATGTCAAAGTAATTTACTAATTACAATTATATTTTTATACGTTAAATCCGCTGATAAATGAATTACTACTTATATCAACTTTACAATGGTATTTCGAGGAAAGATTTTTGAGAAGTATAACTATTTAATAATTCTGTTAAGCGACCTGGTCTGGCCTCAGTGATGATAATAACCAACTGACATAAATCATGTGATGGTACATTGAGAATAGGTTGATCTGAGAGGTGTATTATTTCTATAACATATTTTGCCGATTCTGCCTTCCTCAATGATGATAAAAACTAACTGATATCAACTATATGATGGCATATCGAGAATTGGTTTCTAAAAGGTATATAGCTTAGTGAAAGGGATGTTCCTCAGTGATGATAAAAACCAACTGATGTTAACTATATGATGGTATATCGGTAATAGGTCATCTGAGAGGTAGTCTGTTTATGTATTATTATTTTAAAAGCAGGATTACCATTGAATTATGAAATGTATCAGTTTTTTTTGTTATTCGAGACTGTGACAGAGAAACTATAAACATTGTAACGATGCTCCATACTAGAAGAGCGGATAAAGAAATGTGCCCTGAATAATAAGTCATGAAAACACAATTCACGGAGGCTACTGTCTAAATAGATTACCAAATTCAAGCAGTTCTAGTCTAGTAACAGGTAATGGAAAATATGATTTCTATATGCTTAAATTTTATTTTTTCATTATTAGCATTAGAGAATTACCACCTGCATAACTTTAATTTAGATTGTGAGAACCAAATGAATTAGAAAACTGATATATTCTATTATTAACGGAAACCATTAGTAAAGCCTAGGCTACTAAACTGCCATAAACTGTAACATTATATTTTATGCGATCGTTCTTGATAAGCTTGTGTTGCATTTATATGTTTGTATCATGCGATGTCAAAGTAATTTACTAATTACAATTATATTTTTATACGTTAAATCCGCTGATAAATGAATTAATACTTATATCAACTTTAGTATGGTATATCGAGGAAAGATTTTTGAGAAGTATAACTATTTAATAATTCTGTTAAGCGACTTGGTCTGGCCTCAGTGATGATAATAACCAACTGACACAAATCATGTGATGGTACATTGAGGATAGGTTATCTGAGAGGTGTATTATTTCTATAACGTATTTTGCCGATTCTGCCTTCATCAATGATGATAAAAACTAACTGATATCAACTATATGATGGCATATCGAGAATTGGTTTCTAAAAGGTATATAGCTTAGTGAAAGGGATGTTCCTCAGTGATGATAAAAACCAACTGATGTTAACTATATGATGGTATATCGGTAATAGGTCATCTGAGAGGTAGTCTGTTTATGTATTATTATCGTAAAAGCAGGATTACCATTGAATTATGAAATGTATCAGTTTTTTTTGTTATTCTAGACTGTGACAGAGAAACTATAAACATTGTAACGATGCTCCATACTAGAAGAGCGGATAAAGAAATGTGCCCTGAATAATAAGTCAAGAAAACACAATTCACGGAGGCTACTGTCTAAATAGATTACCAAATTCAAGCAGTTCTAGTCTGGTATCAGGTAATGGAAAATATGATTTCTTTATGCGTATATTTTATTTTTTCATTATTAGCATTAGAGAATTACCACCTGCATAACTTTAATTTAGATTGTGAGAACCAAATGAATTAGAAACTGATATTCTAATATTAAGGACAACAATTAGTAAAGCCTAGGCTACTTAACGCCCATAACTTGTTACTTTATATTTCATGGGATCGTTCTTGATAAGCTTGTGTTGCACTTATATGTTTGTATCATGCGACTTCAAAGTAATTTACTAATTACAATTGTATTTTTATGCGTTAAATCCGCTGATAAATGAATTAATACTTATATCAACTTTAGAATGGTATTTCGAGGAAAGATTTTTGAGAAGTATAACTATTTAATAATTCTGTTAAGCGACTTGGTCTGGCCTCAGTGATGATAATAACCAACTGACACAAATCATGTGATGGTACATTGAGGATAGGTTATCTGAGAGGTGTATTATTTCTATAACGTATTTTGCCGATTCTGCCTTCATCAATGATGATAAAAACTAACTGATATCAACTATATGATGGTATATCGAGAATAGTTTTCTGAGAGGTATATAGCTTAGTGAAAGGGATGTCCCTCAGTGATGATAAAAACCAACTGATATTAACTATATGATGGTATATCGGTAATAGGTCATCTGAGAGGTAGTCTGTTTATGTATTGTTATCGTAAAAGCAGGATTACCATTGAATTATGAAATGTATCAGTTTTTTTTGTTATTCTAGACTGTGACAGAGATACTATAAACATTGTAACGATGCTCCTTACTAGAAGAGCGGATAAAGAAATGTGCCCTGAATAATAAGTCAAGAAAACACAATTCACGGAGGCTACTGTCTAAATAGATTACCAAATTCAAGCAGTTCTAGTCTGGTATCAGGTAATGGAAAATATGATTTCTTTATGCGTATATTTTATTTTTTCATTATTAGCATTAGAGAATTACCACCTGCATAACTTTAATTTTAATTGTAAAACCAAATTAATTAGAAAACTGATATATTCTATTATTAACGGAAGCCATTAGTAAAGCCTAGGCTACTAAACTGCCATAAACTGTAACATTATATTTTATACGATCGTTCTTGATAAGCTTGTGTTGCATTTATACGTTTGTATCATGCGATGTCAAAGTAATTTACTAATTACAATTGTATTTTTATGCGTTAAATCCGCTGATAAATGAATTAATACTTATATCAACTTTAGTATGGTATATCGAGGAAAGATTTTTGAGAAGTATAACTATTTAATAATTCTGTTAAGCGACCTGGTCTGGCCTCAGTGATGATAATAACCAACTGACAGAAATCATGTGATGGTACATTGAGGATAGGTTATCTGAGAGGTGTATTATTTCTATAACGTATTTTGCCGATTCTGCCTTCATCAATGATGATAAAAACTAACTGATATCAACTATATGATGGTATATCAAGAATTGGTTTCTAAAAGGTATATAGCTTAGTGAAAGGGATGTTCCTCGGTGATGATAAAAACCAACTGATGTTAACTATATGATGGTATATCGGTAATAGGTCATCTGAGAGGTAGTCTGTTTATGTATTATTATCGTAAAAGCAGGATTACCATTGAATTATGAAATGTATCAGTTTTTTTTGTTATTCTAGACTGTGACAGAGAAACTATAAACATTGTAACGATGCTCCATACTAGAAGAGCGGATAAAGAAATGTGCCCTGAATAATAAGTCAAGAAAACACAATTCACGGAGGCTACTGTCTAAATAGATTACCAAATTCAAGCAGTTCTAGTCTGGTATCAGGTAATGGAAAATATGATTTCTTTATGCGTATATTTTATTTTTTCATTATTAGCATTAGAGAATTACCACCTGCATAACTTTAATTTAGATTGTGAGAACCAAATGAATTAGAAACTGATATTCTAATATTAAGGAAAACAATTAGTAAAGCCTAGGCTACTTAACGCCCATAACTTGTTACTTTATATTTCATGGGATCGTTCTTGATAAGCTTGTGTTGCACTTATATGTTTGTATCATGCGACTTCAAAGTAATTTACTAATTACAATTGTATTTTTATGCGTTAAATCCGCTGATAAATGAATTACTACTTATATCAACTTTAGAATGGTATTTCGAGGAAAGATTTTTGAGAAGTATAACTATTTAATAATTCTGTTAAGCGACTTGGTCTGGCCTCAGTGATGATAATAACCAACTGACACAAATCATGTGATGGTACATTGAGGATAGGTTATCTGAGAGGTGTATTATTTCTATAACGTATTTTGCCGATTCTGCCTTCATCAATGATGATAAAAACTAACTGATATCAACTATATGATGGTATATCGAGAATAGTTTTCTGAGAGGTATATAGCTTAGTGAAAGGGATGTCCCTCAGTGATGATAAAAACCAACTGATATTAACTATATGATGGTATATCGGTAATAGGTCATCTGAGAGGTAGTCTGTTTATGTATTGTTATCGTAAAAGCAGGATTACCATTGAATTATGAAATGTATCAGTTTTTTTTGTTATTCTAGACTGTGACAGAGATACTATAAACATTGTAACGATGCTCCATACTAGAAGAGCGGATAAAGAAATGTGCCCTGAATAATAAGTCAAGAAAACACAATTCACGGAGGCTACTGTCTAAATAGATTACCAAATTCAAGCAGTTCTAGTCTGGTATCAGGTAATGGAAAATATGATTTCTTTATGCGTATATTTTATTTTTTCATTATTAGCATTAGAGAATTACCACCTGCATAACTTTAATTTTAATTGTAAAACCAAATTAATTAGAAAACTGATATATTCTATTATTAACGGAAGCCATTAGTAAAGCCTAGGCTACTAAACTGCCATAAACTGTAACATTATATTTTATACGATCGTTCTTGATAAGCTTGTGTTGCATTTATACGTTTGTATCATGCGATGTCAAAGTAATTTACTAATTACAATTGTATTTTTATGCGTTAAATCCGCTGATAAATGAATTAATACTTATATCAACTTTAGTATGGTATATCGAGGAAAGATTTTTGAGAAGTATAACTATTTAATAATTCTGTTAAGCGACCTGGTCTGGCCTCAGTGATGATAATAACCAACTGACACAAATCATGTGATGGTACATTGAGGATAGGTTATCTGAGAGGTGTATTATTTCTATAACGTATTTTGCCGATTCTGCCTTCATCAATGATGATAAAAACTAACTGATATCAACTATATGATGGTATATCAAGAATTGGTTTCTAAAAGGTATATAGCTTAGTGAAAGGGATGTTCCTCGGTGATGATAAAAACCAACTGATGTTAACTATATGATGGTATATCGGTAATAGGTCATCTGAGAGGTAGTCTGTTTATGTATTATTATCGTAAAAGCAGGATTACCATTGAATTATGAAATGTATCAGTTTTTTTTGTTATTCTAGACTGTGACAGAGAAACTATAAACATTGTAACGATGCTCCATACTAGAAGAGCGGATAAAGAAATGTGCCCTGAATAATAAGTCAAGAAAACACAATTCACGGAGGCTACTGTCTAAATAGATTACCAAATTCAAGCAGTTCTAGTCTGGTATCAGGTAATGGAAAATATGATTTCTTTATGCGTATATTTTATTTTTTCATTATTAGCATTAGAGAATTACCACCTGCATAACTTTAATTTAGATTGTGAGAACCAAATGAATTAGAAACTGATATTCTAATATTAAGGAAAACAATTAGTAAAGCCTAGGCTACTTAACGCCCATAACTTGTTACTTTATATTTCATGGGATCGTTCTTGATAAGCTTGTGTTGCACTTATATGTTTGTATCATGCGACTTCAAAGTAATTTACTAATTACAATTGTATTTTTATGCGTTAAATCCGCTGATAAATGAATTACTACTTATATCAACTTTAGAATGGTATTTCGAGGAAAGATTTTTGAGAAGTATAACTATTTAATAATTCTGTTAAGCGACTTGGTCTGGCCTCAGTGATGATAATAACCAACTGACACAAATCATGTGATGGTACATTGAGGATAGGTTATCTGAGAGGTGTATTATTTCTATAACGTATTTTGCCGATTCTGCCTTCATCAATGATGATAAAAACTAACTGATATCAACTATATGATGGTATATCGAGAATAGTTTTCTGAGAGGTATATAGCTTAGTGAAAGGGATGTCCCTCAGTGATGATAAAAACCAACTGATATTAACTATATGATGGTATATCGGTAATAGGTCATCTGAGAGGTAGTCTGTTTATGTATTGTTATCGTAAAAGCAGGATTACCATTGAATTATGAAATGTATCAGTTTTTTTTGTTATTCTAGACTGTGACAGAGATACTATAAACATTGTAACGATGCTCCTTACTAGAAGAGCGGATAAAGAAATGTGCCCTGAATAATAAGTCAAGAAAACACAATTCACGGAGGCTACTGTCTAAATAGATTACCAAATTCAAGCAGTTCTAGTCTGGTATCAGGTAATGGAAAATATGATTTCTTTATGCGTATATTTTATTTTTTCATTATTAGCATTAGAGAATTACCACCTGCATAACTTTAATTTTAATTGTAAAACCAAATTAATTAGAAAACTGATATATTCTATTATTAACGGAAGCCATTAGTAAAGCCTAGGCTACTAAACTGCCATAAACTGTAACATTATATTTTATACGATCGTTCTTGATAAGCTTGTGTTGCATTTATACGTTTGTATCATGCGATGTCAAAGTAATTTACTAATTACAATTGTATTTTTATGCGTTAAATCCGCTGATAAATGAATTAATACTTATATCAACTTTAGTATGGTATATCGAGGAAAGATTTTTGAGAAGTATAACTATTTAATAATTCTGTTAAGCGACCTGGTCTGGCCTCAGTGATGATAATAACCAACTGACACAAATCATGTGATGGTACATTGAGGATAGGTTATCTGAGAGGTGTATTATTTCTATAACGTATTTTGCCGATTCTGCCTTCATCAATGATGATAAAAACTAACTGATATCAACTATATGATGGTATATCAAGAATTGGTTTCTAAAAGGTATATAGCTTAGTGAAAGGGATGTTCCTCGGTGATGATAAAAACCAACTGATGTTAACTATATGATGGTATATCGGTAATAGGTCATCTGAGAGGTAGTCTGTTTATGTATTATTATCGTAAAAGCAGGATTACCATTGAATTATGAAATGTATCAGTTTTTTTTGTTATTCTAGACTGTGACAGAGAAACTATAAACATTGTAACGATGCTCCATACTAGAAGAGCGGATAAAGAAATGTGCCCTGAATAATAAGTCAAGAAAACACAATTCACGGAGGCTACTGTCTAAATAGATTACCAAATTCAAGCAGTTCTAGTCTGGTATCAGGTAATGGAAAATATGATTTCTTTATGCGTATATTTTATTTTTTCATTATTAGCATTAGAGAATTACCACCTGCATAACTTTAATTTAGATTGTGAGAACCAAATGAATTAGAAACTGATATTCTAATATTAAGGAAAACAATTAGTAAAGCCTAGGCTACTTAACGCCCATAACTTGTTACTTTATATTTCATGGGATCGTTCTTGATAAGCTTGTGTTGCACTTATATGTTTGTATCATGCGACTTCAAAGTAATTTACTAATTACAATTGTATTTTTATGCGTTAAATCCGCTGATAAATGAATTACTACTTATATCAACTTTAGAATGGTATTTCGAGGAAAGATTTTTGAGAAGTATAACTATTTAATAATTCTGTTAAGCGACTTGGTCTGGCCTCAGTGATGATAATAACCAACTGACACAAATCATGTGATGGTACATTGAGGATAGGTTATCTGAGAGGTGTATTATTTCTATAACGTATTTTGCCGATTCTGCCTTCATCAATGATGATAAAAACTAACTGATATCAACTATATGATGGTATATCGAGAATAGTTTTCTGAGAGGTATATAGCTTAGTGAAAGGGATGTCCCTCAGTGATGATAAAAACCAACTGATATTAACTATATGATGGTATATCGGTAATAGGTCATCTGAGAGGTAGTCTGTTTATGTATTGTTATCGTAAAAGCAGGATTACCATTGAATTATGAAATGTATCAGTTTTTTTTGTTATTCTAGACTGTGACAGAGATACTATAAACATTGTAACGATGCTCCATACTAGAAGAGCGGATAAAGAAATGTGCCCTGAATAATAAGTCAAGAAAACACAATTCACGGAGGCTACTGTCTAAATAGATTACCAAATTCAAGCAGTTCTAGTCTGGTATCAGGTAATGGAAAATATGATTTCTTTATGCGTATATTTTATTTTTTCATTATTAGCATTAGAGAATTACCACCTGCATAACTTTAATTTTAATTGTAAAACCAAATTAATTAGAAAACTGATATATTCTATTATTAACGGAAGCCATTAGTAAAGCCTAGGCTACTAAACTGCCATAAACTGTAACATTATATTTTATACGATCGTTCTTGATAAGCTTGTGTTGCATTTATACGTTTGTATCATGCGATGTCAAAGTAATTTACTAATTACAATTGTATTTTTATGCGTTAAATCCGCTGATAAATGAATTACTACTTATATCAACTTTAGAATGGTATTTCGAGGAAAGATTTTTGAGAAGTATAACTATTTAATAATTCTGTTAAGCGACTTGGTCTGGCCTCAGTGATGATAATAACCAACTGACACAAATCATGTGATGGTACATTGAGGATAGGTTATCTGAGAGGTGTATTATTTCTATAACGTATTTTGCCGATTCTGCCTTCATCAATGATGATAAAAACTAACTGATATCAACTATATGATGGCATATCGAGAATTGGTTTCTAAAAGGTATATAGCTTAGTGAAAGGGATGTTCCTCAGTGATGATAAAAACCAACTGATGTTAACTATATGATGGTATATCGGTAATAGGTCATCTGAGAGGTAGTCTGTTTATGTATTATTATCGTAAAAGCAGGATTACCATTGAATTATGAAATGTATCAGTTTTTTTTGTTATTCTAGACTGTGACAGAGAAACTATAAACATTGTAACGATGCTCCATACTAGAAGAGCGGATAAAGAAATGTGCCCTGAATAATAAGTCAAGAAAACACAATTCACGGAGGCTACTGTCTAAATAGATTACCAAATTCAAGCAGTTCTAGTCTGGTATCAGGTAATGGAAAATATGATTTCTTTATGCGTATATTTTATTTTTTCATTATTAGCATTAGAGAATTACCACCTGCATAACTTTAATTTAGATTGTGAGAACCAAATGAATTAGAAACTGATATTCTAATATTAAGGAAAACAATTAGTAAAGCCTAGGCTACTTAACGCCCATAACTTGTTACTTTATATTTCATGGGATCGTTCTTGATAAGCTTGTGTTGCACTTATATGTTTGTATCATGCGACTTCAAAATAATTTACTAATTACAATTGTATTTTTATGCGTTAAATCCGCTGATAAATGAATTAATACTTATATCAACTTTAGTATGGTATATCGAGGAAAGATTTTTGAGAAGTATAACTATTTAATAATTCTGTTAAGCGACCTGGTCTGGCCTCAGTGATGATAATAACCAACTGACACAAATCATGTGATGGTACATTGAGGATAGGTTATCTGAGAGGTGTATTATTTCTATAACGTATTTTGCCGATTCTGCCTTCATCAATGATGATAAAAACTAACTGATATCAACTATATGATGGTATATCGAGAATAGTTTTCTGAGAGGTATATAGCTTAGTGAAAGGGATGTCCCTCAGTGATGATAAAAACCAACTGATATTAACTATATGATGGTATATCGGTAATAGGTCATCTGAGAGGTAGTCTGTTTATGTATTATTATCATAAAAGCAGGATTACCATTGAATTATGAAATGTATCAGTTTTTTTTGTTATTCTAGACTGTGACAGAGAAACTATAAACATTGTAACGATGCTCCATACTAGAAGAGCGGATAAAGAAATGTGCCCTGAATAATAAGTCAAGAAAACACAATTCACGGAGGCTACTGTCTAAATAGATTACCAAATTCAAGCAGTTCTAGTCTGGTATCAGGTAATGGAAAATATGATTTCTTTATGCGTATATTTTATTTTTTCATTATTAGCATTAGAGAATTACCACCTGCATAACTTTAATTTAGATTGTGAGAACCAAATGAATTAGAAACTGATATTCTAATATTAAGGAAAACAATTAGTAAAGCCTAGGCTACTTAACGCCCATAACTTGTTACTTTATATTTCATGGGATCGTTCTTGATAAGCTTGTGTTGCACTTATATGTTTGTATCATGCGACTTCAAAATAATTTACTAATTACAATTGTATTTTTATGCGTTAAATCCGCTGATAAATGAATTAATACTTATATCAACTTTAGTATGGTATATCGAGGAAAGATTTTTGAGAAGTATAACTATTTAATAATTCTGTTAAGCGACCTGGTCTGGCCTCAGTGATGATAATAACCAACTGACACAAATCATGTGATGGTACATTGAGGATAGGTTATCTGAGAGGTGTATTATTTCTATAACGTATTTTGCCGATTCTGCCTTCATCAATGATGATAAAAACTAACTGATATCAACTATATGATGGTATATCGAGAATAGTTTTCTGAGAGGTATATAGCTTAGTGAAAGGGATGTCCCTCAGTGATGATAAAAACCAACTGATATTAACTATATGATGGTATATCGGTAATAGGTCATCTGAGAGGTAGTCTGTTTATGTATTATTATCATAAAAGCAGGATTACCATTGAATTATGAAATGTATCAGTTTTTTTTGTTATTCTAGACTGTGACAGAGAAACTATAAACATTGTAACGATGCTCCATACTAGAAGAGCGGATAAAGAAATGTGCCCTGAATAATAAGTCAAGAAAACACAATTCACGGAGGCTACTGTCTAAATAGATTACCAAATTCAAGCAGTTCTAGTCTAGTAACAGGTAATGGAAAATATGATTTCTATATGCTTAAATTTTATTTTTTCATTATTAGCATTAGAGAATTACCACCTGCATAACTTTAATTTTAATTGTAAAACCGAATTAATTAGAAAATTGATATATTCTATTATTAACGGAAGCCATTAGTAAAGCCTAGGCTACTAAACTGCCATAAACTGTAACATTATATTTTATACGATCGTTCTTGATAAGCTTGTGTTGCATTTATATGTTTGTATCATGCGATGTCAAAGTAATTTACTAATTACAATTATATTTTTATGCGTTAAATCCGCTGATAAATGAATTACTACTTATATCAACTTTAGAATGGTATTTCGAGGAAAGATTTTTGAGAAGTATAACTATTTAATAATTCTGTTAAGCGACTTGGTCTGGCCTCAGTGATGATAATAACCAACTGACACAAATCATGTGATGGTACATTGAGGATAGGTTATCTGAGAGGTGTATTATTTCTATAACGTATTTTGCCGATTCTGCCTTCATCAATGATGATAAAAACTAACTGATATCAACTATATGATGGTATATCGAGAATAGTTTTCTGAGAGGTATATAGCTTAGTGAAAGGGATGTCCCTCAGTGATGATAAAAACCAACTGATATTAACTATATGATGGTATATCGGTAATAGGTCATCTGAGAGGTAGTCTGTTTATGTATTATTATCATAAAAGCAGGATTACCATTGAATTATGAAATGTATCAGTTTTTTTTGTTATTCTAGACTGTGACAGAGAAACTATAAACATTGTAACGATGCTCCATACTAGAAGAGCGGATAAAGAAATGTGCCCTGAATAATAAGTCAAGAAAACACAATTCACGGAGGCTACTGTCTAAATAGATTACCAAATTCAAGCAGTTCTAGTCTAGTAACAGGTAATGGAAAATATGATTTCTATATGCTTAAATTTTATTTTTTCATTATTAGCATTAGAGAATTACCACCTGCATAACTTTAATTTAGATTGTGAGAACCAAATGAATTAGAAACTGATATTCTAATATTAAGGAAAACAATTAGTAAAGCCTAGGCTACTTAACGCCCATAACTTGTTACTTTATATTTCATGGGATCGTTCTTGATAAGCTTGTGTTGCACTTATATGTTTGTATCATGCGACTTCAAAATAATTTACTAATTACAATTGTATTTTTATGCGTTAAATCCGCTGATAAATGAATTAATACTTATATCAACTTTAGTATGGTATATCGAGGAAAGATTTTTGAGAAGTATAACTATTTAATAATTCTGTTAAGCGACCTGGTCTGGCCTCAGTGATGATAATAACCAACTGACACAAATCATGTGATGGTACATTGAGGATAGGTTATCTGAGAGGTGTATTATTTCTATAACGTATTTTGCCGATTCTGCCTTCATCAATGATGATAAAAACTAACTGATATCAACTATATGATGGTATATCGAGAATAGTTTTCTGAGAGGTATATAGCTTAGTGAAAGGGATGTTCCTCAGTGATGATAAAAACCAACTGATGTTAACTATATGATGGTATATCGGTAATAGGTCATCTGAGAGGTAGTCTGTTTATGTATTATTATCATAAAAGCAGGATTACCATTGAATTATGAAATGTATCAGTTTTTTTTGTTATTCTAGACTGTGACAGAGAAACTATAAACATTGTAACGATGCTCCATACTAGAAGAGCGGATAAAGAAATGTGCCCTGAATAATAAGTCAAGAAAACACAATTCACGGAGGCTACTGTCTAAATAGATTACCAAATTCAAGCAGTTCTAGTCTAGTAACAGGTAATGGAAAATATGATTTCTATATGCTTAAATTTTATTTTTTCATTATTAGCATTAGAGAATTACCACCTGCATAACTTTAATTTTAATTGTAAAACCGAATTAATTAGAAAACTGATATATTCTATTATTAACGGAAGCCATTAGTAAAGCCTAGGCTACTAAACTGCCATAAACTGTAACATTATATTTTATACGATCGTTCTTGATAAGCTTGTGTTGCATTTATACGTTTGTATCATGCAATGTCAAAGTAATTTACTAATTACAATTATATTTTTATACGTTAAATCCGCTGATAAATGAATTACTACTTATATCAACTTTAGAATGGTATTTCGAGGAAAGATTTTTGAGAAGTATAACTATTTAATAATTCTGTTAAGCGACTTGGTCTGGCCTCAGTGATGATAATAACCAACTGACACAAATCATGTGATGGTACATTGAGGATAGGTTATCTGAGAGGTGTATTATTTCTATAACGTATTTTGCCGATTCTGCCTTCATCAATGATGATAATAACTAACTGATATCAACTATATGATGGCATATCGAGAATTGGTTTCTAAAAGGTATATAGCTTAGTGAAAGGGATGTTCCTCAGTGATGATAAAAACCAACTGATGTTAACTATATGATGGTATATCGGTAATAGGTCATCTGAGAGGTAGTCTGTTTATGTATTATTATCGTAAAAGCAGGATTACCATTGAATTATGAAATGTATCAGTTTTTTTTGTTATTCTAGACTGTGACAGAGAAACTATAAACATTGTAACGATGCTCCATACTAGAAGAGCGGATAAAGAAATGTGCCCTGAATAATAAGTCAAGAAAACACAATTCACGGAGGCTACTGTCTAAATAGATTACCAAATTCAAGCAGTTCTAGTCTGGTATCAGGTAATGGAAAATATGATTTCTTTATGCGTATATTTTATTTTTTCATTATTAGCATTAGAGAATTACCACCTGCATAACTTTAATTTAGATTGTGAGAACCAAATGAATTAGAAACTGATATTCTAATATTAAGGAAAACAATTAGTAAAGCCTAGGCTACTTAACGCCCATAACTTGTTACTTTATATTTCATGGGATCGTTCTTGATAAGCTTGTGTTGCACTTATATGTTTGTATCATGCGACTTCAAAGTAATTTACTAATTACAATTGTATTTTTATGCGTTAAATCCGCTGATAAATGAATTAATACTTATATCAACTTTAGTATGGTATATCGAGGAAAGATTTTTGAGAAGTATAACTATTTAATAATTCTGGTAAGCGACCTGGTCTGGCCTCAGTGATGATAATAACCAACTGACACAAATCATGTGATGGTACATTGAGGATAGGTTATCTGAGAGGTATATTATTTCTATAACGTATTTTGCCGATTCTGCCTTCATCAATGATGATAAAAACTAACTGATATCAACTATATGATGGCATATCGAGAATTGGTTTCTAAAAGGTATATAGCTTAGTGAAAGGGATGTTCCTCAGTGATGATAAAAACCAACTGATGTTAACTATATGATGGTATATCGGTAATAGGTCATCTGAGAGGTAGTCTGTTTATGTATTATTATCGTAAAAGCAGGATTACCATTGAATTATGAAATGTATCAGTTTTTTTTGTTATTCTAGACTGTGACAGAGAAACTATAAACATTGTAACGATGCTCCATACTAGAAGAGCGGATAAAGAAATGTGCCCGGAATAATAAGTCAAGAAAACACAATTCACAGAGGCTACTGTCTAAATAGATTACCAAATTCAAGCAGTTCTAGTCTAGTAACAAGTAATGGAAAATATGATTTCTATATGCTTAAATTTTATTTTTTCATTATTAGCATTAGAGAATTACCACCTGCATAACTTTAATTTTAATTGTAAAACCAAATTAATTAGAAAACTGATATATTCTATTATTAACGGAAGCCATTAGTAAAGCCTAGGCTACTAAACTGCCATAAACTGTAACATTATATTTTATACGATCGTTCTTGATAAGCTTGTGTTGCATTTATACGTTTGTATCATGCGATGTCAAAGTAATTTACTAATTACAATTGTATTTTTATGCGTTAAATCCGCTGATAAATGAATTAATACTTATATCAACTTTAGTATGGTATATCGAGGAAAGATTTTTGAGAAGTATAACTATTTAATAATTCTGTTAAGCGACCTGGTCTGGCCTCAGTGATGATAATATCCAACTGACACAAATCATGTGATGGTACATTGAGAATAGGTTATCTGAGAGGTGTATTATTTCTATAACGTATTTTGCCGATTCTGCCTTCATCAATGATGATAAAAACTAACTGATATCAACTATATGATGGTATATCGAGAATTGGTTTCTAAAAGGTATATAGCTTAGTGAAAGGGATGTTCCTCAGTGATGATAAAAACCAACTGATGTTAACTATATGATGGTATATCGGTAATAGGTCATCTGAGAGGTAGTCTGTTTATGTATTATTATCGTAAAAGCAGGATTACCATTGAATTATGAAATGTATCAGTTTTTTTTGTTATTCTAGACTGTGACAGAGAAACTATAAACATTGTAACGATGCTCCATACTAGAAGAGCGGATAAAGAAATGTGCCCTGAATAATAAGTCAAGAAAACACAATTCACGGAGGCTACTGTCTAAATAGATTACCAAATTCAAGCAGTTCTAGTCTGGTATCAGGTAATGGAAAATATGATTTCTTTATGCGTATATTTTATTTTTTCATTATTAGCATTAGAGAATTACCACCTGCATAACTTTAATTTAGATTGTGAGAACCAAATGAATTAGAAACTGATATTCTAATATTAAGGAAAACAATTAGTAAAGCCTAGGCTACTTAACGCCCATAACTTGTTACTTTATATTTCATGGGATCGTTCTTGATAAGCTTGTGTTGCACTTATATGTTTGTATCATGCGACTTCAAAGTAATTTACTAATTACAATTGTATTTTTATGCGTTAAATCCGCTGATAAATGAATTACTACTTATATCAACTTTACAATGGTATTTCGAGGAAAGATTTTTGAGAAGTATAACTATTTAATAATTCTGTTAAGCGACCTAGTCTGGCCTCAGTGATGATAATAACCAACTGACATAAATCATGTGATGGTACATTGAGAATAGGTTGATCTGAGAGGTGTATTATTTCTATAACATATTTTGCCGATTCTGCCTTCCTCAATGATGATAAAAACTAACTGATATCAACTATATGATGGCATATCGAGAATTGGTTTCTAAAAGGTATATAGCTTAGTGAAAGGGATGTTCCTCAGTGATGATAAAAACCAACTGATGTTAACTATATGATGGTATATCGGTAATAGGTCATCTGAGAGGTAGTCTGTTTATGTATTATTATCGTAAAAACAGGATTACCATTGAATTATGAAATGTATCAGTTTTTTTTGTTATTCTAGACTGTGACAGAGAAACTATAAACATTGTAACGATGCTCCATACTAGAAGAGCGGATAAAGAAATGTGCCCTGAATAATAAGTCAAGAAAACACAATTCACGGAGGCTACTGTCTAAATAGATTACCAAATTCAAGCAGTTCTAGTCTAGTAACAGGTAATGGAAAATATGATTTCTATATGCTTAAATTTTATTTTTTCATTATTAGCATTAGAGAATTACCACCTGCATAACTTTAATTTAGATTGTGAGAACCAAATGAATTAGAAAACTGATATATTCTATTATTAACGGAAACCATTAGTAAAGCCTAGGCTACTAAACTGCCATAAACTGTAACATTATATTTTATGCGATCGTTCTTGATAAGCTTGTGTTGCACTTATATGTTTGTATCATGCGATGTCAAAGTAATTTACTAATTACAATTATATTTTTATACGTTAAATCCGCTGATAAATGAATTACTACTTATATCAACTTTACAATGGTATTTCGAGGAAAGATTTTTGAGAAGTATAACTATTTAATAATTCTGTTAAGCGACCTGGTCTGGCCTCAGTGATGATAATAACCAACTGACATAAATCATGTGATGGTACATTGAGAATAGGTTGATCTGAGAGGTGTATTATTTCTATAACATATTTTGCCGATTCTGCCTTCCTCAATGATGATAAAAACTAACTGATATCAACTATATGATGGCATATCGAGAATTGGTTTCTAAAAGGTATATAGCTTAGTGAAAGGGATGTTCCTCAGTGATGATAAAAACCAACTGATGTTAACTATATGATGGTATATCGGTAATAGGTCATCTGAGAGGTAGTCTGTTTATGTATTATTATTTTAAAAGCAGGATTACCATTGAATTATGAAATGTATCAGTTTTTTTTGTTATTCGAGACTGTGACAGAGAAACTATAAACATTGTAACGATGCTCCATACTAGAAGAGCGGATAAAGAAATGTGCCCTGAATAATAAGTCATGAAAACACAATTCACGGAGGCTACTGTCTAAATAGATTACCAAATTCAAGCAGTTCTAGTCTAGTAACAGGTAATGGAAAATATGATTTCTATATGCTTAAATTTTATTTTTTCATTATTAGCATTAGAGAATTACCACCTGCATAACTTTAATTTAGATTGTGAGAACCAAATGAATTAGAAAACTGATATATTCTATTATTAACGGAAACCATTAGTAAAGCCTAGGCTACTAAACTGCCATAAACTGTAACATTATATTTTATGCGATCGTTCTTGATAAGCTTGTGTTGCATTTATATGTTTGTATCATGCGATGTCAAAGTAATTTACTAATTACAATTATATTTTTATACGTTAAATCCGCTGATAAATGAATTAATACTTATATCAACTTTAGTATGGTATATCGAGGAAAGATTTTTGAGAAGTATAACTATTTAATAATTCTGTTAAGCGACCTGGTCTGGCCTCAGTGATGATAATAACCAACTGACACAAATCATGTGATGGTACATTGAGGATAGGTTATCTGAGAGGTGTATTATTTCTATAACGTATTTTGCCGATTCTGCCTTCCTCAATGATGATAAAAACTAACTGATATCAACTATATGATGGTATATCGAGAATAGTCTTCTGAGAGGTATATAGCTTAGTGAAAGGGATGTCCCTCAGTGATGATAAAAACCAACTGATACTAACTATATGATGGTATATCGGTAATAGGTCATCTGAGAGGTAGTCTGTTTATGTATTATTATCTTAAAAGCAGGATTACCATAGAATTATGAAATGTATCAGTTTTTTTTGTTATTCTAGACTGTGACAGAGAAACTATAAACATTGTAACGATGCTCCATACTAGAAGAGCGGATAAAGAAATGTACTCCTTATAATAAGTCATGAAAACACAATTCACGGAGGCTACTGTCTAAATAGATTACCAAATTCAAGCAGTTCTAGTCTAGTAACAGGTAATGGAAAATATGATTTCTATATGCTTAAATTTTATTTTTTCATTGTTAGCATTAGAGAATTACTACCTGCATAACTTTAATTTAGATTGTGAGAACCAAATGAATTAGAAACTGATATTCTAATATTAAGGAAAACGATTAGTAAAGCCTAGGCTACTTAACGCCCATAACTTGTTACATTATATTTCATGGGATCGTTCTTGATAAGCTTGTGTTGCACTTATATGTTTGTATCATGCGATGTCAAAGTAATTTACTAATTACAATTATATTTTTATACGTTAAATCCGCTGATAAATGAATTACTACTTATATCAACTTTACAATGGTATTTCGAGGAAAGATTTTTGAGAAGTATAACTATTTAATAATTCTGTTAAGCGACCTAGTCTGGCCTCAGTGATGATAATAACCAACTGACATAAATCATGTGATGGTACATTGAGAATAGGTTGATCTGAGAGGTGTATTATTTCTATAACATATTTTGCCGATTCTGCCTTCCTCAATGATGATAAAAACTAACTGATATCAACTATATGATGGCATATCGAGAATTGGTTTCTAAAAGGTATATAGCTTAGTGAAAGGGATGTTCCTCAGTGATGATAAAAACCAACTGATGTTAACTATATGATGGTATATCGGTAATAGGTCATCTGAGAGGTAGTCTGTTTATGTATTATTATCGTAAAAGCAGGATTACCATTGAATTATGAAATGTATCAGTTTTTTTTGTTATTCTAGACTGTGACAGAGAAACTATAAACATTGTAACGATGCTCCATACTAGAAGAGCGGATAAAGAAATGTGCCCTGAATAATAAGTCAAGAAAACACAATTCACGGAGGCTACTGTCTAAATAGATTACCAAATTCAAGCAGTTCTAGTCTAGTAACAGGTAATGGAAAATATGATTTCTATATGCTTAAATTTTATTTTTTCATTATTAGCATTAGAGAATTACCACCTGCATAACTTTAATTTAGATTGTGAGAACCAAATGAATTAGAAAACTGATATATTCTATTATTAACGGAAACCATTAGTAAAGCCTAGGCTACTAAACTGCCATAAACTGTAACATTATATTTTATGCGATCGTTCTTGATAAGCTTGTGTTGCACTTATATGTTTGTATCATGCGATGTCAAAGTAATTTACTAATTACAATTATATTTTTATACGTTAAATCCGCTGATAAATGAATTACTACTTATATCAACTTTACAATGGTATTTCGAGGAAAGATTTTTGAGAAGTATAACTATTTAATAATTCTGTTAAGCGACCTGGTCTGGCCTCAGTGATGATAATAACCAACTGACATAAATCATGTGATGGTACATTGAGAATAGGTTGATCTGAGAGGTGTATTATTTCTATAACATATTTTGCCGATTCTGCCTTCCTCAATGATGATAAAAACTAACTGATATCAACTATATGATGGCATATCGAGAATTGGTTTCTAAAAGGTATATAGCTTAGTGAAAGGGATGTTCCTCAGTGATGATAAAAACCAACTGATGTTAACTATATGATGGTATATCGGTAATAGGTCATCTGAGAGGTAGTCTGTTTATGTATTATTATTTTAAAAGCAGGATTACCATTGAATTATGAAATGTATCAGTTTTTTTTGTTATTCGAGACTGTGACAGAGAAACTATAAACATTGTAACGATGCTCCATACTAGAAGAGCGGATAAAGAAATGTGCCCTGAATAATAAGTCATGAAAACACAATTCACGGAGGCTACTGTCTAAATAGATTACCAAATTCAAGCAGTTCTAGTCTAGTAACAGGTAATGGAAAATATGATTTCTATATGCTTAAATTTTATTTTTTCATTATTAGCATTAGAGAATTACCACCTGCATAACTTTAATTTAGATTGTGAGAACCAAATGAATTAGAAAACTGATATATTCTATTATTAACGGAAACCATTAGTAAAGCCTAGGCTACTAAACTGCCATAAACTGTAACATTATATTTTATGCGATCGTTCTTGATAAGCTTGTGTTGCATTTATATGTTTGTATCATGCGATGTCAAAGTAATTTACTAATTACAATTATATTTTTATACGTTAAATCCGCTGATAAATGAATTAATACTTATATCAACTTTAGTATGGTATATCGAGGAAAGATTTTTGAGAAGTATAACTATTTAATAATTCTGTTAAGCGACCTGGTCTGGCCTCAGTGATGATAATAACCAACTGACATAAATCATGTGATGGTACATTGAGAATAGGTTGATCTGAGAGGTGTATTATTTCTATAACATATTTTGCCGATTCTGCCTTCCTCAATGATGATAAAAACTAACTGATATCAACTATATGATGGCATATCGAGAATTGGTTTCTAAAAGGTATATAGCTTAGTGAAAGGGATGTTCCTCAGTGATGATAAAAACCAACTGATGTTAACTATATGATGGTATATCGGTAATAGGTCATCTGAGAGGTAGTCTGTTTATGTATTATTATCGTAAAAGCAGGATTACCATTGAATTATGAAATGTATCAGTTTTTTTTGTTGTTCTAGACTGTGACAGAGAAACTATAAACATTGTAACGATGCTCCATACTAGAAGAGCGGATAAAGAAATGTGCCCTGAATAATAAGTCAAGAAAACACAATTCACGGAGGCTACTGTCTAAATAGATTACCAAATTCAAGCAGTTCTAGTCTAGTAACAGGTAATGGAAAATATGATTTCTATATGCTTAAATTTTATTTTTTCATTATTAGCATTAGAGAATTACCACCTGCATAACTTTAATTTAGATTGTGAGAACCAAATGAATTAGAAACTGATATTCTAATATTAAGGAAAACAATTAGTAAAGCCTAGGCTACTTAACGCCCATAACTTGTTACTTTATATTTTATGCGATCGTTCTTGATAAGCTTGTGTTGCATTTATACGTTTGTATCATGCAATGTCAAAGTAATTTACTAATTACAATTATATTTTTATATGTTAAATCCGCTGATAAATGAATTACTACTTATATCAACTTTAGAATGGTATTTCGAGGAAAGATTTTTGAGAAGTATAACTATTTAATAATTCTGTTAAGCGACTTGGTCTGGCCTCAGTGATGATAATAACCAACTGACACAAATCATGTGATGGTACATTGAGGATAGGTTATCTGAGAGGTGTATTATTTCTATAACGTATTTTGCCGATTCTGCCTTCCTCAATGATGATAAAAACTAACTGATATCAACTATATGATGGTATATCGAGAATAGTTTTCTGAGAGGTATATAGCTTAGTGAAAGGGATGTCCCTCAGTGATGATAAAAACCAACTGATATTAACTATATGATGGTATATCGGTAATAGGTCATCTGAGAGGTAGTCTGTTTATGTATTATTATCTTAAAAGCAGGATTACCATAGAATTATGAAATGTATCAGTTTTTTTTGTTATTCTAGACTGTGACAGAGAAACTATAAACATTGTAACGATGCTCCATACTAGAAGAGCGGATAAAGAAATGTACTCCTTATAATAAGTCATAAAAACACAATTCACGGAGGCTACTGTCTAAATAGATTAACAAATCGAAGCTGTTCTAGTCTAGTAACAGGTAATGGAAAATATGATTTCTATATGCTTAAATTTTATTTTTTCATTGTTAGCATTAGAGAATTACTACCTGCATAACTTTAATTTAGATTGTGAGAACCAAATGAATTAGAACCAACTGATATTCTAATATTAAGGAAAACAATTAGTAAAGCCTAGGCTACTTAACGCCCATAACTTGTTACATTATATTTTATGGGATCGTTCTTGATAAGCTTGTGTTGCACTTATATGTTTGTATCATGCGATGTCAAAGTAATTTACTAATTACAATTATATTTTTATACGTTAAATCCGCTGATAAATGAATTACTACTTATATCAACTTTACAATGGTATTTCGAGGAAAGATTTTTGAGAAGTATAACTATTTAATAATTCTGTTAAGCGACCTGGTCTGGCCTCAGTGATGATAATAACCAACTGACATAAATCATGTGATGGTACATTGAGAATAGGTTGATCTGAGAGGTGTATTATTTCTATAACATATTTTGCCGATTCTGCCTTCCTCAATGATGATAAAAACTAACTGATATCAACTATATGATGGCATATCGAGAATTGGTTTCTAAAAGGTATATAGCTTAGTGAAAGGGATGTTCCTCAGTGATGATAAAAACCAACTGATGTTAACTATATGATGGTATATCGGTAATAGGTCATCTGAGAGGTAGTCTGTTTATGTATTATTATTTTAAAAGCAGGATTACCATTGAATTATGAAATGTATCAGTTTTTTTTGTTATTCGAGACTGTGACAGAGAAACTATAAACATTGTAACGATGCTCCATACTAGAAGAGCGGATAAAGAAATGTGCCCTGAATAATAAGTCATGAAAACACAATTCACGGAGGCTACTGTCTAAATATGATTTCTTTATGCGTATATTTTATTTTTTCATTGATGATAATAACCAACTGATTATTGCCTCAGTGATGATAATAACCAACTGACATAAATCATGTGATGGTACATTGAGAATAGGTTGATCTGAGAGGTGTATTATTTCTATAACATATTTTGCCGATTCTGCCTTCCTCAATGATGATAAAAACTAACTGATATCAACTATATGATGGCATATCGAGAATTGGTTTCTAAAAGGTATATAGCTTAGTGAAAGGGATGTTCCTCAGTGATGATAAAAACCAACTGATGTTAACTATATGATGGTATATCGGTAATAGGTCATCTGAGAGGTAGTCTGTTGATGTATTATTATCGTAAAAGCAGGATTACCATTGAATTATGAAATGTATCAGTTTTTTTTGTTGTTCTAGACTGTGACAGAGAAACTATAAACATTGTAACGATGCTCCATACTAGAAGAGCGGATAAAGAAATGTGCCCTGAATAATAAGTCAAGAAAACACAATTCACGGAGGCTACTGTCTAAATAGATTACCAAATTCAAGCAGTTCTAGTCTAGTAACAGGTAATGGAAAATATGATTTCTATATGCTTAAATTTTATTTTTTCATTATTAGCATTAGAGAATTACCACCTGCATAACTTTAATTTAGATTGTGAGAACCAAATGAATTAGAAAACTGATATATTCTATTATTAACGGAAACCATTAGTAAAGCCTAGGCTACTAAACTGCCATAAACTGTAACATTATATTTTATGCCATCGTTCTTGATAAGCTTGTGTTGCATTTATACGTTTGTATCATGCGATGTCAAAGTAATTTACTAATTACAATTATATTTTTATACGTTAAATCCGCTGATAAATGAATTACTACTTATATCAACTTTAGTATGGTATATCGAGGAAAGATTTTTGAGAAGTATAACTATTTAATAATTCTGTTAAGCGACCTGGTCTGGCCTCAGTGATGATAATAACCAACTGACACAAATCATGTGATGGTACATTGAGGATAGGTTATCTGAGAGGTGTATTATTTTTATAACGTATTTTGCCGATTCTGCCTTCATCAATGATGATAAAAACTAACTGATATCAACTATATGATGGTATATCGAGAATAGTTTTCTGAGAGGTATATAGCTTAGTGAAAGGGATGTCCCTCAGTGATGATAAAAACCAACTGATATTAACTATATGATGGTATATCGGTAATAGGTCATCTGAGAGGTAGTCTGTTTATGTATTATTATTTTAAAAGCAGGATTACCATTGAATTATGAAATGTATCAGTTTTTTTTGTTATTCTAGACTGTGACAGAGAAACTATAAACATTGTAACGATGCTCCATACTAGAAGAGCGGATAAAGAAATGTGCCCTGAATAATAAGTCATGAAAACACAATTCACGGAGGCTACTGTCTAAATAGATTAACAAATCGAAGCTGTTCTAGTCTAGTAACAGGTAATAAAAAATATGATTTCTTTATGCGTATATTTTATTTTTTCATTGATGATAATAACCAACTGATTATTGCCTCAGTGATGATAATAACCAACTGACATAAATCATGTGATGGTACATTGAGAATAGGTTGATCTGTGAGGTGTATTATTTCTATAACATATTTTGCCGATTCTGCCTTCCTCAATGATGATAAAAACTAACTGATATCAACTATATGATGGCATATCGAGAATTGGTTTCTAAAAGGTATATAGCTTAGTGAAAGGGATGTTCCTCAGTGATGATAAAAACCAACTGATGTTAACTATATGATGGTATATCGGTAATAGGTCATCTGAGAGGTAGTCTGTTTATGTATTATTATCGTAAAAGCAGGATTACCATTGAATTATGAAATGTATCAGTTTTTTTTGTTGTTCTAGACTGTGACAGAGAAACTATAAACATTGTAACGATGCTCCATACTAGAAGAGCGGATAAAGAAATGTGCCCTGAATAATAAGTCAAGAAAACACAATTCACGGAGGCTACTGTCTAAATAGATTACCAAATTCAAGCAGTTCTAGTCTAGTAACAGGTAATGGAAAATATGATTTCTATATGCTTAAATTTTATTTTTTCATTATTAGCATTAGAGAATTACCACCTGCATAACTTTAATTTAGATTGTGAGAACCAAATGAATTAGAAAACTGATATATTCTATTATTAACGGAAACCATTAGTAAAGCCTAGGCTACTAAACTGCCATAAACTGTAACATTATATTTTATGCGATCGTTCTTGATAAGCTTGTGTTGCATTTATATGTTTGTATCATGCGATGTCAAAGTAATTTACTAATTACAATTATATTTTTATACGTTAAATCCGCTGATAAATGAATTAATACTTATATCAACTTTAGTATGGTATATCGAGGAAAGATTTTTGAGAAGTATAACTATTTAATAATTCTGTTAAGCGACCTGGTCTGGCCTCAGTGATAATAACAAACAACCAACTGACATAAATCATGTGATGGTACATTGAGAATAGGTTGATCTGAGAGGTGTATATTTTCTATAACGTATTTTGCCGATTCAGCCTTCCTTAATGATGATAAAACCCAACTGATATCAACTATATGATGGTATATCGAGAATAGGTTTCTGGGAGGCATATATTTTAGTGAAAGGGATGTCCTTCAGTGATGATAAAAACCAACTGATATTAACTATATGATGGTATATCGGTAATAGGTCATCTGAGAGGTAGTCTGTTTATGTATTATTATCGTAAAAGCAGGATTACCATTGAATTATGAAATGTATCAGTTTTTTTTGTTTTTCTAGACTGTGACAGAGAAACTATAAACATTGTAACGATGCTCCATACTAGAAGAGCGGATAAAGAAATGTGCCCTGAATAATAAGTCATGAAAATACAATTTTCGGAGTAAAGTGTCTAAATAGATTAACAAATTGAAGCAGTTCTAGTCTAGTAACAGGTAATGGAAAATATGATTTCTTTATGCTTAAATTTTATTTTTTCATTATTAGCATTAGAGAATTACTACCTGCATAACTTTAATTTTAATTGTGAAACCAAATTAATTAGAAAACTGGTATTTCTCTTTCGATGCAAATATACAGAATCTATGGATTTCTTCTCCTATAATTTATCAAATAGGACACACATTTTTTATATATTGACATCCACAATATTAACCATTTTCCTTATGATAGAAGGTAGTTTGTGCAGTCATAATGTTTGCAAAAATTAATCCACAATATACATTTCGTATGTTTTATCTTGTGTCATAACTGGCTAAGCTTCATTGCACCTAACTCCACAAAGGTCACATTTGTCGGCCTTTTCTTTTTTTATAAATTTCTTGACCTTACTGAATTTATTAGGTTCATTATAGGTAACCAGATCCCAAATATTCTCCTCAATATTCCTTTCTAATTTTGTCAGAAGGTAATCAAAGTTGGTATCTTCCCTGCTGATTCTACTCAAGTGAAATTGTGCCTGTACTTATTTGAACCATATTTCAGGTTTTTCAAACAAAAAATATGTATTCTTGAAACAGTTAATCTGTTTTTTTTAATCATAACCAATTATGATTATATTTTAATCTCACTGCACAACCTGTGTTACAATATAATCATAATTGGTTATGATTAAAAAAAACAGATTAACTGTTTCAAGAATACATATTTTTTGTTTGAAAAACCTGAAATATGGTTCAAACAAGTACAGGCACAATTTCACTTTAGAGGTCCCCCCCACAGGTACTCTAATTATGTATGGTTATTGTTTATTTTTTTGTAATATCTATGTGATCATTTGTATATATGTAGTCTGCTGTCTTCCATATATAATACTTGTATAAGGTAAGCTATGTTATGCTTATGCCAGCCTAAATGATGACAATGATCAACTGATATTATTCATTAGATGGTACATCTAGAATAGCTCATCTGAAAGATGTATGGTTTCGGTTAAGCTAAGGTTGCCTCAATGATGATAAAGGCTAACTGATATCAATCATGTGATGTTAGATACCGGGAAACCTTTCTGAGAGGCCAATCTTTACAGGCCCATAACCAGCTAAAACGCTGATGATGAATACTGGTGAATTCCAGAGCCTCTGTTACCTCTTTGGCAAGTGAGGGAGGTGACAATCATGGATAAATCCCAAATAAAAGCACTTAAGAATGTGTATGCTACAATATATATATGACTCAAAAGACAAGAACTAAGCTATAGCTGTGCTTCTGTGGTTCTCATGCTATTTCTCAGTGTACATTGGCTCATGATACAGTTGAGATATGGAAGGGGGGTGGTTATGCGAAGAAATGCAGTGGCTGTGTGCTTTTTTTGTATAAATCAATAAGTCAATGTGATACCGTTAGTATGTTATGAATGCATTCATTATATCACTGCCATAGATAAGATTGTATTTTTTCTTATTTTCACAAAATGGATGGGAACTATATTAGCATAATAAAAAATAAGCAATGATAGAAAAAATTGTTCACAAATGAATCTCATTTCAAATTAAATCGTTTTATTTAACCTTCACGAAATTATATAACATAGAAAATGTTAAAAGTCTATGTTTTAGATGAAATTAGCTTATATAAAAATAACTAAATTTAAAATATCCATACATTGAAAACAAGTTTGATGTAAAAATAAATTGTACGGTGACTATTAAAATGGGACCCCCCCCCCCATTTTTCGGTCAGTTGTTCACGAAAAAACACAAAGCATTTGTAGTTTAAACATAATAATATAATATAATGATTTTCAGTTAGTGAACAATATCTTGTTAATAATTAATTAAAAAAATATACATAATAATTTGATTTGTATTAGGTCGGTAACATTGCACCATTCAGTCTCTGAGAGCTGTTGCCACCACTCTTGGACAGGCCTACAAGTGCTCAAAGACAACTGTTGGATTGTTCTGTATTCGCTATTTGTCGTCAATATACAAGGTATTTATAACTTCGCTTTCAATTGAAGTTTTTGCACGAATACAAATGTTTAGGGCTCATCAAAGCAACTAAATTAGGTATTATACAGTTCGGTGATTAACATTTATAAAATGTTAGTTAAGAAAATTTTTAATTTCTAAAACGATTATGAAATTATAGAAATATAGCTTATATGAAGACTGATTAATGAAATTAATCAAAGTTACGACTTTTGCAGAGTATGATATGTTAATAATTAGTGTTGTTGTTTTTCTAGTAATAACTATTATTTAACCATAAAATTGTCATGGAAATACATCATGATCAACTGTTAAATAAGAATCATATTGTATAGTGCAGTAATTTACTCCACCACCACATAAGCACCATATATAATATGAAATATAACTTACCAATACTAGTTATTACAAATCATGTTTTTCATTATTTACCTACATTATTTTATAGTTATCAGGACCTAATGCAGACATTCGTGGTATGTCGAAACATTGTTCTCAAGTTAAACTTGATGAAAAACCCAAAAGCCAATCCCTTAACTAACGTTTCAATTCAGCGACATACTCATCGGTAGCAATGAAGTCACAGTGTAAAAATTGTAACTTTTTATAACTTTTGTTGTTATCTATATTTCTTCATGAATTTTACAGCAGTTGTCAATATTTCCAGTTATCCTTAAACATAACTCAATGGTTTTGGAGAACTGGGAAGTTTTGTGTAATTTGTAGTCCTCATTGATCTCCAAACCAGGGATGTGTTACACATTAATGGTCCAATACACTGCTTATATATTAAGTGTTGAATTTTTTACTTTTTGGCCTTTGAGTTTTTTATTAAAACAGGCGATCATTTAATAGATGGTGTTTAATACTGTTGATTTAATATTGTTTCTATACATAGTATATGTTAGACTATCCAGTGTCAGCCAGCCCTAAATATCGGATGTTTGTCCCTTTGATTTCTGGCGGCGTTTCGTAAACATTATAGTTTTTGAATTGTTAACTGTTGTTTTCCAACAGAGTAAGATTACGTGGTTTTATTTCGTGAACTTCGATATTTCTATATTTGATATTATTTGTAAAGATGTAGCAGAACTGAGGTGCGAGGACCGATTGACGTGGAAGACCAACTTAAGAATTTATGACATTAAACTTATTAGTCTTTATTTTGAACTAGACGATTTGAGAGGCAGGAATGTATTATTTCAATAATCTAGTCCCCCAGTCGTCTGGGAAATGGAATGCTATTAACTTATGAGTGAGACACTCTCTCAAACAAAATTAAACGCTCACGCGCACGATTATCAGTTAAGCAGGCACGTTTTGCGGTGGTACAGTATTGTTTTCCGAATCCAAACTCCATTTATTGAGATATTTTTGTTGCTTATGTGGTTTTCCATGCAGGTTGATAATGTTTTTTTTCTCGAAAAACACGAATTTTACCTAGGATATTTAATTGGTTACTTGGTCTATGGTAGACCGGTTTAAGAATGGGTATTGTTTCAGAGATTTTCCAGTCTATTGGGGAGTTATTTAATCTTAGCGAGCTGTTCGGATGTAGAATTGTTTTTCTACTTAAGTATTTTATCAATAGCGGTTGTATATTGTCATTTTCATGAGATTTAGACCAATTCGTGATATTGACGAGGTCCATGAACGTGGAATATGACAGTACGACGGGGTAGTAATTCCTCACGTTGTACTGAATCTTAAGCCATCCACTTGTGATGAACATAATGCAATTTTTATCATTATGTTTATCAAACCATGCGTCATAATTTGTTCCCTATCAACCCTCGCGAGAAAAATCTTCGTCATTTAGGTGTTAATAAATCATGGCTTATCGCCCGTTAAGTGATAAGATGATCGATAACGCAGCCTTCGAGGAATCTAATTTAAAAAAAAACAATGATAGTTTCAAGTTATCTGTTTCAACAAAAATGTATTGAACATTATGATCACAACTTGTTCAACCTATGATATTCCAAACCCTTGAGTTGAAATCAAATTCCATAATCCGGATCGGTGTGATCAAGTAACTAAATTATATCCACACAAACTGGATCACTAGATCCAGTATGAAATAATATGCTAGAAGTGATTAAATATAATACTTTGGTGACTTAGGGATGGAATACTCGAGGTACATACTTAAGGCTATAACCAACGATTTTATACAAAACCTGATTTAATACTTTCCTGAAAGAAGTGATTCCATACAAGTTGAGTTAACTCGGCCGATTTCCGGTGTGATCTTATGAGTAAAACATGTTTTATTTATCAATTATGAATACTTTTATTAAATTAATGATTCAATTTATTATTTTGTTAACATTGTTAGTCCATTATATGGATTATAATAATTCGCATGTCCTGAGCGTCTGTGGTTCTCGCGCTCTTAGTCAGCTGTCTCGTGTGACGCGGTTGACGGAGGACTTCCCAAGACCCCGCTTCCTCTTTCACGTGTGAGGGAGGTGACAATCATGTGGATTTGGGAGGTCTCTGGGCTGTTTGTAAATACTGTATGAATGAGAACATTTATCACAATTACTTATTGCCCAATAAGGCATATTGTAATTTTATCACAATAAAGAAGTATCTAATAAAACATGTCTATATGAAGAAAATGCGAATTAGAATTTATTGGTATCCAACTACACTTAAGAAAATTCCGTATAAAATCGTTGATTCTTTTAAAATAATTCCTAATATCCTATTTAATTTCCATAGTGCCCTAAGTAGTCTTAAAGTCTTGCCATAATTAATGTCATGATAATTAATTATAAATAGATATTGTAATTTTATAGATTATACATTTGTACTGTCTCATTCGATTTAACTATTTTCAGATGGTTTACCAGAGTTTGCCAGTTTTGAAGGATAAATCAATGGAACCGGAACAGTCGAACTTGAGTATACAGGTGAATAAGGGTTACGCTGAGTTGAAAGTAGTCATTTTAGACGAGTTGAAAGCTACTACAAAAGTGCAGTTGGATTTGACACGTCCGGGTACAGGGGTCGAAACGATTGTGGTCGAATCCTTTCGCTCGAACAGAAGTCCTGAATCGGAAACTAAACTCGCCACAAGTGTCTCGAAGGGATCATTTGCAAAACATGATAAACAAGATCTACCGCCTAAACATTTGGAAACCCAAGAAAATTTTGAAGCAAATCCCGCAGTGAAGGTGAAGGCTGGGAGATTTCACTCCGCCAATCCTCGAATGTTTTTAGTCAACACTCCAGACGAAGGTAAACATTAAGAGAATTTTATTTCGTCTTTTTTTTGTCTTAGGTATTAGTATTTATGGCATACAATAAGACAAACAGTTTTAATAATTACCCCTTAAATAGTATGTAACATTAACTGTGACGCCGCAACAAAAACAAAACAACAAAAACTGAACATCGAACCCACACAGAACAAAACACAATGAAGAAACAAGTATAACAGTACATACAGTAAACCATAATCTGGTTCATAATAATTGTATAATTCAATACACTTCCTGATTCTATGAAAGACTCAATGATCCCTTAAACTTTTAGCGGTTTAGTGCAAATATCTCATTTCAGTAGTTGAGAATTTGGTTCCATAAGTAAGCTTGAAGATGTACATTCCGTCACTTCATTTCAGTTCATTTTTTCATAACTTTTCATTTTAAACTAACTGGTTTATTTTTAATAATATTTAAATGATTTTCGTATTCTGAAAAGCATATTATATCACCTGCATTAACTTACTTATTAATTACAAACACTTGCATAAACTAAATTATAGAAACGATTATTGGAATTAGAATACCAACTTTGATCTAGTAAAATTTAATTAAACTAAAAATTCACTCAACTCTTAGCTGATCTCTATTCCAACAATTAGGCGATTGTCATAACTCTTGTAATGCTTTTTTTTACTTAGTCTTCACTATTTACATGTACAACTTCAGGAATGTATATGTACACAATATCTTTCAGTGTTCTTCTATTTGGGTTTTTTCTATTGGATCTACAACCAGCTCCTTTGATTACAAACAATGTTATCTAGGTTATTTGATATCGACTCAAATTTCGTATAAACAGTCGCGACCTCAAGTTAGCAATTGATAGTCGATTTTCATCCAATGCCATGCTTGTCTAAAATTTGTATATGTTAATGGGAAAGTTGTTTTTTTTTTAGTTTTTTTTATTACTGAAGCCTTACTTATTTTTTTCACATGTATCATTAATTTCATGATCTGAATTCTTAACTTGAGTTAAATAATCGATTACTGGTTTGTTTGTCATTCCTAATTTATCAAGTAATACCATTATAGTAAATTCCGATTTATTTTGTACATTATTCCCAACTAACCAATGGCTTTTGGTGTTACACAATGTTCATGCAGCCTTACCTGAGAGCATTCAGGATGTTAAAATTAAAAATAAACAGCAAAAGGTTGTACTTACGCCATATAGAGTATTTTAACAATATATTTGTAGACCCCTCTCCCCGTTAAATCACGTATTATTTAAATAGACTGTTGATTGATTGTAGTTTTTGTATTAACTTAATTAATTAATCCAGCCAAAACTCTGTATGGAGTCTTTCTAACGTTGTTTACTTTCAGACAGAACACCATACGCGAAATTATATTATGTACTAGCAGAAACTAACTTGTGTAATCTTAACAGCCTGACAGACCCATAATAACTTAATGGTTTATGGGATAAACAATTTTAATAAATGCACATTAGAATTAGAATTGAACTATTACGTCACATATGTCACATTGATCTCACAGAGACAGAAACACGATCAAGATAAAGGTATAGCAATATAACATAATCGGAGCTGCACCAGGGGCTCACAACTATTTGTTAACTGAAATTTTGTGAATAATAATAAATTAATCTTCCTTGAAACTGTATTCAGGAGAGAGAAACCCTTTATTTTGTAAATAAAGAGAGGGTGCCATATTGGGATTAGGTTGATACACACCGTTAACAACTGTTCAATTTCGCCAAAAAAAAACAAATTAGGGATTTAATAAAAAAGAATTGTTCTGATACAACCTAGTTTGAGGTGATTCGTTTCAAATCAAACAGTTGTATATAATATAAAGGGTTCTTCACATTTTGCATGGGCTCCAACTGATCCATTGGAATCCACATCTTCAGGACATTAGAACTCTAGTTCTTAAAGCATCTCCATAATTTCCTTCTTCGTATTACGACGTCGCCGAGTTGTGAGTACACATACTTAAGTGTTTTAGTCTTACATTCGCGACAGAGAGGTGCCCACATCTCCATTATTCCTGCCGGTTCCAGGAACACCGAAAAGGAGGGATTTGGTTCATATATACAAAATTTTAAATAGACTTTGCACACTGGAACTGTTATTGGTTACATATATTCGCCTATTTATAAAACCACTTTCTTATGTTTCTTAATGTTTCTAGAACACAACAAATCCCTGGTTCGATATCGACTTGAAAAAAATATATGTGATTATTAAAAAAAAAAAAATTTTCAAACATTTTAAGTGTTAAGTAACTCCAAGTAAGGTGAATAAATTATTTCATGGTTTAATCTTAATATCTTTATAACAAGGAAACTATGTCCCTTAAGAACTAACACTTATTCAACTTAGTGGTATATTTGACAGAATCAATACTCGGTAAAATGCACTGTGTTGAAAAAAAAATTAAAATAAGAGAAGGTAAAATAAAATAAAAAACCAATATATTTAGTTGCTGGTCGTGGGTTTATATTAAGTATATAACGTCGAATTTTGTTTTCACGAGCGAGTGAGTATAGAAGTAATTTAATATCAAATCAGACACCACTTAAACTAACAGCATTTTGGGTATTCGAGAACGATAGGCTGCTGAAGGAGCCCGAAAAATATAAATGATAAAATTGGACGTTATTTCAAATTTAATTATTAACACAAATATACTAATTTGTAATTTAGACAAGAGAGTAAAAGTCTTCCAGAGCATGACAATATATTTCTATTTGGTGGCATTGATTAATCATTGAAATTAACACCAGTGGGATCACATATCACAACTAAAGTTTATTAATAATTGTACAAATTTATTTTCTAGAGCTTGGGCGCAGAATCGTTGAACGGAGAGGAGCTGGTCGAAGAGATGGCATTCATGGTCACAAGCACTTCGTTTTCTTGTTCTTCTTTTTTTTGATTTCATGTCCAGCATTATATTTCACATTTGCCAATGCTAGTGAAGACTGCCAGATCATGGGGACCGCCGGCGGCAGCCATGTGTTCTTGCGTGCTCCCTTTGGCGGCATGACATCCTGCCAAGGCAACGGAAGGACGAAGATCCTGGAGGACCTCTCCTTGGAATGTTGCCCTTCGGTACTGGAGTTGATCGAGCCCATCGGTGCCGTCAACCAGCAAGGGATGTACGTGATACTCTACAGGACGGAACACCATACGCAGAGGTTCCACGAGGTGTCATGCCGGACAGGGATATCGGGAGAACCATGTCGCTTTATCAAAAAGAAACTACATCCTTTTTCTAAATTTGTTCAGACGTATTCGTACACAGCCTCTTTGGTCATAAAACCGAACGGGGTAGATGATTACAACAGCTCATCGTTTAATTACTTGAAGCTGAGTGAAAAGGAGTGGAAATATGACCTTGTCAGAGTTCGAAGTGGTTGTAGCTGCACTATAGAGGCGAAGGCTTGGAGACATAAAATGAAGTGGTCGAAATATCAAGATTTTATGAATTTCAGACGACCTTAGTTTGGCTTAAAACACAGGATTCGGCGTTCAAATCAATCTAATTTACTATTTACTTTTTTGTAGTTTATTTAAGTACGACTTCTTCTCTTTAATAATCCAATATTTTGTCTATGGAAAATTTTAAATACAATGAAGTTTAGCATCAAAATCAGTACTATAGACATGCTATCCTAATTATTTTGCTAGGCCAATGCTCAATAAAGTATTCAAAAGTACTCATGTATATTTTTTTTAACTACGAGATAAACTCAAGAACTTTTATAGAATCATAACTTCAAATATATGCTTGTTTTATTTGACAATATTTTATATTAAATGATTTTTCTATGACTGAACCATCAATTATGACATATTTATGGAGAATATAAGATTGTTTAGGAATAGATAACTCTTTATAAATGTGTATTAGCAAGAAAGAAATATAGCCTATCTTTTGTTGCCGTTTTGTATTGGTAAATATAATTTATTATAATTGTAAATTTTGAATTGAATTAAAAACTGTTAATTACTGTTTGCCAAAATTATATCAATTTTTTTAGCATTCCGTAGACAATTTGTAATATCTTATGGTATAAATAAATGGTTCTACAAAGTTATAATGTATTCTTCTCATCCCAATCTATTCATCATTTTTAGCATGTGTGATTCCCCTACTCGAGCTGAAGATATGAAAATATAACAATCTTCATAAAACATGAGTAAGTGTATGTTATTAAGAACAAAATTGTCTACAATTTTTTTTTTTATACTGTAATTACAAAAAGCCATCGCAGATGATGCAAAAAATAAATCCAGTTACATAAAATAGTAAAGGGTCATTAATAATTTAATTAGTGATAATAGTTATTTAATTAGGTTAGAGTATTAAATCAAATATCAGTAAGACCTGATTAATAGCACCTATTATGTGTTGGGGATCAAGAGGGCTATAATTGCGTAGTCAATAATACTGTCATTCACAATACCAGTTTGATACAGAAGGATGATAAATTCCATGTAAGTTTTACTAGATTCCTCAGAAAAGCAACCTCATGAAAAATAATGAAGGTTTAAGTATCAATCAATTACTATTTATTAAAAAATAGTACATAGTAACATACTAAGGGCATCAAATTAAAGATCTTGGTCTCATAATTAATGTTATTTAACATATGATGTGGCTTTAGTGAACTATAAATACAAAAAGTTGTTATAATTGTTTTGTTTGCCACAAGAAACCTATTAATTGAGTGATGGATCACACTGCTTGAAATATTCATTTGTTGCGTACGACACTATAGGTTCCACCTTTTTATTACTATGTCGCTTCTTAATAAAAATTTATGCTGTGTGAAAATTAGTCTTTCAAAGAAAGCTTCAAGTCCTTACAGTGTCCTCCTTATGCAGTAAAACTCATCCATACAATCCTTTCCGTCATCCAAAAGTAGCCTCGCGATCTAAGGAAAATAGATATACGTATGTAATGAGGTCCTATCACTGGCTACCATCCCCACTCCTGAGCGTTTGTGGCTCTCTTTCCCTCTTTCTGGCCATTGCTATACAGCGAAACGGTCAGGGAGTGAGGCCAGGGGGGAGCTTTGAGTATCGTTGTTCCCGATTTCTCCACTAGTTTCACTAGGGGAATTCTTGAAGGCATTAGTGTACCTGGTCGGATTGAGTGACAATTATTAATGCTGGATAAGCAAATTGTAATTTTACAAATAAAGAACTTTCTAATTTATTGACCAATCAAAAAAAGTAATTAATGTTATTATTGACTATATTTTCTATCTTCAAATTGATGGAAATATAGTATGGAAAACAGCCCCCCCCCAAAAAAAAAGTTTGACCCGAACGAAATCACGATTATTCCAGTAATTCAAGTGGTGTTGCCTGTAATGCGGACTATATCTGCTTAGACCCTGACAGGTAGACAAAGGGAAATAGGTACGAGCGGGGATTAGGGAGGTTGGCAGGGATTTTAGGATATTTCATCGAATTGGCAGACTGGCAAACTGGGCGATAGGAGCCGCGGTTTCGGCCAGATGGCAGTCGCCCTTATCTATAACGGGCCCAATACATACAAACGGCCTGGCCATTGTCGACTCCGTTATTACAAGGTAAGCCAGTTATCTAGACCCGGATTCGTTTGTACCAGGGACCCTAACAAGACGGCAGACTCCGTCTCATCTGGGGGGGGGATAAGCTGGACGATCATCTTATTTATCGATCGATTATCGAGGATTATTCACGATATATTTATTAGCGATTTACGAATATAAATTACTTAAACGAAATGATTCTACCACTCGGTATTATACTGGGTTATTATATTAAGTATGGAAAGAGAGAAACAAAGGGAGAGAAATATATTTATTGCAACTTCATTGCATACGTTTATGTACAATGACAAAATTTTCATAATAATCTTCTTATCAACTGTTACAAAAAAATTTAGAACTACAAAAAAAAAAACGCCTTATCATAATGATGATATACTTTTGATAACTAATAAAATAAAAGAATAAAAATGATAAATCTTTGATATATGTATCTACAGTCACAATTTGTAATTCGTCGTGTATATCTGTACCCTTGTTTTGTTTTTTTATACTGTAATTACAAAAAGCCATCGCAGATGATGCAAAAAATAAATCCAGTTACGTAAAATAGCAAATGGTCATTAATAATTTAATTAGCGATAAAAATAGTTATTTAATTAGAGTAGAGTATTAAATTAAATATCAATAAGTCCTGATTAATAGCACCTATTATGTGTTGGGGATCAAGAGGGCTATAATTGCGTAGTCAATAATACTGTCATTCGGAATACCAGTTTGATACAGAAAGATGATAAATTCCATGTAAGTTTTACTAGATTCCTCAGAAAAGCAACCTCATGAAAAATAATGAAGGTTTAAGTATCAATCAATTACTATTTATTAAAAAAATAGTACATAGTAACATACTGAGGGTATCAAATTAAAGATCTTGGTCTCATAATTAATAGTATTAATAAAAATATTTACATTGAAACTGCGTGAATATTAGTCTTACAAAGAAAAAGGTTGAAATCTTCCCCGAAATATCTTTTATTATTGATTTTACATCAACTGTCGACGTTTCGCCTATTCAGCCATCCGCAGGACTGCAATTCAGACACGAAACATAAATTTACATACATAGAGGACAGTTCAATAAACACTTGAATGATACATTTGTAAATTATAGTATCTTTAAATTAATAATCATTCATTGTTACATATATGTACGTAAGTATAAGTTATCTACTTGTCATCCCGTTAAATGGACTTTCAAAACGCTCCATCTGCACCAGGAAAAATTACTGGAACCCACTTGTAGTTGTTGAGACATAAATAAAGTATAAGCTATTTTGAAGGACGGGAAAGTTGATTATGTTTAAAACAAAGTGCATAATATCCTTCTTAAACTTTATTTATCAATTATTCGTTGCTACGTTTCATAGCCACTTTTGCCAAATACATCTTTTGTTTCTCAACTTTAATTTAAATTTATGAAATGTGATAAAAGTCAGGAGGCGCTAGGTCAAAAGGGGAAGGATAGCAGCGAATGGGTTCTTGTCAGTACAGTAGCAGTGAACCTTGGCTGTATGGACAACGCAATTCTGCGCCGGTAACATGTGCTATATCACCAACTTTCTGGGGCCTCTCAAAGCTTTATTAATTTAACATCTGTAAGTTTGCTTTTGTCCTTCCATCTTCATGGGAGGAGGGGTATCAGAACTTTAACACTTCTCCAAGACTTTTCTTAGATAGACATAAGCTCCAACCAACTCACACTTGACCCTGATGCAAATATGAACGTCGAAACGTTGTCCAATAAAATTTGATATAACTCATTCATAAATCTAAGCCGATATCCTGACAAATTCATCCGCTCAGTTATGCATTGACGGGTAACAATGAGATCCCAGCTCAATAGGTATCAGTTATGAGTCCGATATGAAAGGTAAAGAAATGACTGCTGCCTATTGAGTAGGAAATCACGTCACGGGAGGAGTCTCTATTGAACTTGTTCAACAAATGCGCTTCCCTTCGATAGGAATAGATGAGAAACGACGCTGACAACTACCTAAGACCTCCAACGATAAATTCTTTTACTTAATAACGGCGCAACAGCAAATTTATTTCCTGGAACCGTTTTCTGTAATCTGAAGCTCTATTGTTTCATTGCGGCAAGGATGAAACAGTACACCTGCATAAATAAACGACGACCAATTCCTTCAGTTTTTTGTAGAACGTGATCGAAAAATGTATTAATCGTGATAAATCATAGCTCAGAGTTTCCATGAAACTAAGGAGTTAATAATGGAACCAGTTTTAGAAGCACGGTAACTATTATAAAATGACACCTTCCAATAGAACAGAACAATGATACTTGCTGATCAACCCTCAACGGATTCCTACTTATTTTTTCATGTTTGTAGCGTGTTTTCAGGAATTGTATTGAGTTTAATTTTAGAAAAAATAAGTAATTGTCAAACATGAATTTTTTAACTCAATCGAGAAGTTGCTCTTCGAAAACTTTTTTTTTCCGGGCAATAAACTGCAATTGGTTATCATCAGGCAAAAATACTCAGCATATATAAATATTTGCTATAAGAGATTTAGAGAACACTGAAAAAAAATATGTCTTGTTTTTAAGGACCGACCAATTACAGTACGATAAAAGCAAGGCTGGACTGGAGACCTAACGACCAGGCGGCGCCTCAGGCCTGTATGACGTGTAGGCTAAAACATATTTATAATAATGAGGAATCGAGAATGTGAGCAAAAACCATGTTGCCTACTAAAAGTATGTAGCAAAATAGCAAAATATCCTCCAGAAAAAAAGCCAAATTATTTATTTTCGGTAACACTTATTATTTTAAAGGTTTAAAAGTTCATTAAAAAACATTATTATTATTGGCTCAATATGATTTCATAATGAAAAACTAAAAACAGAAAAATAAAAGATAAAAGACCTTTGTGAAATAGTCCCTCAATTCCAATTTAGAGGTAAAAGATTTGGTTTACTTCAAAATAGGATTTAGTTTTGAAAAAGAAATGTCTGAAACATCTTTGGACGACCATTACTTGGACGCATCTAATTCATGGTTAAAGACTTTGAGGAGAAACCGTCATTAAATGAACTAATCCGTTGTTAAAAAGTTCCGGTGACTCAAGTTAGTATACTTCAAAAACTCTTCTACTGATTTTTTTTTCACGACTAACAATGAACTCACGATATAAAGTTATTTTAAAGTCAACGATGTTTTCATACACAAGGGGACTTTTGTAAAAACCTACTACGATCAATTAATTAACAGCCAAAGAAAAAATATCTACACTAAGAAATACTTTATGTTTCTCCACACTATCAATAATATGAATGCCGAAAGAGTAGCGGCCGGACTGAGGTTGAACTTCCGTGAAACAAACAGGAAGACATGAAAGGTATTATTGGAATGCCTCTTTAAGTGGAATTGAAATCCTGCCAATAAGAGATCCTACTTGTCCAGGTTCGACTGTACACAGAGACCTTAATGACCACGAAGCGACTATTCACCCCAAGGCCGTGGAGCACTATTACACTAATTGTCATAGGGGTGGGTGGGTGGTGGAGGTGATGTTTCAGCAAGATATTGAAGCTGTCAGGCTCACACGCTCGCAGGTTCGATATGTCATCCGGCCCCAGATGCGCCCCAATAAGACAGACAGACACACAGCCTCATGATTCACATTGATTCCTCAGCCTCAGCACATATTCTCCACCACACTTACACCCCCCCCCCCTGATGTCATCCATCTGTCGATAATTCATAAATTGGTTTTTAAACGTGAATATTTTTTTCTAACTCCCATATTTACTAAGGTCAAAACTTTTCTAGTCATCGATCATGACAATTATCATTACGACCATACACAATTAACGGTTTGTTACGGCTGCGAAAACGATTTTATTGACTTATTGATATATGACTTTTTGTAATTTTAGTCCACTAAAGGACCAAACTCTAGTACACGTTAATAATTGAGACGTTGATATATTCAATTTGATAACCTTATTTTACTTATTACTTTTTTTATTGGCATTATTTTAGCATTTTTGGGGCACCAATAAAAATTTGCATACAAAATATCATACAGTTATATTAGACTGTAATTGAAAAATATAATGAATACACTTTTGATGAAACGTATAATTAATGTACGTGATAATTGTCTGCTTAAGCCCTAACACGTGTTTCGTAATATTGATTAGGAAATGGAGGTATTTCATTTGAAACCCCTTCATTATAATGAAACGATGATTTTAAATAATAACTCATTTATTAATCCACCTTTACCACTTTTCACGTGGTTAGTTTTATTTTCAGCATTAAGTGGAATTACTATGAAAAAGAACGCTGTTTGAGCTAAAGTTTCGAACTCGTTGAGTTTCAATGACTTGTAATTATAACTTTTAAACAAATAGATATTGATAACCAGGACGTCGAGGTCATTTATTTAATACCCTATTAAAAATTATAGAAAACATATTTTTCAATGCTAACTAATTAGTGACAATCGCTCGTGTTTTATAAAATGGCTGTATAATATCTGCCAATATCAAATAGGAGAGGAGCTTCATGGAAAGTATCCCCACAAAGGTATTGCAGACGTACAGAAACACGGGTATCTGATGTAGAAAAAAAATATCATAAAAATGTTGGCAGACCTGCTCTTTCCACGAGGGATTAATATCATGCACTGGTGGTTTTTAATATCGTTAAAAAAACATCTCAAGTTTCAAGACACATTGCATTGGACGCTTGTTTTTTTTATATCCATCTCCTAGGTCGTATCGTAGCAATAATTATTTACTAATCGATTTGAAAGAATTTAATTTAACGTTTGTTTGAAACATTTTCCCCTGAACCCAAAATTAAGCGAGATACAGCTTTTTAAAGTTGCACGATATTTTCATACTTGCCGTAATTTGACTAAACTACGATTTCAACTTTTGTGGCCCTACTGGCATTTAATGACATGGTATAGGTTGTATACGTACTATATATAAGTATACATAATGTATTTTATCGTAATAATAATTGTTTAAAGTTATTTATTGCGTTTCTAGCCAATGGTAATACTTTTAGTAATTTTTGTTGTGTTGTCTTTAAACTTGAGTCCCAGATACTTATTTGATGACAAATGTAAACGACATTTCATGGACTAATTTTGATATCGTTATATCGTTTCGTTGACAAGCTTAACGTTTCCGTGCCAGGAGTCGGTAAAGATCAAAAGACTTTTCCGATTAGTAGTACGTGGCATTCACTCTCTCTCAAACCTCCCCTCCTCTGTTCTTGTTTAAGACAAAACTGGTGTTGACGAGAGTTGGCTTTGGGAGCGGTTTTTCTCATATCAAAAAGAGCCAGTCTGCGCAAGCAAGAGTGCGCAGTGGATATCCTCCTGTTGTGTAACTGGGCCAATGTGTGTGGATGTGCCACTTTTGATCTGCATGCCAACTATTGGGCCAATAATGCCTAGAGTGGCCTTTAGAGCTATAAAATAATAATATTACAACATTTTTTTAGTAAAACCAACACCGATTTTAATGTAAATTTTTATGAGAGCCTTGGGGGTTATTGCAAAATATCATTTTAATGCTATTTTTCTACATGGAGAGTTTCATGATTGAAACATTCACAAAAATATATCCCGAATTCCCGGGGTCAAAATTTTATAAATGCAACAAATATTATTAAAAGTATATAAAACTCATACAAGCCTATAAAATCACTTGAAGATACAGGTGAGGAAGTTTGTTAAAACTTTGACATTCTTTCTTTGTTGTCTTTATGCTTTGATGCTGACCAACTTGGAAATGTTTGACAGTCGAAACTGGTTTATCACAGCACGAGCAATATTTAGTTCCTGCATCACTATTAAACGTTTTGTCAAGAAATTCACGGATGTGCTTGGCAACTAGGCCTCTTGTATTCGCCGACAGTTTTGGCAGTGTTCACCAATCGCCTGAAATCAAAACTTGAACTGAAGACACAGATCAATGTAAATTTTGAGTGCAAAGCTTCAATTCATAGTCGAATTCTCCAAACAAATAAGGCCAACTGTTCCAAGAATACGACACAGATTATCATTTCCCCAAATTTCTTATCTATCCATTCCGTCGTTTTCAATACACGAATTGATATAATTAAAAAAAAAATTAGGTATCTATCGCAAAGAAATATGTAAGAATATGTAGGCAATATTCAAAAATATATGTTTTCACTGACATATGAATTATATGTAAAATAAAATTTCCCAAATTTACATGAAATACCTTAGAAAGTATAGTAATCAATGGTACAGCAAATATTTTGCTCTGGGGGAAAATATGTGAATACATGTAGCCCACCCCTAGTCACGATGTTATTTTGATTACGGTATGAAAAGTGTATTTAGAATTACTTTGCATGCCCAGTTTCAAATAGAGGGATGATATATAGCCGTTGTATTGTGGAATATATAAAACTGTTGTTTAATAAATTAGAACAGATATACTGGCACGCAAAATACTATTTCTTCTATTTGAAAGTAAAGCCTCTCCCTTTATGGTCGGTAGTTATTTAACCATCAATATGCACATGTACGAAAATGAGAAGGACCGTTGGTGAAAATTGGGTGAGATTCTCAGTGACGGCGTTTTCTCGAGAAAAAAACAAAACAAAAAAAACGGATGAAAGATCTTATGACGTTGAACAATGAAATAAGACAGTGGAGAACTGCCTTTGTCCACTGATGGCTAAAGCGTGTGATAAATAGGTTACTCAGCCACCGGTTTGTCACTCCCTCTCTCGCCCCCCCCCCCTCCCACCGACTCCTGGGACGATATATATCATCGTGACGATAGAAGTATTTTATAAATGATGTTGACTTCCTAAGGAGTTGGATTTCGGCCTTAATACAAGGGATGTGGATGAAGGTATTGCGCATCCGGCAAAGAGGATCCGAAAATACCCCGACTAATGAGAAGTGAAGTATTAGCCTAGAGGACGCATATATCAGCCTCCGGTCTGGAAGCCCCTTCCGCCGTTGGTAAAAATAAACCTGCTTTTGGAAGCCATCGCTCAAGGGATTCCTTAAATATTCAACCCTTCCAAGGGCGCAACCGACCGGCTAAATTGAATTCTCAACAGTTATACAGCAGCCGCAGACTTTTTAAAGCACTATAAACCACCCTATACCCCCCCTCCCCTCCAATGAATATAAATATGATATGATTTAACCTGCCTTCATTTTACCGGATACTATCCCTCCCCCCCCCCCCCCGATACCTATTCATAAATGATTAGTGGACAAATCTTTGAAATCTACAAATCTTTTTAAATTTTGGATCGAGGGGCTAGGTATGCTTGATTTATTTTCCCCTTTTCTATAATCATTTAACTTTAGGATTAATTCATAAATATTTTTCTTTAGTTAAATAATCTTTGTAGAGGAGAGTCTTTTAAAAGAAAAGCTTTGTTATGAAATACAAGCTAAACACTGGTATATACAAATACCACTACATTCTAGTTGGGATGTGTGGGAACGAGTGTCGGAGAACAAGTGGGGTCTGGGGATAACGCCGAGGGTAGTTGTTGGAATTGGGAGGGAGGTCTTGAAGGGTCGCGGTTGCTTACTTAAAAATATCAGTGACTTCCATGAAGTAACGAGGCAGGTTACACTGGAAGGGGCTTGCTTCTACTTTTAGCATTATATATAATATTAGCATTATATAACGTTTAACAATTATTTTATATTATTTGTAGCATTTAAATGATTTTTCATGTCGATCTATTTGTTACGTGTATATTTACTAATGGGGGTTCGTTTTTTATATAATAATTATTTAATGAATATCTTAATTTCAATAAATTTATTCTGTTTAATGTTACGGACAAATTGTTTAGAATTAAAGATAGAGTTTAATTTCTTTATACTCTGTTGCATCCAGCGTAAAAGCCCTCACACAATACATGCATACATGTCATTATTGAACATCTTATGAAAAATCAAGGAGTGTCATTAAATAAATGAGAAATTGACCTATAAACAATATTTATTATTCGCTTTGTCGTAGTATATTACATATTGACCCCTTATGTGCATTATCTCGTTTGCGGCTTTTTTAATTAATCAATAATAAACATAATGTTTAATAATATATAAATTATTTATTGCCTATTAAGTAAAGGCAGATTGTAATTTCATCAAAAAAAAAAAATATATCTTACGTTATTTTGAAGGATGCGAAAGTTGATAATGTGTATAGTATCTTTCTTAGACTTTATTTATTAATTGCTTGTTGCGACGTTACGGGCTGCCATATTTCATCTTCAGGCAGCATCCGTTTCTCAGGCACTTAAAGAGAGGGACTTGGAGGCTTCGCTAAACCTCTCAACCTGTCAGATTTGGTTTTATTTTGTACAAAGGCATTAGTTTTAGAAGAAATCTCATTTAAACTGTAATTGTTTCGAATCATTATACAATACCCTTATTAGGCTGTAACCATTATCTTAGCTTAATGCACTCTAGATAAGTGCGTTAAATATTTTAAAATTAAATGTGAACAAAATACATTATTCCATCAACAATACTTAAATTCCATTCAGACCTATTCTGTCAATATAAAAATTATGTGAATAAAATCCTAATCAAGCGCCTGATATCGGCTAGAGCGCCATGAAATACGTATATGTTGTTGATACCCCAAAGTTTACATATTTGGTAATATCTTTGACATTCGTTTAGTGTTGTAGTATGCAATGCCTCATTTTGACTACGGGACGTATAATCTGAAACAGCTGACCTGAGAAATCATGAATTCGATTAATGAATCGTGAATTGTTGTTAATTTCCTTTAGGGAACAAAAGCCTGGTCTGTGACTTGTTTTCAGCCATCAACTCAAGTAAACATGTGTAACAGTTAAATAAACAAACTACTGACTAAAAAAATCGTTCTTATAAGTGAGAGTTGTGAACAAATAATATTTACGGTGTCAAGATATTGTTTTAGTTTTTTAGTTATGAATTTTACACCTCGAGGTGTTTAGGAATAAACCTTTACAATTTCAGATGTATCATTTTTATGACCCCTGTCATAGAACACGAATACATGCATCGCTACAAGCAATAGCAAAACAAGTAACTTAACAGGTTTCTTTCAGGGGACAAATGAAACTTACCTCACTAATACTATTTTTTTTTCCGCAGAAGTACATTAAATAAATTGGAAAGCGTAAAATCAGGGAATGATAACGGGTCAACAATGCGTATTTTAGACACTATGAAATGCACTCCACTAGCCATTGAGTTGTAGAAAATACCACATTAAGTTCGCGCATCTATTCAAGTAATAATAATTCAAGTCCCACACAGAATTGATACCGACTTTATATTGAACGTTATGTTCAAATCAGTGCATCGCGAAACCCAATTTATTCCGTTGTATACTTCATAACTCTTGTTAGAAATAATAATGTTCAATGAACATACAATATTTTCTCTGAAAACAGAAAGATACTGATGACTATGTTCTTCAAGAAGATATTTTCTTCCAGTAGTATTTATTACTGAATATAGGCAGTGTGTGTCTTTAGGTTCCCTCTTCCATCTCTTAGTTCTTATCTATTATATTCCTGTCCCGACTGTGTCACACAGACAGGACGAAATGATCAGCATCATTTAGTTAGTGTAGCGACTACCTTAATTCTCGTTCACCACCCTACCTTAATTCTGTGATGTACTGTGTTATTAACATCAAAATATTTTAATAAAAATGGTATTTTTAAATATAGAAGCAGATGGAGTTTACATTATGGTATATTATTGAGATGAGAAGTGGTATTCCGACCAATTCTGAAATCACCAGAATGGTGAGCATAGCATTAAATGAAAGGAGGCAGCTATGTGTGTTGTGGGTGTAACTGCTCTCCAGTGTTTATGACACTAAGCCATTCTATGGAAAATATTTATGATCTTAGCACATAGTTACCCAATTCTACGACGCTTAAATGCTATAGCCGTGTTTAAATTAGTTGTACATTGTACATTAGTTGTAGTTACGCCGAGTATTAACATCACGTCCAAATTGAGAACAGCTGGGTACATAAAAGTACTGTTCAACCTTATTAATTTTATTTGTAGACCACCAAACACTTTCTGTTGGCCAGCTCTATAACCGTTCTAACGGCTCAATCTCCAAGTTCGAAGACACATAACGCTACCTAGCTCCAAGATGGACAATTAAGCCATTTTGTCTCTCGCGATGATTGTTTACATAGGTTACATAAATTTTCAAGAATATTCAATCAGAAATTGTTCCATGAATATTGCATTCATGCTACCATGTAAATCAACTACTACAATGTATAAAATGTAGGCACAATACAGCATATATGTAGAGTACAAAGTGAATTTCTTTTAAATTGATTCATGTTATTAGAATACATATTATGTACAGATTTGTAATAAAGGGTATACAAAAAAAAAAAAAGAAAAAGATTAATTCAACACAAACGTAATATTATATAGCTAAGGTCCTCCAAACACTCTCTATTGCCAAACTCTGTAACCAATCTAACAGCTCAATCTCTAACGTAATCTAGCTCAAAGATGGTAAATTAAGCCATGTTGCCTCTTGCAATGATTGTTTACCTCACGTTATATAACTGATCAGCCTTTCTTAGAACAAATCTTTAATTTCAGCGCGAACACGTGCTTGTTAGAGTTATTAGCCTTGCACCCTAAGGCATAATATCTTCCCCACAATATCTTCCCCTGGAATACTCATTTTAAACCTGGCTAATTGACGTTAATGTGAAGAAAGTTATGACATCGGTTTAGAAGAGACAAGCGCGTTACAATCAGTGCCTGGTGTTGAAAAGTCATTTATTATTAATGTGGCACTAATAGAAACAATTTTTTCAACAACAAAAATAAAATCCGGCTCAAAATGAAGGGTTCTATGCTAATAAATTGAATGGATACTTATAGTAAGAGGTAGAAGGGATATGTAGTAAGTAGCAGACTGGGTATATGGCATGTGTGGTAAACTGGTATACCTGCCGGCGAAGGACGGCAATAAGAGAAGTACGGTATAGCCAAGAGGCAACTCAGGACTTGGAGCACGACCGCCATTGCTGGAAGAGATAACAGCCGTCTGGGAGCCGGTAAGGAATCGAAGATTTCCCACTTAGAAAAGGTGTCCAGAATCTCTACAACCCCGAGCAGTTCCCACAATACAATGTGAAATAGCATCCAAAAGAATTCCAGGCCTCCATGGAAAATATTAATAATAACCGGAAAATATTAGTACCGGTATGTTTGAGTACATGTGTGATTGGCAGTTGAACCCAATTTGGTCCTATTGTAGACAACCATGCCTCACGAATGACTATTCTCAACCTGACATTAATTGTGCATTTATCAAACCAATATATTTTCAATATTAACTTAACAATAATTATCTTTTGATAACATGCAATGAATTTACTCTAAAACAAAATAAATTAACTTAAATAATATAACAAAATCAATATAATCAGCTTAAGATACGTCATGCTACTTAATTATTGTACTGTCTTTGGTTTGTAATATATTATTATTATAACAACTTTATTATGATGAAATTACAATCTGCTTTTACTTAATAGGCAATAAATAATTGAGATAAGTGTTTTCATTCATACCATATTCATACAATTCATCATTCGCTCGCACATTCATACAATATTTACAAACAGCCCAGGGGCCCCCCAAGTCCACACGGTTGTTGCCTCCCTCGCAAGCAAAAGAGGAAGCGGAGTCTTGGGAAGTCCCCCACTAGCCACGTCACCGGATACGAGCCAGTGTAGGCTGACGAAGAGCGCGAGAGCCACATACGCTCAGGACATGATTGGAGAAACTGGCCATTGCCAGGACTCCCACTGTTGCATTTATAGTAGGTCACGAGGCCACTGCCGTTTCAGTCTCCGAGGAGGATTATAGGGATGAGTGGAGCAGTGCAATGACTGCTACGGGATTAGGGTGGTTGGATAGGTTACTATGGAATTTCATGAATTTGGAAGGGATGAGTTCAAGAATGTAGGGTATATTAAGATCATTATGAAGGGTTTTGTTGGTGACGTAATAGGGGGCATGTACTATTGTTCTCAGGACTTTTGATTGAAAGGATTGGATGCGCTTGATGTTCGCATTTTTTGCTGTCCCCCATAGCTCTATTCCGTATGTCCAGATTGGCTTAAGTATAACTTTGTAAATAAGTAGTTTATTTTCTATTGAGAAATGGGATGTCCTTCGAAGTAGTCTGTACAGTAGTCCAAAGCGTCTGTTTAGTTCTTGTCTTTTTAGCCTCGTGTGATATATAATACTTAGAAACGCATTTTGGATTATTTGAAGTTTGCTGATATTGCTATTAATGGCAGACAATGTTTCAATTGAGTGCTCACTAGGTTAATATTGTGCCTTTAAAGTGAAACTTAACATTTACTGAATATTCAGCTCGAGTTTTCTTGAGTATCTGTCTTGTTGTTGTCCCCTCTGATAAAGCTAGAGGTATTCTAAAAGGTAATGGAAGTTGAGGTGAAACGCTAACCAGAACTCGGTAAATAAGTTAGAAACGGAGAATAAAATGAAACATTTTGGGTTTTCTGTTCATTTAATCATTATTTTCCTTACTTGTAAATAAATCGAACCTAATCGCGGTTTAACTGTTATAAAAGACATCGCCGAACCAATTTTGCTTCTCCGGAAAACCTAGCAAAACAAAATTATTTTTGACTATCACAAAAATGTGTATCAACCGTTGTTTTTTTATCGTTTGAAAAACGGGTACTAACATTTTTCTCCTAAAATTTTTGTTGAAAATATTTTAGTTAAAGCGTCTCTTTTCATTAATAGTTATATGTTTGAGTCTAATAATATATCCACTGGAAAACTAAAGCCCCTATGTGATATATTGTACAGATTAGTAATATTAGAAGGTGTGTATTCTAAACAATGAGGTGGGGGGCAGACTATGTGTTAGTAAGCAGAGACTGGGTGGGTTCAAGGCTGGCCAAGAGTACAAAAAATCCTTACTTGAAGCGTGGACCAACTTCCTCACAAATAACATTTGATCTTTAAACAGAACACCCTTATCAATTAAATTATCCCTGGTTAACTGTGAGATATAAATTAATTTATTAGTTAACTAATATTCAAACAAACTATGACAATGTTAATATTAAAAAATCTGCCCCAGCAAGTAACTGGTTCAAGGGAAGATTTTACTTTAGGATTCAGATTTGAGTTTGAATATTTATCCAAAAATTAAAATTTATTAATTATTATTAATAGCTATTTTTTAAACTTTCACGTGTGTGCCTTCACGGACTGCCAAGATGCGTTAGCCCAATGAACGAAATGTTTAGAATACTGGCCCAAATATAAAAAAAATCAGCATTCAAACAAGTTACCAGTTGTTACTATAACAATACAACAAACTTTTTTTTGTCAGTTGTGCATCGTAAGCTTAGTTAGTTCATAAATTGTTTAGGTAAATTATATTTAAGTTATCTTAAGGATATGCGTATTTGATTACTGCTTTGAACCGTTCACGAATTTTTTTTTTTTATATTGACTTACAAGTAGTGTAAAAGCTGATATAAACCGTGTCATGGACTCTCCTAAACGTCTTGTCCTGTTTGGAGTTCTGCCAGCGGTAAGACATATATCAAGTTTAAGATGTGGTGTCAAACATGATTGTGAACATTGTTTATTACAGTTATGGCTCACCGTGTGTTTTCCCTCTTAGAGTAATATAGCGATGCTCTACGTGAGATCTTTCAAACGTTTGCTTTTTATCTTACAGGAACATTTATAATCATCAATCTGCAATATTTCGTAAGCGATAGGAACTTACATATTACTACTGGGTCTCCTTGCCTAGTATAAAATGAACAAAAGCTATGTTTTATGATAAATTATGGCATGGATGTGATCATTAATCACAATTACCTATTGCACAACTAAGACTGATTGTAATTTTTATCTTGATAAATAATAAAAAAAAAAAAATGAGAAAACTTTGAATAGACCCATTTAAGGAATCATGAGAATAAATAATTATAATTTAGTTTTATATTTTGAAATAATATGAAATGAGACTTACCTTCATTATCAATAGAGAAATATCCAAGCCCGTCTCCTGATTTGATGGAGTAGCCAACCCTGGAGTCGTCGCTGTCTGCGGGGTCAGGATCGCTGGCTTTTACCTTGGTCACGAAAGTCCCCACTGGCTGGTTCTCGTGGACGGAAGCTGCAACCACAAAGTCGTGGAAAGTAGGGGGGTTTAGGTTTTCGTTCACATCGACAACTTCGACCAACAGTGTCACTTCCGACGATAGGGGAGGGGTGCCCTTGTCCTCAGCGCGCACTATCAGCGAATGCACTTGGCGATCTTCGAAATCCAACGGCTTTACGATTCTGATCGTTCCGGTAAGCTCGTCGATTTCGAACGTGTTATCGTCTTCAGTCTCAGCAATGAGAGTGTATCGTACATCACCTCCGAAGCCAAGGTCAGGATCCGATGCGCAGAGAACCGCGATCACACTGCCTTCAGGAATGTCTTCCCTTGCTTTGACGGAATAAGACGGCAAAGAGAATGCGGGTACGTTGTCGTTGACATCATCGACGACTACTCTAATAATAGCGTCTGAGAAGAGGGCATTGATGGAGCCGGGTGTGGATGCACAGTCGGTCGCTCTGACGACCAGCTCGTAGAGTTCCTGCTTCTCCCTGTCCAAGGGCGCTGACACAAAAAGGACCCCAGTTGTCGGGTCCACCCTGAACTCGTCCGTATCCGTCATCAAGCTGTACTCGATGTGGGCGTTTTCACCTTCATCGAGGTCTGTAGCGTTCACTCTGAATATATCCGTTCCATTATGAGCATTCTCAGTTACTCGAAAACTCGCAAGTGGAACTCTAAATTTCGGAGCATTATCATTAACATCTAAAATTGTAATAGGAAGTATTTTCGAATTAGATTTCTGCGGCTTTCCTTGATCGTATACAGTAATATTGAGCGAATATTTAGTTTCTCTTTCTCTGTCTAAATAACCTATTATTTTAATTTCTCCAGAGTTAGGATCTAGGCGAAAGACTGAATCATGATCCCCTGAAGATATTCCAAATATCAATTTTCCATTGTAACCTCTGTCTCTGTCGCCGGCTTTAATGCGTACTAACGTTTCGCCAATTCCGATTGATTCATTTACTTGTATACGGCTTGGAAAATTGAGGAATTCGGGTGAATGAATGTTTTCGCCGTACCTGCTGGGCATCATGGCGAATTCCTCACGTTCACCCTTCTCAATAGAATTGCTTCTTTCAGACTCACCTAATATGTCGGTCAGTTTTTTAGCAACTCCTGTATCTTTGCAATCAAAGCCTCCTGATTCGTCAGCTAAAATTCTTCCTGGTGGTGAAGACGTCCTCTTATTCAAAAGCTTTATAGAAACTTTGACAACGTCTGCAAAATGAGTTCCGTCCGTCGCGGTCACATTTAGCTCCCTTTCTTCGACTGCCACGTCTGACAAGTCGCATGTGATTGAAATGACACCGGAGGTGGTGTCCAAAGAAAAACACCCATCTTCGTTACCGGAGACGATCCTGTAGCTGATAATATTCCCTGCGTCGAAATCAATAGCTGACAATGTGATTATTTCAGTTCCGATCGGCAGAAACCTGCTTATGTGACCTACACAGTCTATTTTCTCAAACTGTGGTCTATTGTCATTTATGTCTTTTAGACGTATCTTCAATTGTGTTTCTGTTTGCCTTCTAAAAGGAAGGCCCCAATCTGATGCTCTGATTCTAAGCACGTACTGGCGTCTCATTGACTCGTAATCTAATAACTGTGTTGTACGTACCACTCCGGTGAAATGGTCAATCTCAAAAGGCACAGCATTCAGATTGGCGATACTATAAGAAATATAAGCATTTTCACCCGAGTCTCTATCCTTGGCAATTATCTTTGTCACCGATGTCCCCGCGGCAGCATTTTCTGATATTTCTACATCCAAATCTGATTTTTCGAACAATGGATCATTGTCGTTGGTGTCTACTACATTTATTTTAACTTTAGCGGAAGATTGCTTTCTCGTACCTGTATTTCCTTGGTCAATAGCCGTAACAGTGAGCGTATAAAATGATTTGATTTCGGCATCAACTAAAACGTTGGTATATAACATCCCCGTATTTGGATTTATCCGGAATTCGTCTCCTTTATTTCCTCCAACTATTTCTAAATATGTTTGTGCGTTTTTCCCTTGGTCCGCGTCTGTTACTTTAAGCCTAATTATAGGGGAGTTGATAGGAGCAGTTTCCGGTATATCTACTTCGTAAATCTCCCTGTCAAATATGGGAGCGTTGTCGTTCTGATCGATAAGGGTTACTGGTACAGATTTGTAGGTCTGACGAGGAGGGATACCCCGGTCGACAGCACGAAGGGTGAGATTATAGCCCCGGGGAGCAGTCTCCCTGTCCAACAACTTCAACACTTCAATTGTGAATTCAGAAAGTTGAGGCGAGGCTGATCCTGACTGCTTAACGCGGAAATGTCCATCGGGGTCTCCGTCGACAATATCTAAGCTCCTAATAAAGCCGTGGATCCCTTCGTCTGGGTCCGTCACTTTGACTATTGCATAGACGTCAGTGTTTGAGTTTTCGACAATATCAGGTAAGTGTCGGATTGATATCTCGGGAGCGTATAGGTTGACGGGCTTGACTATGATCTTGAGCTTGGCAGTACTTGGCTTGCCACCGCCCCTGAAGACCGCACCCCGATCACGGGCCAGGACAGTCAGCTCGTGTACAGACTTCTCGGTGTGCCTCAACGTTCTGGTGAGGGTTACGATCCCAGTGGTCGGGTGGATAGCCAACTGCTTAGAGTACTCGAGGAAGCTGTAGTAAATTTCCCCGTTTCTTCCCAAATCTGCGTCTTCAGCCGATACCCTCAGGATACTCTGGTGCAAAGGCATGTCTTCAGGGACGATTTCTTCATATTCGGTAGGATAAAAAAGGGGATTGAGATCGTTTACATCTAGAATGGTTACAATAACTGTTGTTTCGGCTTCGGCATAATATGCTCTCTTGCCGTCTCGCTTCGATGCAGTTGCTTTAATTTCTAAAGTGTAGCGATCTTTCCTTTCTCTATTTAAAACATCGTTGTTTCCTGTTCTCGTCCGGAGAAGCAGAAACCAAAAATCGCCGACTAGTCGTTCTTCGGCTTTGAAGAATTTATCTTTATCGCCTGAGACGATTTTGTATCTGATTTCAATATCTTCGTCACCCCTGTATATTCCCATCTTTTCTTCGGCCGTGACAAACGCCTTCCCGGCGGAATTTTCTGGAATGCTTGCATTGTACTGTGGTTTTGTGAATTTAAAGTGTCTTGGTCCACTTTCTGCAAAGCTGCTACAGAAAACTAGCATGAAGTAGAGGACGAGGCACAGTTGAAATCGTGTGAATGCCATATTCACTGAGTCTGCATCGTCATTTGTTCAATCTGAAACATAGAAAAAAAACCATAAATATTATATTTATTTATTAAACGCATATAACTAAATTACGACAAATAAACACATAAAAACCATGAAAGAAAGTTATTAGGAACATGAAATTAAAACTTAGTAAATATCTATGATTCATATAAAAAAGGTTTATAGTCTTTCTACAACTGATAATTTCTTGTTTATTGAAACAGCGCTTTCGACAGCTCTAAGCTGTTATCTTCACTTATCTACAATTTGTTAAGTGAGATATATAACTTATCTAAAACATCAGTATTGTTACGAGTCTATGTCGTAGAGTGGGGAGTGTTGATGTAGCAGCCCTGGTTAAACGATAAAAGATATACTAGTGTTTTAGATGAGTGATATATCCCAGATAACCAATTGGAGATATCTAAAAATGACAGCTTAGAGCTGTCGAAAGCGCTATCTCAATAAAGAAGAAATTATCAATTGTGGAAATGCAATAAAGCTGTTTTATAATTATACCACAATTCGGCATTAATCTTTTTATCTACGCTTCTAATGAAAAAGAAATATTGCACTGAGGAAATAAGGATGACTGAGTTTTCCACAGTTTTAGATAGCACTGAGGTAATAGCATAATCAATGATAATACTTATTGCCTCCGTTATGGTTTTCCAGGCATATTTTACTTATCTTATTCTTTATTTAGGCATATTCTTTATTTATCGTCCTTCATAAGATTGAACTGATCCCTAAAAGATCCATTTCTCTCAGATAAATTTATTGGAGGTGACGAGAATCTATCGAGTGGCGACGCCACGGAGAATGCCTTAAATGAGAACTTTGGATAAAAAGTTCTTAAGTAAATAACGGTACACAATAATCAATAATCATAAATATTTTTCAAAAATATAATGACCGTAGAAGGGGAAGGAAAAGGGGGTTATATATATTTATAAAAAGTATAATCTCTTTTTTAATAACAGCGCTTTTGACAGCTCTAAGCTGTCAACTTTAGCTATCTCTACAATAAAATAAAAGTCAACTGATAAAAACTTTTACCAGCTAAGGAGACAAACTAATAACTATTATTATTCGTAGCATTGGTTACTTATTTTGAAAATGTCTTTCTATTCCAGTACGGTTGAAAATTCAAAAATACACGTATGTAGTAAATAATTAAAATTAAAAACTATCAAGTAACCATTAAAAACGTAACAAAATATTAAAAAATTGTCAACAAGGTGTCATAAAATTATAAAAACACAAAACTTAGGAGCTATTCCAATCGATATTTGTCACTCACCAACTCTCCCAATCTTTAAATCTAAGTGTTACCCGTTTCTTATTTCGTTTCAACTAACAATTCAATTATTTTTTATCCATTTTCTATTTTAGTACATATCAGTGACCTTTCACGCCCACCCCCTTGTAATAATACCTATATTTTCTTAAATGCAATCGTCAGCTTATGCTATTCAACCCTACCTATCTTTTTTCCGGTTTTTGTTTTAATGTTGTACTGTAGGCTCATTGTAGTCATCGCATAAGCTAATCATATCATGCAATCTTATATATATTAAGTTAAGATCCGGACAGAGCCAATGCATAGCCTTAATCCCCAATTGGTGGGATGTAAACATCCCATATATATAGAGAATTAGGAAGTGGAATAAAGCAGCAGCAAGCTGAAGGTCATCACCTAGTGTATGTGTATGTGTTTTATTGGACTTTTAACTTCAAAAAGAAAATGTATTATATTTATGCACTCCTTCGAATGCATCTGTGTATGCAGCACGAGGAGAAAGATGTAAATCCAAATTTATTTTTGTTCATTGTATACTTATTAATAAAGAGGTTATAAAATTAAAAAAAAAAAAAAAAAAAAAAAAAAGGAATAAAGCTGTCTTGTGACGACTATTGAACGTGTTCTTATTCTATACTTTTTTTCTTTTTTTTTTTTTAGTTTAAGAGCTCACGATCATTAACTGGTACCGAAATCCGGGACTTGTGGAGAGAGTGAGTGATAGTGTGCGAACAAAGAATTTTTTTCCCTCTTTTCTATTTTTCGTTCGCAATAGGAGCGAGGTGACGGAAGGAGGACTACTCAGACAGCCGGTCTTAAATCTCTCGGAGCATTCGGACATCAGACGAGTAGGGACCATGCCTGAGGCTCATGCCACTGCACTCGCGCTGATGAGAGTTAAGGCTATGAACACTCAGAACTTGAGGAAAGCCGTTGCGGAGCTGGAGAGGTTCACCGGAGAACTAGGGGAAGTAAACCACTTTTTAAAAGGGGGAGACAGCCTCATAGAGACCCCCAAGGCACAGACACCCCTGACCGACCTGCAAACGGATACTTTTACTTGGAAGGGCCACAAGTGGGTGACAGCCGTTGATCTATTTAGTAAGGTGGCATGGCATACCATGAAAAGTCGTCAGAGGCCGTATTAGGAGCGCTGCGCAGGTGGTTCCAATTTTACAATTAAAAAAAAAAAAAAAAAAAAAAAAAAAAAAAAAAAAAAAAAAAAAGCTAGTGTAGGATTTGTAAATATAGTATTAGAGGTGTTTTGTTTCTTTTCTCTTTACTTTAGTGGTTTCTCCTGTCTTTTGTATATTGTTATCATGTTTTTTTTTTTTTTTTTTTTGTGTTTACTTTTGTATTTTGAGAATAAATGGAACTAAACAGAATAACCGAAGGTGCGCTGACCGGTGCAACAATCCCATTGCACCGGAATACGCGCACCACAGGCTACGTAACCCCACGATCCCGCTTCACGGGCTTGTGGGGCAAGCCCGTTTGAGGCTCAGCCTCAGGAAGGGCGGAAAAAAAAAAAAAAAAAAAAAAAAAAAAAAAAAAAAAAAAAAAAAAAAAAAGGTTCCAATTTTACAGGGTCCCCGATCGAATAGCATCAGATGGTGGCAGGGAATTCGACAACGCCGACATAAGAGAGCAGATGAAGTTGCTGGATGTCGGATGGCATGTCAACACCCCGGGACACCCAAAGAGCAGGGGCGGAAATGAACGTCTCCATAGTACCCTGGGGGATCATCTCCGAGTCTATCATGACGATAAGGGGTAGGAGCCAGCTGAGGCTATGCCACTAGCGGTGATAGCTTACAATCACTCCGTACACACGGCTGCGGGGTTCTCGCCCTTCGAGATTCTTTTTGGCCTTCGGGGACGTCGCCGAGACACCAGAGGAACGAGGGTGGGAGATGAGACGGCCACAATGCTCGTCAACAACCGCGCGGAGTTGGGGAAACTCTGGAGGAAGGCCTACGCAAGGATTACGGCCGAAAAACGTAGGAGAGTGGTGGGAGAACGTGGGAGTCTAACCCATCGAAAGTCGCTTCACAATAGGGACCACGGTATACCGCAAGGTTGCGACGAACCGGGGTAAAGAGCTGATCCGTTACGAGGGCCCCTTTAGTGGGGTCGAGATTCGCGAACATAATATCGTAACCATACAGAGTGTTCGCGAACCGTGGAAGCGCAAGAACGTGCATGTAGAGCTGATTACAGCTCTTATAGCTGAGCGGATTACATATAGAAATAAAGGCAGTCTATTTCGAGAACTTGAGTTAGTCTTTTGTTCCTGTTTTCCTTCTCTTTTCTTTATCACATCTAACCCGGTGGTAAATAACTTATATATATAAAGTGTTTTTTCATTCATTCAGTTTTATTTAAATCTTAGCCGGTAAAAATAAAATCTTTAAAAAATGCAATGATAAATAAACGCACGAATGGAGAGAAAAGTTAACAAATATTAGTACTATTATGCCCAGACGAAAGCATAAATTTCATTTCAATGGGCACAATATCGAGCCCATCAATGGATAAAAGAGATTAAAAAGCTTACTAGTAAGTTAAAAGAGTAGCAACTGCTGAGCGAGGATGTCTGCGCCCGCTACAAAGCACCTAGTATAAATACAGAGGGAGGAAACGCTACAAGGATCCAATTTTCTTAATGGTGTAAGGATATGACTGAGCTTGACTCCAGCCTAGAACGGATGGTTGGATGTTATGCATACATTGTACAAATGAGGTGGATTGAGTCGGAAAGCCCCGTGTGGAAGTGGGGGGGGGCGATGTTACTCAACCTCTTTTCTCTCGGATAGTATAAACTATTTATGTATTCCATTGCGGTCATTTTTCTGTAGTTACGATTTTCATGCTGGTTTTGCTTACACTCGTGATTAGGTCTTGTGAATATTACGCCAAATAACTAACTATCAAGCCTGGAAGCTCGTGGTTCTATAAATGAGTAAGACTTAAGTAAGTGACAAAATAAACAGCAAAATTGCTAAAAATAACATCAGTCATATAGCAATGAAGGGTCATTAATTAGCTACTGGATGTAAACATCTTTCTATCACATTAATATGGTCTTTGGGCAACTGTACAGACTACTTCAAAGGACATAACATCTCTCAATAGAAAATAAATTACTAATCTACAATGTTATGCTTAATCCACTCAGGACATACGGAATAGAGCTACGGGGGGATAGGAAAAAAGTCAAATAACAATCTTATCCAATTCTTTCTATCTAAAGTCCTGACAACAATAGTAAATGTCCCATATTACGTCAGCAACAAAACTTTTCATAACGATCTTGATATAATACCCCACATTATTTAACTCATCCCTACAAGTTCATGAAATTCGATAGTAACTTATCCAACTACCCTAATCCCCTAGCAGTTATTACACTGCGCCTCTCATCCCTATCCTCCTCGGAGACAAGGCAATGGCCAATCTTCAATCGTGTCCTGAGCATCTGAGGCTCTCACGCTTGCGAGGGGGGTGACAACCATGCTGATTTCGGAGTTCTTTCGGATATTTGTAAATACTGTACGAATGAATGAAAATCGTAAACATGGTATGAATGAGAACATTTATCCCAATTACATATTGCCCAATAAGGCAGATTGTAATTTTATCACAATGAAGTTAAGTTTAATTTCAAAAGTATAGAATGTAATTAAGTCTAATATTTTTTTTATTTCTTAATTGAAATCATATCAAGAGATAGAAACAGCAGTATTTTGAGCAGTGCTTGGTACTTCAGATTATACTGTTATAATGAATTTTGTTCAGTCTTTTGTTTTATAGACCTGGTTGTGCGCTTTGTAAAGCCAAAACCACTTCACTTGTCACTTAAGTTATCACCACAGAGCTCACTTATTGATTAAGTATTAATAGGTTTGGAAGAAATCGGTCACAAGGCCACCTCTGGATTAGGATTCGCTATGGGTTCCGTTGTCGGGGATGAGAAGGTATCTCATGACAATGAAACTATACATACGTGAGCTCATTAAAACTGTCATAACAATCGTTTCTGTAACCGCAACGAACCCTTAATCGTTTGATGGTTCACACTTGACTTATTTTTTTTTTTCGTTGCCATAATAATTAATTACATTGATTAGTGAGATGGGCTTGACGTTATAGATATTTTCGTTTATAATATAAGATTGATGATGTCAGGGATCTGAAGCGCTCTTAGTTTTAATTAAAATGTAAGCCGATTACATCATAAAATCAATAAACCTCACACCAGTTAGGGGTGAGGATTTTTTTTGTATACGGCCGCAAGAGAGAACGTGGGGGGCCGAACTAGAGAATTGTAAATGGACTACAAAAACTTGTTGCAGATCACGGAATAATTGTGACCGTGGGTGAATGATCAGTACCATTACCGCAATCTTCGAGTCGTGTCGTCAGACGAATCAGCTCTGAATTTATTTAGTTTTATGAAAGAGAGTAATCGATCAGAAAACTTCAAATTAAAGCTAAATCTAAAAATAGGTCACCCGTTTAACACAAAACGCGGTAGCATAATACTAACTTTAAAAAAAAAAAAAGAATAAAATATGAAAATTGGTTCCGACAAGATTAAATACGCGCATTTATATTGTTGGTTAGATTTATATTTTATAGAAATTGATAGAGTGTGACTTATACCTAAACGTAAGGGAAACTTATAACTTTCAATCCTAAAGAGTATATGAGCTGTCCTGAGAAATCCTTGAGGTTAATTTTACTTATACTTCCTAGTATCGCATTTTAGACAACACTTAATTAGCATATTTCGTGTTATGGGAAATACTATTTTAGATTGAATCCAGCCATACACCCAACATCCAGGCATTGATGAAGATTAAATCAGTCGGACCAGGCGAAATAGGCATGTGTTAGTGTAGAGAAATATGCAACGTCGATATGCTTCGAAGGAAATGCGACAGTAATCGCAATTTTGATGAAATTCGCCAAATAAATGGTCATTTCTAATCAAACACCATGCTGCAAGGACAAAAATGATGACCTAATTGCAATGGTATAGGAATGACAGAAAACACTGATTGAATCAACAGTTCAGTTAAACCCTTGGCTTCTTCTAGCTACCCTTTATATGTTACATTAAATAAAAGTGCTGAACACTCCGTAGGCTCACCTATAGCTTCTTAAAGGATCGCTAACTACGACTGCTGAGTGCATGCGCTCTAGGTAACCGAAGCAACACAATGATCTGAAAAGGGTACGGGCGCCAGATCCCACCAATGGAATCGAGGGAAGGAACTGAACACAAGTCAACTCGAATTCACCGGGTGTTGGTCGTCGAAACCATTATGCTGAAACACAAACCACAAGTTACACTTAGAACACAGCGGAACATCCAATACATAGTGTCGGGTCGTCACGAGGGGGGTACCTAGTTCCCCTAGCCCTGGTGATGAAGTGAGGGTTGATTAAGTTTATAACCTGGACAATCGTTTCATGACGGTTTTACTATCTGACTCCATTTTTGATAGGTATGTGCCCCGACAATGTACTATGTTCAGGAGAAGAGATATAGGGTAGGTAGTTTGTGTGGTCTTGGAATGACCACGATTTCACACTCGGTATCTGAGGGTAGGCGAAATCCGTCCGGATGCAGAGGTTTTTCATAAAGAAGCAGCCAAGTTTCAGAGTTTCAAGCAGAGCAGCCACGAGCCAGTTATAATTCCCAGGAGAATGATATACAGGCCCTAAACCGCCGGTCTTAAATACCCAGCTGGCTTCGTCAGTAGCCAATAAGGACCGTTTTTATAGTACCCAATGAGGTTTGAGTATGTGGTTTCCTTTGTTCTCTGACAAAGAGACGTGAGCCGGGAAGGGTCTCTCGGCGGTCTGGTCTAGTACCTGCCCTGGCAGCTGGTGCCCCAGCTCATATAACTAATTGGCTCCTAGCAGCATGTTTTATTGTTTACCATATTTACAATGATTTATATTTTGGTAATGTTATTTACATTTGTTTACAATATATATACAATAGAGTATAGGGTGATTTATCTTATGTAGTTATCGGTTGCTACACGTAGCTATACCCCCAATGCATTAATGATAAAATACAGAATAATGCAAACCGGAACAATCTATAAATATGATATAATTAATAAAAATAAAGGGAAACACAAGAACATTTAAAATTAATTTAATTACACACATATTCTATATTACAAGGAAGGTAATAACAAATATTGAACTAGGTTCCAAAAACAATCTGCCATTGTATAACTAACAAAGTAAAAGGTACTAAATATACATAGATAAAATTACTACGTTAATATAGACAAACTCTTTAGTACAAAGAAGTATGTATCAGTAGAAGTAAGAGATATTAAACACTTTAAATTTAAAATCACTGGAGATGTGTTTAATCGTATGTTCCGTTAAACCCTAATATGTCATTAACCTAACGTAGAAAACTATTTAGATCATTAAACTATTGTATACAAACAATAGTAAGGTGAGTAACAAATCTATACTAACTACTAAAATATGATTAAATAAACAAACCAGTTACTTGTAGTGGATCCAGCTTTGTTTTTTATAAGCTACATACACTATGCGATTAACTTAACGAACTATAATCAGTACTTACAATCTCATATATGCAATATTTACAGATGAGCTCCACACTTAACAACCCATGCTTGCTTCCAGCTCCACATAAAAAAAAACACTGCCTTGAGGCAGGTTTCCCACTCCCTGCCCTCAGACTCCAAGCAGGTTGTTTCAGAAAAAAAAAAAACTCTCATTTCATCTTCTCCCCCCAGATGGTGAAGGTGGATTTAACCCACGTTCTAACCTCGTTGGTACACATGCATGTAGAGCGCGTCGAAACGAAAACGATAGAGAGCTACTGGCTCCATTGTAGGAAATTTCTCTATTAAATTACCTGACATTAGACATAGTGACGATACATTTCACGTTCAGCGGAGATGTTATATTCGCCTATACATAAGAATGAAGCTTCCACATTTCCGTTATGGGTAAGATAACGAAGGTGGGCACTCACTTCCTAACATCAACCAGAAATTTAAAATATTGGGCAATATCCACTTGTGAACTACGCGTTTGTGCTATAATGGTATAATTTTTACACGCCATACAAATTAGGAATTCCAACTAAGTAACTAGTAACAGCTGATAACTAATATTCAAGCCTTCCATAATCAAAGAAAGACGACTCAACAATCGACTTTGTGCGGACCATGGCCGCATCGTTTTTTGAAACATTCAGAGATATTCTCCAATGCAGTTATTAGCGATACAGGATCACCATAGCTTCAGAGACATTTTTGAAAAATTATGAAGGATTTAAAGGTGTATTGAGATCACTAGCAAAATTACAGAATATGGTCGGGTAAATGAAACCTTTGGCTTTTCACCGTTTATTAAGTCCATCAATCGAGAGATCGTTAGCATAAGGTGCAATAAGGCAGGAGGGCCCTTGAAGGGGATCTATTAAGAAAATATTTGGGAGGGTCGGCGGGAAGAGAGGAAGGACAGGCCCGCTCGCTCTGTTATCCTGTCAGCGGCGGAGCTTCCCGCTCAACAAGTATTAATTAGCGAACCAATCATCCATAACTCTCCATTCAATATCACACCTTTGATTTATCATCTTGGAAACTAAGTGACTGATTAAAATACACACCTTCCTAGGGGAATGCCTTTTTTTTTCTTTTAATTTATGAGACAATCACTTGGATGATTTTTGATACTTATCGACTGACCGTTAGGTTACATTTTTTATTTCATATGTTCTTTGTAGATGTGAATCTTTAATTGTGTGCGTTTCCTTTGAGTTATGAAAATAACTCAAAATGTAATAGAGATTTTTGGGATCTGTTCTTAATGCATGAAAAGTCCATTAGTAGATTTTTATTCAAGATACGTAGAAAATACAGACTAGGTTAACTAATCTTAATTATTGACAGTTTAGACAGACTGCTCAGTATGTAACGGTGGATTTTCTAAAACGGTCTTCCTGCTGGTTTGAGGAGGCAGAGCACACGAAAGTAAATATTTGTCTTCCTAATACTAATATACAAATGAAACAGCTGGAGCTTACTAACACATGCCCACACATTCGGCCATATTTTCTTCTTAAGTAGAGAGAGATATTTAAAAGTTGTAGCTAACTTGTGTCTGTATGTTTTGGAACCAGAAGTAATAAAGACTGGACAGGAGTACATTGCCGCAATGAATTGTAAATTATTACAACGCATTTGCGATAAAGGAAAGCTATCGATTACTCCGGATTCTTTCCCATTGATCCTGGCCAAATGGTAGCCAGTTAAAACGCAATTGAAGAGGTTAACAAGCACTCTCTGTTGGCGACAACTATAACCAATTTGACGGCTCAAACGCGCTTAGCGCCATCTAGCTTGGCTTCGGTAATTTAAGCTTCTCGTTGCCACTCGCAATAACTGTTTACCAAAAGTGACATAGTTGTCTAACTTTTTTAATGAATAAATCACTTTATCCAACGTGAGCATGCCCGTGCCTTAGATCCTAACGCAGCACAATTAATGACTAAATCCTTGTTTTTTTTTCATTTCCAATTAATACGACATAATCATTCATCCAGCGTAGACATATCAAATTTTTCGACTCATTACAATATCTAACAAACCCGGTGTTTAACACTATAACCCCCGCTCTGTTCCCCCATGGATGGCAGGACGCTGTCGCGGCTGGAACACTCTAGTCCTAGGTTCTAGGTAGAGATTTAGTTTTGTTTTGTTTTGTTTAGTTTGTTTTTGTTTTGTTTTGTTTTGTTCCTAGTGTTTAGTGTTTGGTGTCGGTGACAAAAAGAAGGTGAGCCTCATCACCTAGTGTGAATATAAGACTGAGTACTATTAACAACATCAAATAATTTATTGTATTATGCACTCCTCCAAATGCATTTAAATGCAGGAAGAGGAGAAATTTGTAAGTCGATTAATATTTTGTTATTTTTCTTTTGTACATTGTATTTTGTTTGAGGTTTTGAAATAAAAAAAAACAACACAAAAAACAAACAAATACTGGTATTTGGGCCTTTAAGGCCCCTATACACATTGGTCATATTGGGCCAATGTGTAGAGCAAGGGTTGGCTTGGATTGGCCGACCTTGGCCGGTGATGGCGCCTGAGTTGGCTTTGGGGCTGGTGTTTCTCCCCGTGCTGAAGATGCCCGACCTATCTAAGCAAGGGCGCGCAGTAGATATCCTCTACCCTCTTGTAGTGTGACTGGCCCAAATATTGAGCTAATGTGTGAACATACCACTTTTGATTTACATGGTGGTAGTCAACTGCTGGGCCAATTTGTGGAGGGGCCTTAACCAAGCAACCTTTTACAAGGGCGATGATACTAAACCTCAATCTAAAAACGTCAAGCCCTATACAGAGCATAATGATATTTTGTATGAATGGCTATGTTTATATATTTTGATAGTATATGTTCCAACAATATGCGATTAAAAAAATTACTAAAAATTAAGAAAAACTGGGGTAGGCGCCTAACTGTTTTCCTGAATATTTAATTCCTGTTGTAATCCGAATTAAACCACAGTAAATTAATACTTTTGACGGAATAATTAACAAGTTAACCTACTTGTGGAGAAAGAAACAAAAATATGTACTTAATTCAAATAACATTGTTTTATTTTTTCCAAAGAAAGCCTTATTGGAAAATGAAATAAACCTATGCAAATACCATTCTTTCCTGTGTTTTCAATTAACATAGAGTTGGGATAGTAATTATGTTTTAGAACAGTTCGTTAAAAACGGGGTTTGTTCGTAAAATATACAATAGGAACGCTTGGCAAAGATTTCGAACGAAAAATCATAATACCCACAGCACCTGTACCTTATTACCTAGGTCCATCTGCACCAGAGCACGATTTAGGTTAGAATGGTATCTATAAGTTATAAAATAATTTAACTTGTTTATCTTTATTGTGGAATAATTACAATCTGCCTTTTATAAGGCAATAATAATACAGATAAATGATCTCATTCATACCATATTTACAGTCATCATTCACTCGCTCATTCATACAATAGGACATGATTGGAGAAACTGGCCATTGCCAGGACTCCCACTGTCACGCGATTATAGCAGGTCACGAGGCCACTGCCGTTTCAGTCATATAAAATATAAAAATATAAAATAATTAAAAATAGCACTATTTTAAAATGAAATTCAATGATATGTAGTGGTCACCGATCGCTCTATGTTGGAAACCTCAATAACCAATGCTCGACGACACGCACCACTACATAACCCAAAGATGGGGAATTAAGTGAGGCTACCTATTGATCATAATGACTGTTAACCATAAGTGAAATAGCTGTCCAACGTTTTTGAGAATAATTTTATCGGCGTCAAAACGTGCCTGCTTGTGTTCATGTTATCTACTACAAATTTAATTCAAAATTTGATTTAAGCACTAAAGCTTAAAATTAAATTTTAAATTTCATGTATAACGGGGATTCTACTAAATCAATAAATCTTTTATTTTTAAAATAATCGGTAACACAATTTTAAAGACCCGATTCATATTTGGGGGTGGAAATTAAAAAAAAAAATGTAATTATTAATACGTCCTGATGGTAAAATAAAAATAGTTGGATTTTATCAACGAAATTGTAGTCAAAAAATCAATTATGGCTTGAGTTATTGTAAGAAATATGTTCCATAATTGAGCAGCGATAAACTTCCTTCAGTATCTTGACCTAAGGGTAGACAGCGGTGTGAGAGCCGAACTTTCATACAAAGTGATAATGATGTCTTCGGACGAAAGCCGCCCTCAGGGATGAGACATGCCGGCCGGAAAAGTGTCAAGTTTGCTTAATTGCCAATTAATCCGGCCCTAACTTCGACTGGTTGTTCCTTTTGTGTGGGGTAGGGTGCTGGTGGCTGAATTTAGAAAATAAAATTGCACCCCCTACCCCTGTAGCCCACTTACTCCCTCCCCATACCTTTCAAAATTAGATTCCAAGCCAAATTTCACTAAGCCCACTGTAGCTGCGCCCTACTGAAGAAGAAGTTTTTCTTTGATCCCTCTACTGGACATCATTTATTCACCACTCACTAACATTATTAATTCCAGATATAAGGAAAATAGGGGTTGGGGGTGGTTTTTGGAGAGGAGGAGAAGAAGGGGGATTTCTCATCATCGAGTTTTGTATAAATACTTTCAAAAGTTATGAAGTATAAGAGATTTATTAAACGCTTCTAGTACAGTACTGGTACCAACTCCAAAAAATAAACCCGGTACTATCTTATCAAGAATGGAGATATAGAATGGTTTATAGAGAGATTCTATAGTTATTACATTATTTGATTGAATAATTGATACCTAGCAACAAACCATTTGTTGATAAACATTTGTCTGTCAGTGTTTTTTTAAGACTGGTGTTGTTATCGACTATCCTATTGATACATTATTTATCTGTTGTAATAAAGTACATATTTTCAAGTGTGATTATGGGCTATTTATACGACCTTATGTTCTACTATTGGTGTAATTATATTTTTATATATTTGTTAGTAATATCACCGTGCTGGCCATAGAGCGCATTTATCGATGGAAAAAAAAAAATCAAAAAAAACAGATATATTTCACTTATTCTACTGAATTATTTATAAATTATTGGGTCTGTTTTTTTTGTATTATAAAATTAATCACATAATATGTTAAATATTGCAAGTCACGTAATTGCGAACCAGACACTTTTTTATATTGAGCTAATATAGTAGACACATAAACCCCTCTAAACTAACCAAGTGACTTCGTAACTGAAGTAAGTGACTTTGGCTAATGAGCTCCCCCTCTTCAAAAAAAGTAACAAAACCGTAAAAACTGAAATTCTAAGAGCTACTTGAAAGACTGCTGTATTGATTGTATGTAATCATTTCAAGCAAAATTGAATTAAAATTAAAAAAAAAAATAAAATAAAATATAGAGATATAAAATAGTGCATGTAGGGGTGTAGAATAGTATACAGAGATATAGATTAATATATAGAGATTTAGAATAATATATGCAGATATAAAGTAGTGCATGTAGGGTGTACAATAGTATTTGGGGATATATAATTCTATTTAGTGCTACGTTCGGTGAAATGAGGGTTTTTATTTTTAGTTAAGTTTATTCTAAATACTATCTTGCGTCCGATACACTAATATATCTGATATATAACTGTATCCAAACAAAAATATGAGGCAATATATAAGAGATGTTTTTTTTTAAGGATACATATATCCTTTTATTCACCCCAACCTGATTTACCCCTAAAACCTGTTACGCACTAATTGAGTAATTAGAGAGTGGGATTCCTTTTAAATATTCTACTCACAGATTTGATTTTTGTATCAAATCCTGAGCTAATTGCATTAGTGTAAAGTTATACCAAATTACACATTGCTCAAAATATTCAATTTATTCAATATTGGTCCCAATCGAATCTAAAGACTTAAAAAAATTGACAGGGCGGTCAAAATGGAAGGATTTCAATTATATAAAATAAAATTTTATACATATTATATTAAGACTGTTAATGTCGTTTTAATGCAATATGATTAATTGCGAATAAACTGGTGAAAACGATAACTTTTATCTTACTAGCTATCTATTGGAATACTCTTTACTATTATTCAACGGTTGCTTCAAGAGCTGCTCGGTGTAACCGCAAGAGCGAATGTCTTCAGCTAGTGTCTCACTCCAGTCCTCGGTCCGAGCTCCGTTCTCCAGACGACCCCGAGCTAAAGGGTGAAGCTATCCTCCAGAATGGCTTCCAAGCAAATGTGAGCCGCTCCGGCCAGATTCCCGAAACGAAGTAGGGTTTTGCTGCCTCACCCGATGTCGTACTTTTAAACCCTGTTACTCTCCCTTAAGGAAAGGGTTTTTTTCTTTATGACAATTAGTATTAAGGAATACGATTTACACACCAAGCTGGAAACAACGTGACTCAAAACCACCAAGTCACCTTAACTGCTGAGTATCTGGTACTTCCTTTTGTGACGCAAAAAGAAGGGTTGTAGCCTACCCTCGAATCTGTCTTTATGAGGGTCCATAAAAGAATCTTCTGGGTCCATTTGGGCCCTTTGAAGCACATCTACGACCATTTATACCTGACAGTCGCCCCTTAGAGTCTTTTTACTTCCACCTCGCAAACTGTCTCTTAAGATTAATTATAATTTTACATAACATTCACATGCCGGTGCCGAGCCCATATAACAATAGAGATATAGAATACTATACAGAGATTTATAATAATATATGGAGATATAAAATAGTGCATGTAGGGGTGTAGAATGCTATATAGAGATATAGAATGCTATACAGAGATTTATAATAATATATGGAGATATAAAATTGTGCATGTAGGGGTGTAGAATGCTATATAGAGATATAGAAAAATATGTAGAGAAGTAGAATACAATATAAAGAAATAAAATAGTGTATATAGGGAAGTACAATACTATATAAAGATATAGAATGCTATATAGAGATATATGATACTATACAGAGATATACAATGATTTATAGAGAAATGGAATACTGAATAGAGATATAGAATGGTATATCGAGATTTAGAAATATAGTATAGAATGCAAACATATACACTGATACGATTGAAATTTCAATACTAGCTGTACAGCTACAGCATTTATATTGGGTGAATGAGATAGCGGGTAGAACCAATTCTTAGCTGTGGTTCCGACCCCAATTTACACACATTCCCACCCAGAGAGAGCAGCCTCCCTTCAGGTCAAATCCGTTTTCTGCGTTTAATCCTAGGCGGGGGGGGGGGGGGAGGGTGGCATTCACATTTTATAAGCTGTGGATTCCTCTAGCTTTGCCAAGCCTTCCCCTATATAATGCATTTTTACTTACTCGCCCAGAAGAAAGAGGTTTTACAATAGTTACCGGTCTTTTACGACCCGATCCCGCTTTCTAAAAACCTACATAAATCACGTAAGTGTCACGAAGAAAAAATCGGATTTGAGAACATACTACATTAGAGTAATGACGGAACAGAAATAGGACGGTCGCAGTATTTATCGTAACATCTAGTCCATCATTGATAAACGAAAAAAAAAAATATCAACAAAGAATATCGTAATGATATCGATCGTTCAATTGCACAAAGTGGACTGATAAACAGAATGATTTACTGTTGGAGATGACTAGGCGAGATATAACTAGCAGGTGTAAATGGAGTGTTGGACAGGCGGAAGGTTGAACACAGGAAAGACAAATGAATGAAAAACAAAGGACACGAACGAGTGGCGTCACGGTGGTTCGCCGGCACACAACTAGCTCTAAATATAATATCGATGGAAGTACGCTCAATTATTGTACTGGAACAACGCCAGTCACCGACAGATTCTACACCGCCGAGGGTTATCACAGCACAGAAGAGTTTGTTTTTTTTTTAAATGAAACAAAAAAGTAGGATAAAGGGGATACAGTCCCTACAGTGTAACAGAAATAAACATTTTACAGAACAGACAAGTTTACAGAACACAGATATAATATTGTATAGTTAAGGGGACCAAGTAATCTCTATTGGCGACCTCTGTAACCAATCTAACGGCTCGGTCCCTAAGCTTGAAACCACCTAACGCAATCCAGTTCAAAGCCATGTTCCCTCTTGCAATGATTGTTTACTGATCAACCTTTTTTAGAAGTTATTTTCAGCGCGAACACGTGCTTGTTGTGTTACTTTGCCTTACAACCTAACACAACCATTTTAAATCTGGCTAATTAACGTTAATATAAAGTATCGTACTAGAAGTGACAAGATCGTCACATACTACACCTGCTGTCGAAATATCATCTAATATCAATTTTGGCACTAATAAAAACGTATTTTTTTTAACGACAAATAAGAAGCCGGTCCACAACATAGTGATGAGCTCTATACTAATAAATTCAATGGACACTGCTGTACTAAGTAGCAGATATATATATATATATATATATAGGTATATGACATGAGTGAAATAACCTTTTTGAGAATAAATCAGTTTTTCCAGCGTGAATGTGGTCATGTTTGCGTTATTTTCCCTTACACCCTGATACAGCAGATTTTTTATCTGAATTTAAAAGGAATGGAGCTTTGGAAATTAATAGCGTGGACTATGTAGTGGTCAAAAGAGGCATGAGAGTGTTCTATGGCAAATATTACATACGAGTAAGGGCGGAATCTCTTGTTGCGTGATTTGGTTGAAGATTAGAATATAAACAGGCAATAAATAAGCAAGAGAGCAATTGGTAGGGATGGTGGGGAGTGCAAAGGAACGATCACAAGAATGATTGTCGAAGAGCAGAAAGGTATATCCATCCTAATTTGGTGTGATAGTGCGAAGACTACAATAAAACCGGCCTATAAGAACAAAAGTACAACTGGGTGTGATGGGGAACAAAAGTGTGCGATATGTGACAATCTCTATGGTTAAAATCGGATCTCTTTAGAGGAGCCACCAAAACAACTGTTGACAAAATAAGTGATGACAAGGGATGAGATCAGGGGTAGTCGGCAGTAGGGCGATGAAAACGCGCTACAGTGGAAATGGATGATAGGGTAATTTTTTTTTATTTTTTAAAAATTAAAGCCTAATTTACAACAATTAAAACCTAATGAGACAAGGGATAGTGCAACCCGACAAAATGGCGCCGAGCGACTCAACTACCCGATGTACCCGTCAAATGCAATTAAGTTCAAATAACTTATCCGAACTGCTGAGTCACAAGTAAGGCACGTTTCAACAGCTCACATTTAATTAGGCTTCACTTCTTTTACTTTCTTTCTTCTATAAAACGTTTGCTCTCATGACTACATTTCACTTCTACGCTAAATAGTGAGATTATGCATGAAAATCCTTCGTGCGTTTGGTTCAATCAGGGTAAATGTCGCTAAGGACAATGATAGTGATAATAGTGAATTACGCTGAAGTCGAAAACACAAGTAAATGATATAAATTATTAAAATTGCAGAAACGTATTAAATGCGATGTAAAATGTAGGTCTATTTCGGAACCAGAGGCTAGAATGGGACAAGCCAAAAATTACAAGCGTATTGTTAACTTAACGGAGTCGACTTTTTACGTAAAATGTCTTATACTTTCTGTTATCAAAAACTAGTCAGCAAATTTCGAGTTTGTGTGGTATATCACTTTAAAATTGCAAATCGTTTGAATAATTTTTACGACCGCTATTGTAGAATTAACGACCTTACAAGAGTAAAAACTTACAACAATTTATTAATAATAAACAAATCACAATAATGGCATGGTTGAGAGTAAAGAGTACAGGAGGGCTGACTGGGTAAAATCGACAGGAGAGAGAAGTAATAGATTGCTGGTGAGAGGTGAGGAACGGGCTCCAGATCAGTGTTCCACAGAGTTTAATTATACCCGCTTAATTATAGCTGAAGTATAGAGGTTAATGTTCGTTCAATGTTGCTTGTTTTGCTCGTTACTTTGGTTTAAGCATCCAACTTCGATTGTAAGAATTGATACCTGGACAACGTGGTCCAGGCTTTTTAGGTTCCGCTGCATCATTGCATCACCTTTGTTGCGCAAACTACTTCACCACGAATAAATATAAGTTACCCTCTTCTCCCTAGAAACGCCTCCTTACCTTTCCATATTTTATCAATAAATCTTCGGCGTCAGTTTAGAGTGAGGTGACTTGATCCCGACACGCTTATTCTTATTCGCTGTAGGGAGGAATGACCTGGCTATGTAAGGCAGAAATTCTGAGCTTTTTCAGAGTCGGTATCAGATATTTGAAGTGAACACAGCTCACTCCTTTTCTGCACTGGCGCTTGTCGCTCTGCTCGAACTATTGCTTTCTTATTTAATTACCTCTGCACCTCTATTTCCTATCATTGCTTGCTTTAGTCTGGCATTGCCCACACCTTCCAAGTGGGATTTTCTGGATTCGTCTCGCTAAAACTAGCACATCCTTAGAAGAGATCCCTTCCATGCAGACGACGATCTCTGGGGCCTTTCGAAATGATCGCTTACGGTTAACTCAAGTGACACGACATAAACCGGCGGGGAGCATGTTGCCCAATGCTTACTTCAACGATTTATGCCAAGCCGACCATTGTTGGGATAAAGCGGCAGGGACATACCGATGATCACTCCGTACCTGAATGAAAGTCGGGTCTCTACCTATGGACTCGACGACTAATCAAGACGTAGGTCCAGCTGAATGATTTTCGCCTCAGCAGGATAACTGCCGTACTGGCAGAGCCTAGTTTATTATTGTAGTATTAGTGCGAGCCAAATATACTGCTCAGTCTGAGGTAATTAGTTTTACACTAACCCTCCTCAGACTTGGGCCGAAAACTTTAACTCGAACAGCGCAACTCCCCCCCCCCCCCACCACATTTCCTTGGTAAGTTTTCAAGCCCCTCTCCAGGCTGTGTCGAAACACACACGAAAGAAAAGGAATAAAACAAAAAAAAAGAATAGAGAACGGAAAAAAAACGGCGAGAGATTTTATGGTGTACTGGTGGGGTGGGCATTTGTCATAATTAAAGCCTTTGCTGAATCCCCGCTTCCTGGAGAGGTGTAAATGATTTACTGTTTTTCTTTCTCAGAATTTGTTTTTTGATGTAAGAGAGAAAATTAATTTAATTAAATTGATCCGTTCTCACTGGAAAGTTACTAGCCCCACCCATAGATTTCCTTAAATTGCATTAATTAGTTGTCTCTCTTAACAACATTAAATAAACAAATTTCCATTTTTGACACACTAAACGTAAGTTTTTGGAATATAATTGAATTTCAATGAAGAATACTGTAGTGGCAACTTCGGCACTGCAAAATATCTCTCTCTCTCTCTCTCTCTCTCTCTCTCTCTCTTTCTCTCTCTCTCTCTCTCTCTCTCTCTCTCTCTCTCTCTCTCACTCTCTCACTCACTCACTCACTCACTCACTCACTCACTCACTCACTCTTTCTCTCTCTCGACGAAGTGCTACGTTACGAATAGAGGAAATGAAGTCAATATTTCAGGTCTATAAAGATAAAGACTTACCTCTCCAGTCATCACCCTACCCGACCCCTTTATCAGCGAAGAAATATACCCTGTAACTCGCACCTTTAAATCTTTCCCTATGAGCAACAAACAGCACCCGAAAATTGCCCTGAGCTTTCTCCTGTTCTCAAAACAGAACCGCGCCATTTTCATACAAGGATTTCATCCAAGGCCTGCCGGAAAGTTTTCGTCACTAACAATATAACGGTGTTCACGTTGGCGTATATACGCTACTGAATTAGGCGTGAGCACGCTGTTGACTGAGGACTAAATTCCATGTTTTAAACAGGCGTGATAACGTAAACTGAACGGAGTGAGGATTATACACATGTGACGATCAGAGTTCATGATGTCATTGTTCATCTTGCTACAGTAGTCACCGTAAATGCCAGCATATTATCGTGATTAATTATTACGATATGGAGGTATAAACTGTAGAATGAGCCTAAGATCAGTGTTCTACAGAGTTTAAATAGTACTGCTTGATTTTACAGGGTTCAATGTTCCTTGCCTATATGCATGCTAGACACAGTAGCCTTAGGTAAATACTTAAGAACATGTTCCACATTGCCACATACGGTTAGCTCAACAGTAACTGTCACATTACAAGGCGATTAGGTAATCCGCATGGCTGGTGGGGGCAAATTATCCGATGTTCACTCGTTGGCTATACATAGATATTGATTTATAGTACACATCTATAAATAGTGTAAATACACAACTACTGTATATATTTACATCTATAAAAAATGTATGTACATAGTTGTATCCATAAATAATTTATGTATAGTATATAGTTGCATCTATAAATAGTTTATGTACACAAGTATCATATACACTCGAAACTGTTTCTTAATGGACCCTGTAAGAGAAGAAGCTCAGCACTTCTATCAATGGACAGGTGGACACTCAAAAGTGTGACAGGACTCTATACAGGTCACTGTCGGTTAAATAAACACCTCTTTAATTTGGGGATAGTGGGATCACCAATCTGCAGATTCTGCAAGAAAGAGGGAGAAACGGCACGTCATATAATATGTGACTGTGATAACTTAGCTAGAAGGCGATACCTTCACTTTGGTAGTGATCGCATTGTAGACCCCAAACTATGTGAACTGATCGATCCATTCAGTATCCTCAGATTTGCAAAGGCCGTGGGCCTGTCACATATATAGGATAGGGACATGGACGGCGCACAATAGGTCTCAGTGAGGCCGCGGTGCACAAATGCCGGAACAAATAATAATAATAATAATCATATACATATATATATATATATATATATATATAACTCTAAACAGTGAATGTACATATTTATAGTAGACATTTACATACATTTTTTAAAGATGATAATATATACTATATGTACATAGTTGCCGGCCATTGTTGGGAGATTTTGTGCCATAACTTACATACAACGCTTCAATGACGACCACTACCACTACATATTTTTTGTTTAAATCATCATGCTATATTTTCTAATTATAACAAAAACTTTATTATGATAAAATTAAATTGGGCAATAATTAATTGTGATAAATGATCTCATTCATTGCATATTTACAATTTTCATTCACTCGCTCATTCATACAGTATTTACTAATAGCCCAGAGACCTCCCGAGTCAACATGGTTGCATGCTATATTTAACGTCATGTTTAGAGCAGAATGAATATCGCTATTGAATTAAGGGTTTTGAATTAGAGGGCTGTGAGGAGCGGAATCGGTCGGTGGAGGTCAGGTCGAGCTGCGGTCAGGCCCCAGGTGGCTGTCCTACTGCCGGATAACTATGACGGAATTGTCTCCACACTAACTGCTTCAATCATACATCCTCGCCAAAACTTCTCATAAGAAATATAGCAGCTCTAGTACTGTACTTATTGTTGGAATTAATTTAGGGAGTTCATATATATAATAACAAAAATATATATAAAAAGGGCATTGTTACTTCTTGTTGTTATGTTAATTAATATTTAAACATTGACTTTATTATAGACAGCTTGTCATTTATACAAAATAGTTTCTGTTTTAGTGTTGTGGGTTACGTTTTTTTCTTATCAGCTGTGTAATTAATTTTGATAATTTATTTTGCAACACGTTAATCCATTATAATTTATAACGTAAGAATACGGGTTATTTACTGTTTCTCAGTTTTAAGTTTTATCATACAAGAGATACGGCTGGACCAAAGTTAAATTTGACAGACGACAGAAGAAATAAAATTGTATCAAAGAACAAACCGAAAAACACATTAGAAAGTAAAAAACTGCGCAAGGACATCCCATCTCTCAATAGAAAATAAACTACTAATCTACAAAGTTATACTTAAACCAATCTGGACATACGGAATAGAGCTATGGGGAACAGCAAAAAAGTCGAACATCATGCGTATCCAATCCTTTCAATCAAAAGTCCTGAGAACAATAGTAAATGCCCCTTATTATGTCAGAAACAAAATCCTCCATAACGATCTTAATATACCCTACATTCTAGAACTCATCCCTTCCAAGTTTATGAAATTCTACAGTAGCCTTTCCAACCACCCTAATCCTGTAGCACAGTCATTGCATTGCGCCACTCATCCCTATAATCCTCTTCGGAGACTGAAACGGCAGTGGCCTCGTGACCTGCTATAAACGCATGACAGTGGGAGTCCTGGCAATGGCCAGTTTCTCCAATCATGTCCTGAGCGTCTGTGGCTCTCGCGCTCTTAGTCAGCCTCCACTGGCTAGTATCCGGTGACGCGGCTGACGGAGGAGCGTGGGGGACTTCCCAAGACTCCGCTTTCTCTTCGCATGTGGATTTGGGAGGTCTCTGGGCTGTCTGTAAATATTGTATGAATGAGCGAGTGAATGATGAATTGTAAATATGGTATGAATGAGAGCATTTATAGCACAATAAAGGAGTATATATATAAAAAAAAAAAAAAAAGAAAGTAAATAAGTAAAATACGAATATGAATATACGAACGTTTTACATGTAATGCATTTTGATTTTTAGTCCTGAGGGTGCCTGAATAGGCGAAAGATTGACCAATGTAAAAACAAAAATAAAAACTTGGAGAGACTGTAAAGCCTTCTTTTGAAAAATTTATGTTTTTCGTGTAGTATTTATTGGAAATACAGGTGTTTATTTTCCCGAGTGTTGACTCAGAATATTACGAGAAATATATTTAACTAAAATGTAAACAGCACGAACGAGGTGGGGAATACGTTATTTAAATAACAGACTGATTGGATTATTTCTATGATAAACGACATAAAGTGATTATCGAACTGATAAAGAAGAAGAAAAAATATACCATCTAGTAATTGACTCTGACGTAAATGAATTGTGCAAAATAAAACTTTTTTTTTTCAATAAGATAAAAGAAAACATAACAATTCATTTTGCCTTGTTCAAAATCTTCATTTTGTGAGGTAACTTTCATTATGTGAGGTAACATGAAGACCATCTATTTATTGAATGAATGTTATGACAATAAATGCGTTTTTTAACAATTGTTTTTTTTAATCCACCGAATAAACCGAGACCTGGATTACTCATGTATTTCAAACAAGACGAAGTCTACGATGGGTGTGGTTTTGAATTATGCAGTAAGGGCCTGCGATGTAAGGGTTGGAAACATCAATCAGGAGGAAAAGATATCAATGCTCTATTATTGTTGGCCTGTTTTGACAACATCGTTCTCCAGCCTACGTTGGAACCTAATGGAGGACTGGAAAATTCCAAAAAAAGTAGATGTTAACGTGTCACTTATATGGGAGATTGAAAATTATTCAGCCTTTCACCCTGAGTAAATCAAAAAGGCATTAAGCCTGTACAAATACTTAACAGTTCTTGATTAAGTTGTAAGCTACAAAGCTGAAATCATGTAACAATCAAGCAGACTTTACTTGGAGTCCGATAATAGGTGGTGAAATTCAATAGAAGCTTTTGATTGAAAGTATTTTATATTTTCCATTATCCGTACCTGCCGATGGTTTCGGGGAAGGTAGATTGCATTGTTGTGAATGCATATTTTTGATTAAGCTGTGCTTAGCTGCATCAGAAAACAACTGGTTGTGCGTACTTCAGGTAGCCGACTACTTATCGGAAATAGAAACAAACCAGTTAATCAATAATAAGGATCAGTGGCGTTGACATTTTTTATTTTTAATAATTAAATCAAGTGAAACTATTTGAAATATGATGATTTTGAGATTAATTTTCAGACCACATGTTTGAGACCGGAGAATAGAAGATAACCCATTTTATGTACCCATATAAAATGTACCTATTTTATTTAAATCATTGTTTACATGAGGTAACAATTAAATTCTAGTTATTCATATTAATATGAAACATTTGAAATAGACAAAGTTGTGTACAAGTACCATATATAACTCTCTGGTAATATTGAGAAATTATGAAATAAACTATTAATCTTTACGATTTTTTTATAAACAAATCCTTTTACTGTATATAAATAATGATTATGATTATTCTGTTTATTGGACTATAATTACAATCTGCCTTTTATAAGGCAATAAATAATTAAGATAAACGTCTCATTCATACCGTATTTACAATTCATCATTCAATCGCTCATTCATACAATATTTACAGACAGCCCAGAGACCTCCCAAATCCACATGCGAAGAGAAAGCGGAGTCTTGGGAAGTCCTCCACGCTCCTCCGTCAGCCGCGTCACCGGATACTAGCCAGTGGAGGCTGACCAAGAGCGCGAGAGCCACAGACGCTCAGGACATGATTGGAGAAACTGGACATTGCCAGGACTTCCATTGTCACGCGTTTATAGCAGGTCACGAGGCCACTGCCGTTTCAGTCTCCGAGGAGGATTATAGGGATGAGTGGAGCAGTGCAATGACTGTGCTACAGGATTAGGGTGGTTGGAAAGGCTACTGTGGAATTTCATAAACTTGGAAGGTATGAGTTCTAGAATGAAGGGTATATTAAGGTCGTTATGAAGGGTTTTGTTGCTGACATAATAAGGGGCATTTACTATTGTTCTTAGGACTTTGGGTTGAAAGGATTGGATACGCTTGATGTTCGACTTTTTTGCTGTCCCCCATAGCTCTATTCCGTAAGTCCAGATTGGTTTAAGTATAACTTTGTAGATTAGTAGTTTATTTTCTATTGAGAGATGGGATGTCCTTTGAAGTAGTCTGTCCAAATCGTCTGTTTAGTTCTTTTAATATATAAATAACAAAGTAAAAATACTTAAACAAAGACGGTATCGGTACTATCCACATATAAACGAAATATATGACTTAAAAGAGAATGAACAATATGCAATGTACGAACCGCGTACTTAAATATTTGTTAACTGGCTATGAAAAAAAAAATGCCAAATCTACCCAAAAATACGTCATTACATTTCTAAAGGGTCTTTCATTGGGCGCTTCGTATCTTTCAATTTAAATATAACAAAGTGTGTGAGAGATATCATCGAATTTTTTTATTCGTTTGAAAGGCCTATTGATGCCATTATGTATGGAATATAACATCGTGCAAATGTTCACCGCACATCCGAAATGTCCAATTTTCCATGACTCTGGCGCATAAAACAGGCTGAATTTGACCGATGGCATGGGTTATGTTGGCTTATTTGTGACCGATGGGTGTGATTTGTGGCTTATTCGCATAGACCTGCGACTTAAGGAAACCCCACAAGAAAAAGTCTAACGGGGCCAAATCCCACGATCTCGGTGGCCAGTTCACATCACCTCCACGTGAGATGACCATGACCTCAAATCGCTCGTGCAGAATGCCCAATGTGACATGAGTTGTGTGGCACGTAGCGCAGTCCTGTTGAAACCACATGTCGTTGGTGTCCATATCATCCAATTCAGGCCAAAAGAAGTTGGTAATCATCGACCTATAGCGCTCGCCGTTGACGGTGATAGCCTGCCCAACGTCGTTTTACAAGAAATATGGACCGACGACGCCCAAAATCCACACCAAACAGTGACTTTTTCGGGGTGCATAGGACGCTCTTGGATCTCATGTGGATTGGTATCGTCCCGAATTCGACAATTTTGTTAGTTGACGTACCCATTCATCCAGAAATGGGCCTCACCGCTGAAGATGATTTTTCGATAAAAATTACGGTTATTTTCCAACTGCTCCAGGGCAGTTGAACTTTGTACGGCTCCAGGCCCAAGTCACGACGCAAAATACACCAAGCTGTGGTCTGCGAAAGACTGAGTTCTTGTGAGCGACGCGAAATCGACTGCCTTTGATTCTCCTGCACATCCTCATGGACAGCGGCGACGTTTTCGGCAGATCTTGCGTTTCGTTGACGTACGGGTGTTGGTTGATTCTTTACTCAACAAGTGGACTCAAATTTATCCACCACACTGCGAATGGTCCTCTCGGTAGGACGGTTATGGCGACCGTAAAATGGAAGAAGTACGCGGAACGTTACCCGAACAGAACACCCATATTGATAAAACAATTTTATCATTTTCACGTGTTGTTGAACGCTATATCGGTTTATGGTGATTTGGCAAAACAGGCTGAATAAATGACAGCCCCTTCGACAGATGCAGCTTCAACAATATTGCCACTATCAACTGTCAAAGTTTGGAAGTCCCTATTGGAAGACGCTATATAACCAAACCGACAATAGCTAAAATATTGCTCAAAAAGATCCTATAATAATTTTTTTAACTACGTTAAATTCAATGTATTTTTGTTTTTTCCCCCATAGCCCCTTTAAATTTACAGATAATTATATATAATGGTTATTTTCGGGTGCCATATTAGGATTTGTAAAATATTTTCGCGGGTATCTGGCCAAGCATTCCTAAAACTAGGCAGTGCTATGCTAATGATGGGTACATAAATTTATACGTTTCAATTTTTAACAAGAGAGCAAGAAAACCCCGAGAAAGAAAGTGTATAAAGTAAAATGTTTCTTGTAATTTTCAATAAAGAAATAAAATATTTTCCAACGAAAGAATACTGTGACACTGAATCAGTGGGAGGTGGGCTCGGTGTTGGGTGGGAGGAACCTCTTGAAAAGTGGGCGCCTAAACCTTCTATTGTTTTGAAAATTAATCGAAAGACAATCGATGGTGCACGACAATCGATCAATCTATTGTGACAATTGGTCGTACTAACTATGTGTGTCCTTAAACTTTGGAAAAAAATCATTGCTTTAAATATTAAATAGCTTCTGAGAAGTGAGTTGAACAATCTTCGAAACAGAGCTTTTCACGTTTTTTCTTTCCCAAACTTCCCATTATTGCATTTCAGCCAACACAGTAGTGTCTTTGTTCTTGGAGTTTTCTTTTGTATACTGAAAAACGTAAACCATGGCATAGTTTACATTTGTCGAATTAGGGATGGAATAACATAAAAAAACAGTATTTAAAAAACTGAATAATCAAGAAGTAAGATTTAGAAGTTTAAAAACGGTGTGTTTATTCTGACGATCCTTTATTTTTACATCTAGAAGGCAAGAGGTTTGATCAAACAAATTCTGGCAAACCAGTGGACATGTGTATCATCCGGCTTAGATCTAATTGGACCTAAGTCAATATCGCTCGTCCCAGGCTGTGTTTGTGTGAGGGTATTTGGAGTACCCTATAGTCGGTATTCCGAATACCCGCACACAAACAAGGAGTAATGGAAAAGGCAAACGCTGCTAAGACAAAACTACATATGCAAATGTTGAATAACGTTTATCTGTGTTGTTGATTTGTTGCTAAATTACAAATTGTTCAGATTTTCCTATTATCTAACGGTTTAATATTTATAAACTGGGTAGGCGTACTACCATTTGCTGACTACATGATACCACTGTAAGGATTCCGTATTGTGGAATCTCCACTGATGTCAAAAAGTCTGTATTAAATAAATAAAGAGATAAGGGGGAAAAAAACAAAATAAAAACGAAAAAAGCTCTCTCTGCTTTCGTGGGCAACTCCGAGAACTGACGTCTCACTCTAACGATGTATCAGTAAGAATGTATTCTTAATCGTTAGTATATATGTTTTGTAATCGTTCACCATTTTCAATTCATGTTGTTTTCATCAATCTTTTCACATATTTAAATAAATTATATCATATTATAATTCTATTTATATAAACGAAATTCATTCCATTGATCCCCATATTAATTTATTAAGATATAAGGTTTAGAATGAATATGAATAGATTGGGAGAGTATTCACTGTATAACAATCTTTATTGTGAAATAATTACAATCTGCCTTTTATAAGGCAATAATAATACAGATAAATGATCTCATTCATACCATTTTACAGTCATCATTCACTCACTCATTCATACAATAGGACATGATTGGAGAAACTGGCCATTGCCAGGACTCCCACTGTCACGCGATTATAGCAGGTCACGAGGCCACTGCCGTTTCAGTCTCCGAGGAGGATTATAGGGATGAGTGGCGCAGTGCAAAGACTGTGCTACAGGATTAGGGTGGTTGGAAAGGCTACTGTGGAATTTCATAAACTTGGAAGGGATGAGTTCTAGAATGTAGGGTATATTAAGGTCGTTATGAAGGGTTTTGTTGCTGACATAATAAGGGGCATTTACTATTGTTCTGAGGACTTTGGATTGAAAGGATTGGATATGCTTGATGTTCGACTTTTTTGCTGTCCCCCATAGCTCTATTCCGTATGTCCAGATTGGTTTAAGTATAACTTTGTAGATTAGTAGTTTATTTTCTATTGAGAGATGGGATGTCCTTTGAAGTAGTCTGTACAGTTGTCCAAAGCGTCTGTTTAGTTCTTGTCTTTTTAGTCTCGTATGTGGGTTCCAGGTCAGTCGTTTGTCGAGATGGAAGCCTAAGTATCGTACTGTCTCAGTTACAGGGAGAGGAATAGAATTGAAATAAACTAGTGGACAAGTGGGAGAGTATTAAATTTTATTTTCGTTATAATTCATTATATTATAGTGATGTACGCTTAGAAGAAATCAAATCTATTAATAATTATAATAATGGAATCCCATTAAATAAAATATTTTAATTATTTACTCCGAGCTTAGAGGCGTGGGACTGAGGTTAAGATAGGTAAAAGAAAGCTAGATAGATAGTCGTATATATTTCCCTACATTTGGATATAATAGGTACATTTTATATGTTAGCATACATTAATATATTGGTATTCTCATAAGTATCCCGAATACATAAACCCTTCATTCACTGATAGTAACAAAATAAGTAAATATTTTAATTTGTATATATTAATTGTATTTTAGTTTTAGTAAAGAGGCACCCTGGCGTCGGGCAACTGTGCAACTATATAATGAGCCCATGTATATGCATAACATGAATAAAATAAATACTCTATATTTATCTCTCAAAAAAAAATTAAACTGGTTCATATAAAAACTGGGGGGTTGATTAATGAAAAATGCTAGATTTTCATTAAACTTAACAAAGAATCGTTAATTCATTTGATTTACTGTATATCCAGATGCTTTTCCAGTAATTATTTTATCATCCTATACCGGTACCCTAACAAATTCATGCACACATATGTAAATTGACGGCTAGCTATGAACTCATGAATGCATCAGGCACTTTTGTGGCTGTCCCAAAACTAAGAACTGATGGCATTCATGGCTTCTCTATTAATAAAATTTATGACCATTAGTCATTCATCGACCCATACCCATTTCCTAGCAAATGATCGACTCGTCTAATCTCACGGCTAACTTTGTACTCCCAGAGTAGTAAACAAGTACATTTAGAGATGTTATATCTGCCGTAGTTAAATTTTATCATGTATGTCTGCATCAGGTACTTGAATGAGATAGAAGTTCAATTCTTATGTTGAGAGATATGTAAGGACATAAAAGGAGTTGATGCTCTCAACCGATAAGGAGAACCACTGTTAGGAAAAACAAACAAATATATTTCTCATAATAGCTACAAATAAAAAAAAGTGTCAATCATCAGTTGAGGAAATATCTATACAATGAATGGCTTATGGAAGTTTCCGGTTTAAAATGGAAATGAGATCAGGTATTAACAGTGTAAAGTGTAACAGTAGGTTACAAGTGGATACTTAAATACTTATTTGTGCTCACTAATAAACACCAAACAGGTACCGTGGCCGAGCGATGATTCCAGCGTCTCCTGGGATGTCTTCGGAAACGTAGCTGTTATTCTGAGAGTGAAGCAAGGTGTGGTGCCAAATAGTAAACCTGTCAAGAATAAAGTCAAGCGGCCTGTCTCAATCTCTATGTTGGACTCATTGCCGCGCTCGACATTCTGCGCTGATTGGCCCCAAGCTGGTCACGTGATCCATGACGGCCACTATGCCTGAACCGAAAAAGGCTCGATTCTTGTTTACGATTGTCTAGGTTACGATATAAAATAATGCGCTGCTACAATCAGTCCATCCTCCTACCATCTCAAACCAGAAGACAGATCATCCCGCTATCACTTTTTTTTAATACTGAGAGGCTCCCAAATTTTAATTGGAAATAAAATAACAAAAATCAAATATGACTGAACCGAAAGAATCGCAAAGATTAACTTTTAACATAACATATTTAGTACACAAAACTATAAATTTTCAAATTACATTCGTTCTTAAATTACGTTTGTAGCGATCCTAACTACATAAGTGTTAAATCACCCTATACTCTGGTGCATATATAATATATGGCAATTAATGTAAATCATGTTTAAAGTTTTAAGCAATAAATCATGCAAGGGCTGGTAGTCGTAAAACAAGTCACAAGAAGGTCGTCAGCAATAAACCTGAGAGGGTAAGCCACCTGCCCGTCATAAAACAGACCCGGTAGACCTACGGTCACTTTCCGGCGGTCATAAAATCTAAAAGCCATGCCATAAAACAGTCCTTTAGGGGACGAGGGGTCACGAACTTCGGTGTAGGTGTGACATCATAAACATACCCCTTCCAAGCCAGGCTCCGCCTTCCAGTAGGTAGGGGAACTAATATTTAAACCAGGGGGTTTCACCCTGTAAGACTACTCTTTCTCAGTCTCCTCATCTACACAGCCCCGGGGCCCTGGAAGTAAGTCCACTTAGTCTTCTACTAGTCTACTCTCTCTGCAGCACCTATGAACCTGTCACCCTGTCACTCAGCCTCCTAGCAGACCCTCTGACGACTTGTATCTATTACGCTGCCGATCTCCCGCCGAACTCTGAAAACTGGTCTTATTCTTTATGAAACCTCTGTACCTCTTCTCCTGAACACAGTGTATTGTCGGGACACATCCCTATCATAAAAATGTAGTCAGATATTAACGCCAACATGGAACATGGTCCATGTTATAAACTACAACAATCCGCTCTTGTCACCGGGGCTAGAGTGATTAGGCACTCCCCTAGTGGCAAGGCGACAACGTTCTTTGAAATTGAACTTCGAGAGTGAAATCATAGACTACTCTCCTCGTACTGCTTCATTCCATACCCACTATTTTTCGTTAGTATATTATGACGAACGGTTTGTAAATACATGTCCTTCCTTTATTTTTCCCTTATTCATAATCTTAAAAATTTAAGAGCTAAGGGGGGGGAATAATAAATTTCCTGAAAACCTAACATCAACGAATATCTTAACAAGCACATATGCTCAAATCTATGATAGTACAATAAATTGTCTGAGGTATCTTCAAAATGTACAAAACAAGTTAGACAGTATTATTTTGCCCATATTTGTTGATAAAATCATATAAAAACTAACAGAGTGTGATGTTAGACCTCATATTCTAAAGATGTCAATTTAATGCTTCTATTCGAAAGTTAGCCAGTAAATGGTTATGTGTTATATTAAAAGATTTCCATCACGACCCTATACGCTTTCAACAGAACTAAAGATGCAATTGAATTTATTTTTATACATTGTGTGTAATAAAAGGGAGTGAGTAAGTAGGAGTTCTTTATGCCTGGAGTAAATGCAAAGAACCATTACCGAAATGAAACAAAGGATTCTTTCTTGACTTTAACAAGGAACTTTCTCATTGAATATGTGCCTTTGGGCTCCATAGATTTTATAATGCTCGTTAAAACTCGTTTCATTGAATACGTTTACAGTCCATTAATTTTGAAACGTGGTGCGATTGGATCTGAATAAATAACCTCATAGACTAGATACATTTTTTTTTATTCGCAGATCACCAATGCATCCTAATGAATTATAATCAATAATTAATGATCGAAAAAAAATCACTTCATGGTGTAGACAAAATCAAGTTTCCATGTTGACACCAAGACTAATAATGCCATCAAATTCATCCACTCAGTTGTGTATTGAGTGTACAGCTAATTATGAAAGTTACACTGGGCCACTATATCATACTTCAGAGTGTGAGTTGTAGAGTAGTAACATCAGTAAGTAATTGTCGATATTTCTGATTTGTTTTATAGGGAAAGAAAGATGGGATATTTGCGGTTTTTCGAGTGGCTCTTTCTCTCCGAATGAGTTGCTGATGGAGTTGCTTGTCCAATTTCATGTAATTGGGTTTGTGAAGCCTCTCTGAAAGCTTGTTAAAGCGGAGTGTATGACTTCCAAGTCAACTTGTGCGGAAAACATCTCGTATGTTCCTCAACGCCAGACGAGCCGTAATAAAGTTGACATTGGTTTTTATCTCTGTATCCGTTACCAATTATACGAACCCTTTCGATTAATCGAAGAGTGATTTGAATTAAATGAATCACTATAAGTTCTTGCCTGGGATAAACAAGTCGAAAAGTATAATAAAAAAAAAAGTTTCCTTGAGAGGCAATGAGACTTAATCATGTTTATGGATAAGACTCTATTTTCTATGTTTTCCCAGTATCAAATGGGAGCTGCGTGTTAAATTTGATGGCATTAACCTTGAAATGTGCATTTATGAAGACCTGAACAAAAATACAGGCATTTTCTAGTCAAAGTTGAAGGCATTTCATCGCTAATAAACCCAATATCCATGACAGAGGTGGTTTCATTTGATCTGTATTTTAGAATATTTTTGAAATACTTCTTTTAATTTGTCTCACACCAGAACTTTAAATCTTAAATAGCTTCCATGAGGTATCTCAGAAGTTAACGTAAATTGTTCCACACATCTTTTAATCACATTTTAATTAAAAATAATCAGCATATATTGTGGTGTTTGCGATATTTACATTAAAAATTTAAGATCAATCCAATTTTTACTAATATTTTTGTAAAAAATATAGGTTAATAAAAAGAGACAGTCAGGCGATAGACGGCCACCCTGTACCTGAATAAAAGTAGAGCCTCTCCCTTTGGGGTCAACAATTAACTAGGTACTAACTGAAACTAGTTGATCCAAGAATCGTCTCCCACATCATTTTAAGTGTATTAGTTCAAATTTTTTTTTATTGTGACTAAAATTGGTTTACATCAAATTTTAATTAAATTATCTAATCATATATGATGAGTATAAATTATCTCATCATATATGATAAGTGTGTAGAAAGTAGAGCAACAACATGTAGAGATGGCCGTATACAAAACTACCCAGTATTTTTTAAACAAAAATAGTTCTTTATTTGTTAAATCATCTCGGGCACATAAAATAGTATTTTCAGCAAACTAATAGCTAAAATATCCGCATAAATAATTATATAAGACCAGACACGAATGACGGAAGATGATCCGGAATATTTTCCTTTGTTAAGAATTTATTTCGTTTCTAAATAGTCAGTTTCATGCTGATCATGAACTATCGCCATAATATTCCCAATCATTGTCATTGATAATAATAATAACAATTTTAACAAATTAACAATATTTAAAAAACTGTCTAACTCTTTTTTCGTGACCCCATTTCAAAAAACACATTTATAAAGGAAAACCGTGGTCAAACATTTCCGAGTGCTGCTCACATTCTACTAGCCATACCCGTGTGGCATTTGACAGGTATCAGACGGAGTCTTGAGAGACTTGACCAGGTGAGGAACAGAAAATAGCACAGGGAAGTCAAGGAAATAGTTTTTCTATTAAGGAATAGAAGCTCAACTGTAATTTGTTCTGAGAGTGAGTATTGCATGAACTGTTCACAAGTTTAAGTGGACCGCTTATTTATTCAGTAGGTTATTGAGTTAAAATAAAATAATAATAATAAAATACAACCTGAACGAGTGTTGAAAGAAACGATCTATTCATTGATAATTAAGAAAATATCAGATAATAAATTTTTAAAATTTAAAAACAAAAAAGTGTTTTTTTATTAATTTTTAAACATCTTTCGTAGGGTGTTGGGCCTTCTCCAAGTTCATCCAGTCTTGACAAGGCCAACACATGTGTAAGTGGCTTTAGAGCATCTTCCAAACATGTTCAATCGGATTCATTTCGGGCGAACAAGCTGGCCAGTTCATACGCGTGATTCCAATGAGGTTCAACTTGCTCTATGAGGTCGAGCATTATCATCGACAAGAATGAAGTTTTCCCCCATTTTTCGCGATAAAGACAACATAACAGGCCGTATGACGTAGTCCAGTGATGTTTGTGCGGTCACGTGCTTATTTCTGACCAATATCAGCTGTTTTTTTATTACTCGATATCGAGGCCGAGGCTTAGACATAGACCATTATTGAACCTCCACCATAAGAATGCACTGCATTAAATCCCTGGTTTTTCTCTCCCCACACTCTAAAACGTCGATCATGATGATGAAAAACAAATTTCGATTCGTTGTCTCTCTGTTGTCCTCCTCGCAGGTCTTCTTTCCCTCAAGCCGACTTCATGGAGGCGTTTTCAATCTGTTTAAGTTGAAATGCGGACCACTGTTGCGTCCTTTGGAGTTGTCGAGCTCCAACTATAGAACCAGCTATAGTGCTCAGTTCCCTGGGTCTTCCGTGACCTGGGTCTTCCACTGTGTGAGAGCCAAAAGGGTCAAAGACTTCCATAGTTCTTCAACAATAAGTCTTCGTAAAGGAATTTTAAAAAGTTGCCTAGTGCACTGGGTAAATAATACCTGATAGTGAAAGACGAATATTGATCATACTTATGAAATTGATCAAGAGGATGTGATTAGCTAGATCATCGCAACCCATAATTATAATACAATGAAACTAAATGTCGTCGAGAAAGGCCAATTTATGGGACTAAACAATACGTCTACGCACCAGGAAGCCAGTGTACGTGCGCCGTAGCGGTGAATAATTCTGCCTTTACAGGTTCCCACTGGATGTCAATATTTCCAGACCAATTGAAAAGTTATTAAAAACGGAAAACATTGGTACTTTCCGATTAAAAAAGAAAGAGGGTTCAACTGATTTACGGCGCGAGAGAACTCAGATAAAAAGAAACGAAGGCCGGGGATTGAACGAAGCCAATGCAGCAATTATTCACGAATATGAAGAACAATTTTCGTCTTTGTTTTCTCTGCGTCCGTTGAAACGTGAAATACTTCATGAAGCCACCGGTTGCAATCAATTTTCGAGCCTAGACGAAAGTTCCTCACCACTACATAATTCATTTATCATTTTCATTTTATTATTTATAACTTTATGATTTATTTTATCATAAGTACAATTTATGTGGCTGCTGCAGTTATGCTATTTTAAGGAGACCATTATAAACTTGATTTCTGGGCAGTATATCTTTAAAGTGAGGGCAAGTTTCCAAGTGCAAGGCACTCGTTATGATAAAGGTTGATGACTCCGTCCTGCATCAGCCTAAAATTTATTTCATTCTAATCCCTTCTAATCATGGATTTCCTAATGCTGCTAGGATGAATTGCCTGAATTATTCAAACGCTCTGGATTCATATGAATATGTGAGATTACTTCATAATAGAGGAAATTCTTGATATGGAAACATACACAAAAAAGAGCGCAAAAGTGGGAAGGAAGAAAACTTTAAAACAACAGAAAACTGTTCGATTGTGCGAAGCAAACCAAGGCAGGAAGAACACTAAGAACGGGATGTTGAGATCAGCACAAAGGGGTTGTTGATATAGAATGAACGATTGGCGAACCGAACTTGAATTTAATTTTGTTTTCAAACATGTATAAAAGTAAATATATTTAAAATAACTAACTTTTTCTCTCTAATAAAGTTGGAAATATAGGGGTCCAGACCCCACGTCCTGACAGGCGTGCTTGTTGGACTTTGGCTGCAAAGAACAGGAAACCCTATCTACCCTTAGCCCTGTAAAGATGTGTGTCGGGGCCGACAGAGGTGAGCTCCCAAAACTTTTTGTCCGATCAAGTTGTACAAACACGTCTGGTTGCCCCCTAGAGCTGCTCCCATTTAGCAGCTCTTTTTGTTTACCTGTTCAGACTCTCTTGCAATGCGAGGTAAATCGGTAATAATATTTGCTAATAGTTCACCTTCATCAACTACAAATATTTATTTAAGTATAATATAGACTGTTATATTCATTTAGTATCCGGTGACGCGGCTGACGGAGGAGCGTGGGGGACTTCCCAAGATTCCGCTTCCTCTTCGCATGTGGATTTGGTCTCTGGGCTGTCTGTAAATATTGTATGAATGAGCGAGTGAATGATGAATTGTAAATATGGTATGAATGAGAGCGTTTATCGCAATTACTGATTGCCTTAAAAAAGGCAGATTGTAATTATAGCACAATAAAGAGTATATTCCTTTAAGAGATTCAATTAATTTAATCACACCATATACGGACCATATTACAACGTAAGTAACTTTATAGTTATAGCTAGTGCGCTGAACAAAAAGATCAAAAGGTATCAACCTCACGCGTTAAACTGGACACAATGAATTATATCTGACACAATAATGATTTGAGCTAATCAACCAAAGCTATGTGGCCCAAAAAGCCACTAGGACAAAATTAAAGTTTTCATATCGTTGTTGATTTGATGCTTTAATATAGTTCTCTAAAGATAGGATATAAATTGAATATAAAATTTCGTTCAGTTTTGTATGGCACATTTTAATACCGTAGTCTAGTGGCAAGCATGCTGATTCTGAACAATGCCACCTATGGATAAGGCACTGGTCCTGACTGGTCTTGATCTCTTCAAAAGACCTCTGCCGAATGACTTACGACCGCCCTCTGGCGCTCTCTCGCCACTTCTGTCCAATATACATTAAATAGGAAGGTCTAATCAAAATATATTTCTGTAACAATAATGTACAAAAAAAATTCATTTCAAATTTTTTTTTTTTCCAATTTAATTATCATTTTATATATAATAAAATATATATTTATTAGTATCGCTTTATTTTATTTATTAATATAAATCAGGTGTTGGAAATGTCATCACATATAATTAATGAAAGCTTTTTCACCAATCACCAAACAGATTAGGAGATTTAAAAGCCCCTCGTTATTCTTGCTATTTTCTCTGTGCAGAAGCACTATCGTTTTTTTTTCCCATAGCTCTCAAACTTATAAAAAATAGATGTGGGAAAAATAAAAGGAAAATTATTTTGGATTGATGGGTGCCTTTCACTAAGGGGAGTCCTATTTGAAGGATGTATGAGAAGGATATGGGTTGTGGGATGCCTAAAGGAGGCTGGTGGGTTCGGGAAGGTAGTGAGAGTCTACCTATGGTGGAGCCTAGGGGGACTAGGCATTGGTTTGTAGTCGGCCAGGTCATACCTGGCCCGCCCCGGCAGGGGCCTGCACTAAGACGGCCTATCGGCCGGGATATCGACCTACCCTTAGTAGGTAGAAGGGGTCATGTAAGCACTATAGCATATCTTCCTTTCTTTTATATAACGTCGGCGAGGATAACCCTCGGGGTTGACGAAAATATAATAATATATGATTCTGCCGAGCCCGAAAGTCACGACCTAATATTAAATATTGGACTAAATGACGACATAATTGGCTAAGAAGAGCCTCTGAAACTAGCTATATGTTCTGATATAAAATCAAGGCGTGTTGTTATTACTCAGCTCGTTGCTCTGTAGCAGAAACTGCATCATTCTAATTTGAATAATTCATTTTATGCTGATTTACTAATATATTAATGCATTCAAATAGGGTTTATAGGGAATAGGTGGAAATTCATGAGGGTATCTAAACTACACCGGTTGCTTAAGTAGCTGGCCAAACTTAGGAGGCATAATGTTTGCAATTTGAGAGGAGCCGTATCACTTGTCTTAGCGAAATTAATTCACCTCGGGTGTAGCTGGAGAACCTTCGAAAAGCTCGGGGCATTTGCCATGGTTTCACTCTCTAAATATACGGCTTCAGATGATAATAAAATCCACCGTCACGTAGGCATATGCACAACCCCATTGGGAGCAGGAGTATGCTTTTATTGCTAATATAATAACTCGTCGTATACTAAAGGGTGTCCCAGTATTAACGCAAGATTTGATTTAAATAGAAATCAGTTTTTAGTATTTTTGTTGTTATTTTTTTTATTGAATTATAAAGTAAATAGGATAGGGTTATTTATGAAATAACACATCTGGCAAATGGCCTCCACGACTTTGCTGGCACATACGCACTCTTTTGTCGAAATTTTACATGACCATTTGGCCTTAATGTGGTTGAATTTCGTTGATGCAGCGTTGAATTTCCTCTTTTAATGCAAGGGCGGATGTGGGCTTGTTGACATACACCTTTGACTTCAAATAACCCCATAAAAAGAAATTTAAAGGTGATAAATCACACGATCTAGGGGGTCAATTCTGATTACCGAAACGAGAGAGTACACGACCTGGAAATGTCTCGTGTAATATTTGAATTGTTTCATGGGCTGTATGGCATGTGGCGCCATCTTATTGAAACATATTGGCTACATCAATAACATCCAATTTCGGCACAAAGAACTGTGTTTATGACGTCGAATTGATGTTGCTGGATTTTCAACAACACTCTCACGCACTGCTTCGATATTGATATTTCAATGGCTTGTTTTTGGACGACCAGTGTGTTTAGTGTCTCCAACTGAATCTATCCAGTCTCCCTACATTTTCCAATAAATCTCTCCACAGTTGATCAGGTCAAAACACTATTCTGACCATATTTTGTATGAAATTTTCGAACTGCGGCCGCCAAACTTTCATTATTTTTGAGATAATGTTCAACAACAAAGACACGTTGTTCTATCGTGTAACGACTTTATTTTTAGTAACCCTAAACTGTCAGCTGTCAAATTTGTTTTTTTTTTTTTAGGGTTGCCAGCACTTTACTACACAAATGGCGGCAAATTCAAAGCTTGCGTTAATTCAGGGACACCCTTTATATTATAAATAAATTTAAACTGCGCTCTTGATACGTAAAATTAATATCAGTGTATCATATAGCTCAATTAAATCAACAATTAATAATATTAATCAATTATTATTATTAATCAAATAATAATATATAATATTATATATTATATATATAGTACACACATCAAAAAAATCTCGAAAAAACAGTTCAATTACAATAATGTTGTAAACTTATATTTTGTTCAATGTTTTCAACGTTAACAAGAGATAGGGTTTATTATTTTGGTCAATAGTAGAGTACGAATACCTGGGCGTAAACCCACTTTTTTTATACCAGTAGTATTTAAAATTAATTGATACTTCCAGGGGTAAAAACTCTCATAATCAAAATCTATATCTGTTTGTAGCTAGTGTAATCTGTCGTGTTCGGGTGCAAGGAAAAATATCACAAACTGGCGATTTTTCACCTAGGAAAGTCGAGGCAACGTGGGGCTTAATTGACCATCTCCGAGCTAGATAGCGGCATGTGCGGTCACCACACAAAGTAGAACTCGAACCATTGTCTTGTATTTTTTAATATAACCTGTATATCTGTGTTTTTTTGTTGTGTTTTTTGAGCAGCAGTAAACACGATGCAATCGACTTGAAATGTTTTTTTGTTTTTTTTTGAGTCAACAACAATTTATTAAGATAAAATTACAATCTGCCGATTTGAAATGTTAAAGCAATATTTTAAAGAAAATATCGGCTCCAATGTATATGTTTTGGCTAAGATATAAAAACGGGAAATGGGCGATAAATAAAATGTTGAAAATCTCAGTCCCGTACGTGGCCTATTTCTGATCGGTTTTAAAAGTTTTTCCAAGTTTCCGCTTCAAAAATACTTTCAATTTTAAATACTGAATTTTTCCAAGCGTTAAAGACAACTAAGGATGGTATCAAAACAAAAAAAAAAGTTAAGGATTTGCACCCAACTATCGGTTATTTAGTATAGGCTACAATCAAACCTTGATTATTTAATGAATTATCCGGTGTGGTAATAATCTATCTATATTTTATAGTTATATGGGATTCGAATCAGTCCGGCAGAGGTGAATCAGTTGTCAAAACCAATGAACTACGTAGTTAAAACCACTTGGTGCTCCAGACAGATGACTAAAGAGGTTGGATATTGACTAGATCAGGGTTCAGGGTACAGGGATAGCTCAGATTTAGAGAAGCCAACCAGAAAACAGGAGGTCCCGGTCTCGAGCCCCCGCCCAATCAAAATCTGTTTTCTCTGCGCAATATTGATGATCAAAGATCATCCAACCCTTTCAATCAAAATCCCTGAGAACAATAGTTAATGCTCTTAATTACCTCAAGCAACATAACAACGATCTTAATTTACTCTTCGGCATTCTAGATCTCATCCATTCAAAGTTCACGAAATTTCACCAAAACGTATACAATCATCCTAATTCCTTACCAAAGTCATTTTACAGCCTTGTACTTCCCTATAATCATCCTCGAAGACTAAGGTAGGGCCACGTGACCTCTCGTAAATTAATGACTGTTGGATTCATGGTCAGTTTCTCAAATTATGTTCTGAGCGTCTGTGGCCCTCGCGCTATCGGTCAGTCTCCACTAGCCCGTATCAGGTGACGTGACTGAGCGTGGGAGATCATCTATTACATGAGAGGCTGGGTGGGGTCACTGGGCCGTGTGTATAAGTATATATCGTATGAATGAGTGCCCAAGCAGGATATATAGTAATTTTATTTTAAACGGTGTAAATGCCTCTTATTACGTCAGCATCATTCATAACGATCTTAATATACCCTACATTCTTGAACTCATCCCTTTCAAGTCCATGAAATTCCATAGTAACCTATCCAACCACCCTAATCCCCTAGCACAGCCATTACACTGCGCCACTCATCCCTATAATCCTCCTCGGAGACTAAACCGGCAGTGGCCTCGTGCCTTGCTATAAATACGTGACAGTGGGAGTCCAATGGCCAGTTTCTCCTCCAGTTCTGAGCGTCTGTGGCTCTCACGTTCCTGGTGAACCTCCACTTGCTCGTATCCAGTGACGAGGCTGACGGAGGAGCGTGGGGGATTTTTTAAGACTCCGCTTCCGCATGAGAGGTTGTGTGGTCCCTGGGCTGTGTGTGCGTAGATATATATCGTATCAATGAGTGCCCAAGCGGGATGGATAGTAATTTTATTTTAAAAGGTGTATATATATATATATATATACTGATGAATAGCCTACTGAACGTCGATATAATATGATAAAACGGACAAAATTATTCTTTTATAAATTTCCTATAGACCATTCAGAACTGATTCACAAAAAAAAAACGAGATTTTTCGACCCGATCCGCTTGGTTCGCAGCCCGTTGGTTTACCTTCGGCTGCTTTATTTCCACTGCGGAGGGCTTAGGCTGCTGATATATTGAAAACGCTACTATATTTTTAGACGGCCGGGGGGTGTCCAATCTGCGATGCTCCGAACAAAGCCGGCATTGAACGGTAGGTAAGCAAGCTGTAATCTGACACAAGCGCCTGGGCTCAACCGAGTTACAGAAGTGTTATCAAACATTGTTATTGGGAAACTACGACAAACTGCAATGCCTCCGTGCGTATTCATTGGATAGAATAATCCTCTGTAGCGGCTATTCGAATATACAACAATATTCGAATACAAGCAAGCAAATATTTATTCGTTTAAAACAAACGGAGTAGCACCTACTAATAGTTTGAAATCAGGTAATAATGTTCATTTTTTAGTGATTACATGTAATTAAATTAATATTAAATAATGCATATCTTTATCCCCTAATGAACTGAATTTGAATTATTATTTATCCCTAATTAGTTAATTGTATGAACATCGTAGGCATTAATTATACTCCCTTACAGAGTTTCACGTATTTCTATATATGAAAATTAATAGGAACTACTGTAATTCTATTGAATAATAACAATGAACACTGAATAGCTCTGGCCAACAAAACAGAAACAATACATTACATGGGGGGAATTGAATAAAACTATAAGGTATACCTCAAATTAAAAATGACATTTAAGAATTCGATTAAATACAAAAAAAAAATTGAAACAAAATTAAAAGTAAATGAAAAAAAAGAGAAGAGGGGAAAATAACAGTAATAAAATTAAATACGTAAATATTAGTGGTTAATATTTTAAAATGTTGCATCTATGGGTTCATCGACAGAACACATTCCTGAAACATAATTTGCGATCAATGATTCGAATGTTACTACTATATGTATATGTTACTACTATATGTATATGTTAAACGAAATAAAGAACTTGAAAAATGTAGGATCGATATAATTTAGATGCCTAGCCCGCGACGTGGCATGAGTTTCTTCAGTATTTTTCATTGCAACTTTTGATGTAAAAAAACTAAACTCTATTTGTTAAAACACACTTAAATTGTCTTTTCAAAAAATAAAAGAAATTGGGAATAGACAAAAAAAATCTAGCTTCTTCATCATTTTCTGTCAATTTTGTAACATCCAACTCCAAGTCCCGTACCTTAGAAATTTGACTGTTTATAAAAAAATTCCAGTGTGGTTGAGTCCAGTAAGAGTTCCAGTTAGAAATTCCATGATGATGACTCAATTAATCCATCTTAATAACGTTTAATTGCCGGACAATTTGTAGGCCAGCCAAGCCACACACTTCCTACTGAGTTCCATTTACATGGTCCGACGCGTTGATAACCGAAATTAATTACCCCGAGATCTTTTCCAATTTTTATTCAAATTAACGCTCAAACCTAATTGGAAAAAAACGTTCATTTTTTAATACCATGAATAATTTAAACGATAATGCTAATTTTAGCGACAGTCCCTTGATTTTTGTAAATGGCCGATAATCGTAAAAGGGTATCGGAGTGGAACCTTGAATATAAAAAAAAAACAATCTGAAGAAATACAATTTTTTACCTTATTTCGTAAGTTAGACCTTTTGAGAGTTTCACTCACCTGTAATTAAAAAAAAAAAAAAAAAAAATTAGTTATTAGAATACTTTCTTTATCGAAAATAAAAATATTTTATTAGACAATATTCATTACTCAAACATAATTACAATTATGTTAAGAAATGATAAAAAACAGAAAACTAGTATGTCTCCTGTAGCAATCGAAAATAAGGAATAATTTTAAGTTCTGATGAAGCGGTCATGAATTCAGGACCTGATAGTACGTCGAAACGTTTCCCACAAATAAACTTGTTGAAAACCTAACAACTGTTTTCATCAACCTAAGCCGATTTCCCAACATTCAGTTTTAATTCGAGTTTCTGGTCATTTTGACACCATCCGGTCATGGTTAATTTCTGGTCATTGTGAGTCCCGTCTTCAATATAGGAACACAAAATTTTAGATTGAGTTCTCATTTTTAGTCATGACAATAAAACACGAATAAGTGTTCAAACAAAACAAAACTTAAACTAACATAATGATCATATCGTCTGAAAATGTAAGCAATATAATGGCAAATGCAGCTGTTGGCTTTTTTATTCATATAAATTGTTATAAATAATGGAATGAATAATGTAAACATTAGTTGACTAAGTGGATATCCCTGAAAAACCCCTTGAAAAGAGCTAATAATCTACTGCCTGCTATAATAAATATAATTTTAGCTGCTGTAACAAAATAATCCATGTATTCGAAAATAGTAAATCCTTACTGAGCTTAGTATTTGCCAGTAACGGCCGGAGCAGCTGGAGGCAACGACGCTCCAGGCCAACGGGAATCAGGTTACACAAATGTCAGCTCTCTCGTTTGGTTCCTCTTGCCGGAAGAGCTCAAGACAATAAATATTTCTACATACTCTGGACGGGGAGAAAGAAGCCTACGGCGATTCAGTGAATCTCGGATGTTCCAGCGGCCCTTCTTTATGAATAAGATATTTCTACAGAGGGGAAATTGAGTCGTATTTACAGCAGCTTCATAAACAGAGCAAGTCCCTTGAGATTTTCTCATGAAGTTTTACTGTTATTTTATTTGTCTTTAGTTAAGTTCTACGATAATAATATCTTTATTAGTTTGGTACTATCTCCCTTAAGAACAAACATTGACAAGTGAGATCTATGGCAATATCGGTCTCTGCTAATATTTACAGTGTGCATAGAAATAAAACATATATACAAAAATAAAAGACAAATATTCTATAAGAATTAAAAATATAAACCGAAATAAACGTAGAGAAGGATAATAGGAATAAAATAAGAACTTGCTTGAGAAATAAAAAATCGACACAAATACGAGGGATGGTTCCAGGAAAATAAAAATAGTATATTATGGCAATCCTTGGATAAAAAATCAGCAAGCTCGCGTCAGAATCTTTGTATCACGACGAGTCACAAAAACAAGACGACCACTATGTAAATGAGTCCAAGAGTACCAGATACAAAGATAGTGATGGAGAGAGGGGGAAATATGTTCGGCGACCGTCATCTCTCCATCTCTCTCCTCATCCAGATATCCCATTTCGCCGGCCAAATTGGACCGGGGAACGACGAGTTCAAAGGCGCTTCTGTAGGACTGGGAAAAGGGGGGATTCGACAGGAGCATACAGGACGCGGATGAAAGAAAAACATAGGGCTATATTCACACATACGCAAGTAAAGGCGTAAAATGAGTTCTCGCCCACAACAAATAGAAGGAAAACATCCCCTCTCCGATCTACTGTTTACCACCGATAGAATAATACCATCGAATCAGATCATTGTTACTGTATCAACATCTGTTGCAGTCTAGCTTTTAAACATTAGCTTGAAAAAACCTGAACCATAGCGCTGTAACCATACCTCAAATAATCATTTCACCATTAGAACGAAGTATTTTATTTCTCATCAGTATAAAATTAATTGTACTTTTTGTAGTAAACGTAAACTAGTATGTGGGTCACTGATACGGAACCAAGTTTTTCAACGTACGAGGTTTGTTCAAAAAGTAACGAGAATTTTATAATTTCGCTTTTTTCGATTTCGATGGCGTAGTGCATCATGAGTTACGGCCAGAAGGTCGTACGGTCAATAAAGCATATTACTTGGAAGTAATGAACCGTTTACGTGAAGCGATCCAACGAAAACGACCGGAATTGTGGCAAAACAATTCGTGGACATTGCATCATGATAACGCTCCCGCTCACACCTCACTGATTGTTCGTAATGTTTACCAAAAACAACACTGTTGTGTTACCTTAGCCACAGTATTCGCCGGACATGGCTCCCTGCGACTTATTTTTGTTCCCGAAGGGATATCATTGAAAGGACGACGTTTTGACACCACTGATGAGATAAAAGAAGAATCCCTGAAGGAGCTAAGAGCTATATCGAAAAGTGAGCATGAAAAGTGCTTCGAAGATTGGAAAAAGCGTTGGTACAAGATATGACGGGGATAACTTTGAAGTGAACAAAATTTCTGTCGATGAATAAATACAAATTTTTTTAAGATTCTCAACAAAATTCTCTATACATTCTTATAAAACCTCGTATATTTTTCACCTCACCTTTATTGCATCTTAAGCAAAACATATAAAGTGGAAGCCAAGGTGAATTTGACTTGATTGAAGGTGAAATTTCAAATTGATTTCATCATTTTTACGGCTGCTTGCACAAAAAACAGTCATACATACGAAAGCATATCGCAAGCCCATGTTTAAAATTGCGAACCTCTTCATTCGGGCTTGGCAAAAATTTTGAGGGAGGAATTGTCAAAACACTCATCTGTGTAGTTTACAATGTACGACTATTCAACACATTGTGCACCTCTAGGATTATAAATGAAGGTGGCTACGAAAATTATGATTTTTTTTTCTGGAGAGCCCGAATATTAAAAATACAAGACAATGGTTTGAGTTCTACTATGTGTAGACATTTTAACTTTCATTTTACTTGCCATGGGGTTAGAGAACTTTTGGAGTGTCTTGCTGTTCACATAACCTCCCCATAAATGGTAAATGGTTAATTGGTGTGACTACAATGTTAATCTGGGGAGAAAAATCAAGAATTATAAAGCTCGGAGTTCATTGTGATATCGGGTGATGAAAGAAGATTCATTAGTGGAAAATGTTTCGTCATTTTATATGTCTACCCCGAATCTACTATGTCAAAACGTCCAGTAATAAATTTATTTTAATTGTAATAACACCTTAATTTTATAACCTATGCGCCATAATCCTAATAAACAATTCTCTCATATAAACCCATTATAACTCAAGGCATAGAAAGTGAGGGGATGATGGTTTCCTCAACTTCAAGTTCTTTCCATATTATAAGTAGCGGTATCGTATAAATTCTTCTGAGAGCTGACACCTGTTGAACATCTGTACAAGGTCTACGTCATCTCTGGTCATACACGAATGTTTTTTTGTACATGAAAAGGGATTTTATTATTTGGTACTGATTTGTACCGATTCGTTCATCTTCAAGCTGTATCTACAGTTGTACATCTGCCACAAGTTAACTATTCCGTTCATATTACCAATATGTACTTTTGTCAATGACAAATCTTGAGGTAACAGTCTGCCCGAGATGGACAATAGATAATTGTGGTTACGAAATATCGTATTCATACCATATTTACAAATTCACTCCCTCATTCATACAATATGGCCATATATACATAGTCCGGGGATCCCCCGATTCGTCCGAAGTACTCTCATCTTCCCGGCTATGGAGAAGGAGACGAGGACTTGGGAGATTCCCCGCCACGCTACTCCTGCAGCCACGTCACCTCTACCTCTAGTGGAGGCTGAAGGAGGCACTTGAGCCGCAGACGCTCAGGACATGATGTGAGAAAACTGACCTGTACTATTAAGCTTTTTTTTTTTTTAGCTTTATATTCCGGGCCAATAAAGTATGTATATTATTCTTATCATTAATAGTTACTCTTGGTGCTTTATATATATTCTGGAGTTTATGATCAGTTATATTTGGTGTCTATAGTGGCATTTTTCCAAAAAACATTAGTTTACACGTCACAATACCATTGATATCAGTTAGGAGATTTAACGTGTTCATATAACATTTCTGAAGACTTTTTTGATCTAGTTATCTATATATTTTTTTTATTAAGGCTGATACTTATAACTAGGTACTTATTTTTCCCATAAGAAAATATTTGCTGTACTATCGAGTACTGTACTTTCTGAGCATTTTAAGGTTTTTATCTATATATATATATATATATATATGATTTTATAGTATATATATATATATATATAAGTTTTTCGCCACCGGGTAGAATGTGATAAAGAGAAGGAAAACGGGAACGTAAGACTAACTCCAGTTCTCGAAATAGACTGTCTTTATTTCTCTTTGTAATCCGACATATACGGGATCATGGGATGTTTACGTCCCATGATCGCATTAGTTTACAATACAGCTACCTCTGCCTTTAACTTATATATATTGAAACCTACCTCATTTTCTACCATTTCTTTTCCTAATTTATTAGATCAATTGACCTTAACTAATTTGGTAGGTCCGTCATGAGATCTTTAATTCAACTTGTTTTTATGTCTTCGACATAGGAAATTATCCCGATTGAATCGCCCGATCTCAAGGCTAATGTTATAGTTATTAATAAATTGAGAAACTGGGAATTGTGAAATATATACAAGTAAAATGGTTATAACAAATACTTATAATTATAAATAGTGCTGACAAAAATTATATAAAAAAATATTCATTTCCTTTTGAACAAGGATAGTTACTACTAATTAATTATATAAAAAAATGAAAATTGAGCTCAATCTCTTTTTAATGGATCCATAATAATAAAAAAACAATATCTATATCACCCAATCGATGATCTCCGTTTAATCCAATCAACGTTACTGTTGATCTCTTCTTCTTCTTCTTCTACTTCTGTTGGATACCGCCAAGTCGGGGTCTTGGTCTTGTTCGCTCTCTGGCTGTCAGGCTAAGACTGCCCTTTTATCTCATCCCCACTCCTAAGAGCATAAGGGCAGATGCTGGACAAAGTGGGAGGGTGGCTGGTCATGATATTCTCAAATATCATGAATGTTACAATACATGTAATATAGTTTTACATATTTCAGCGAAATTACATTTTATTGAATATTTCAGGAATTTTCACATATTTTGTTACTTATTTTATTGGGTGTTAAACATATTTTTCTAGTGAAATTAATTTGTCATTTTCAATTAAAAGTTTAGAATTTAAGAGTAATTATCTGAGCGACGGATTCTTGAGATAATTCGTGAATAATTAGAATGAGAATTGTTTACTTTTCGAAATTATCGGAATCCCTTACTTGTTTAGCCTCACATTCATAATTTCTATTGATTTGTCTCTTCTTCAGTTCTAGTTGTGATTATATACAGTAAACTGGGAAGAGTGGTTGGGACAGATATCCGTCTTATGAAATTAGCAACTCTTATTGTAAGAGATTCATAGTAAAGTACACTGGCAAAAAAATAATTTATCAAAGCACTAACGTTTTTCAAAGAAAAAAAATACTTAAAAAGTATATAAATGTTATAAACAAAGAAAATATAAGTCGTTTTTTTCAAAATTTTGACCACTGGACTTGAAGTGATTTTTTATGTTGTTACATATTTCTGTGAAAATAAATACGTACATATTTTAATTTTTTATCACATATAAATCCGAGCGTTATTTATTAGCAATGGCTTGTTTGTGGTTGCATTTATTAGGTTATATCTCACGTATCGTGTAACACATCACAAGTTTGATACTCGTGTTTCATGGGATCTACTCACGTTTCCATGTACGAAATCCGCCCCTACGTCTTTATTATTATTTTTTCCCTTTTCTTCGGGAATATTTCATTCGGGAAGAGGAAAGAAGTAAGGTAGGGGGCATCAGAGGGGAAAGAATGTACGGCAAACAAAATAGAAATGGATGTGTGGTGCAAGGGGTATGTGTAGCTCCCCTGCGAATCCTTGACAGCCTTTCAAGCAACTGTCAGTCGGATACCGCCTGATGACGTCATAGGTCTTACCCGTTGCCCTGGCTTAGGGGCCTTACCTCGCTTCGCTTATAACTCTCTTTTTCATGCTCTCTTATTCAAAAGGCCTTTTTCAACTTGTGCTGTGCTTTTTAACTTTTTTCAACATTTCTCGGTCTGTCGATGTCGCTTACAATTAAACTGCGATTTCGTGCACATGACAGCATTGCCAGACGGAAAACCATTAATGGAATATCAGACAGATACTAAAACAACAAATCACTTGTGTCAGATAATAGATACACTTATTTAAGTTAAAAAAAATCATAATTACTGATAAAATGGAGAAAGAAGCAGACTGCTGTGTGATCGGCTGAAAAATATTGTTTCCTCTTTCATTGGACCTGACAAGCAAAATAATGTTGAGGTTTCGTCAGCCGGAATCATCGCTCTCTTTGATGGAGAAAATATCAGGTTTGAATTTTTTATACAGTTTGCCCCAGAAAAGTCGGCAGGTCGGCTGAGGCACAGGGGTGACATTTCAACCCTTGCTGGGGTACACCGCTGATATGAGTGATCCAATCAGCTGAGTGCGTTCCAGCCCTGTCACGCCTATTCCAGCCCGTCCGGATTTTTTGTGTTTTACGGGTTCTTTGAGTTTAGCAAGTGGATTCGCCCATTTAGATGACATGGGAATAAATAGCTAGATGATATAAGGATCACCGGCTTGGCCTTATTTATTTTTTATATACATAGATTCATGGCACAACAATTCACTATTGAGTTCTTGTACATTAAACTAGTTTATCCGAAAATTTAATTTACTATTGCACCCACAAATCGTCTTGCTGTCACATTTGAATCCTAGCTTGGATTCTTAGGCAATTCATCAGGGGGGACAACGGAAGGGGGACCTACTCGAGTTGCGTACAGAAACCAGATATCTATTCAATTTTCGGAAAATGAGTTTTTTTTTAAACAATCTTCGCTCTGAAACGATTTTAACTTTTTCATTGTTGCGTTTTTCATTTATAAAAATATTTTAAATAAATGTTGTTGGCTCGTATCCAGTGACGAGGCTGACGTAGGAGCGTGGGGAACTTCCCATTACTCCGCTTTTTTGCATGCGAGGAAGGTGACAACCATGTGAATTTGGCAGGTCTCTCGGCTGTTTGTAAATACTATATGAATGAGCAAGTGAATGAAAATTGGAAATATGGTATGAGTGAGAACATTTATCATCACAATAACATATTGCCCAATAAGGCAGATTGTAATTTTATCACAATGAAGAAGTTTCAATAAATAAATGTTAATGTTTTATTTCAGTATTTGTGCATTCTTTTATACCTAACTAACAAGTAATTTGTCACTGAAAATGGCTTATACATTATGTGGGGACAGGTGTACCCCGCCCACTTAAATGTGTGACATACATCACGCCCTTAACAGCGCGTCAAGTACCACGGGTTGAGCAGTGTAAATATAAACGTGAACACGCCTCCAAGATAATAATGTCACGGGCCTGGTAACCTCGCTTCAGTATCAATCAGTACGATTTAATGCCTGTTGAGTTTGAAGTAGCACAATATCAGCTTATTACAATATCCATCCAGTCCTTGAGCAATAATCCAATATGTTCCAAATACGTAAAGAACAAAAAGTATGTTACCTTTCGAATATTTTGTCTCAGAAGAGAAAATCTTCATAACATTCTGTTATCAGCATTTAAGGGGAGGCCACCTACATGGTGTGGAGCAGGCTATTGTCGACTCAAGCACGACGCCTAACGACACGTCAGACCTTTCAAGCGGAGATCATTGTCACTGACGTCAGGACAAAGGACAGGATGGGGTAGCAAGAAGGGTGCAATTTCATGGTACATCGCGGGAGGGTGACCAACATATGCTCACCCACAGCATACGTTCACTAACAGGATGAAGATATTTGACATGACATTAGTATACTATGGGTCCGAAAAAATTTTATATTCTAGAAAGATCTTTGTTTCTAAAATTACAATTCGCTTATCTAGCATTAATAATTGTGAGTTTAGAGCTCATTCGTACCTTCTAGACACTTCCACTCACTATGAACAGTTCACGCTCATGCCAACATTTATACAATATATATGTAATAAATCCGCTCAGAATGGCCCCGAGAATACAGTGAAGCCGGTTAAGTCGGGGACAGCGGGCCTCACTCATCGACCGTTTCGCTATGTGGCGATGACATGAAAGCCACAGACGCTCAGGACACGAGCAGAAATGGTGGATCCAAGGTCCCCATCATCATGTATGATCTGACTGTTACTGCATATGGAAGATTTGAGCGTGCGAATAATTTTTCATTGAATTTGGTAAATATTGAGGTAAGATTAAGGACCTAGGTAAATGGAGATCATTGTGAAGGGATGCGTTTGCAATGTATAAAGGTGCGTTGACTGCAGCTCTGAGGACTGGTTTGGAATGTTTGAAGGTTTGGTTGTACCCTTCGCAGTTCTAGTCCTAAGTATGTATTATGTTTAAATATGTAAGTCGTAGAGGGACTATGAAAAATGATTTTCAGGTTTATTTGACTTTAGTAGAACACATATATAGTAGAGATATAAAATAAAACTAACATTAGGGAAATTTTATAAGATGGATATGTCTTATGGTATCTTATTCCAGCCACCGCTCATATAAATTTTTAGTGCCGTTCGTACAGCTTAGAGAGGCGATTGGTGATCCGACCGGACATAATGCCGGGTTCACACGGGGCGTGAATCACGCAAGTGTGTATTATTGATCATCAGTATTATTGATACACTTAATACAGATTAAGAAAATTGATTACAATAAAATTAGTTTTGTCTTTACAATTCATGTGAACGGTTCAATTTTAATGTAATTAATTTCCTTGACCCGTATTAAGTGTATCAATCAAACTCACTTTCGTGATTCACGCGCCGTGAAAACTTGGCATTTGAGAGGTCCTGGATTCGAGCAAAAGGCCTCTAACAATGTTTTGTTTTTTTAGCTAGTAGTAATTAAAACACAGCGGGGAAAATACTTAAACTAATAATTAATGAAAACCACACGGTTTTCGTTAAAGTTCTGAGTAATTTAAATAGTTTTTGCGTTTTTAGTTATTGTGTTTATAAGTAAAATATGCGCAATGAACAAATTAATAGCCATAAGGTTGCAATTAATATAATAGTCATAGGCATGAACGTATATCGTAAATGCGATATTTTATCACTATTAACTATTGTCCTTTTTGGGCGAATTGTAATGATTTATAAAAAAAAAACAGGTTGGCGAGAAGGGAGGAATTGATGGAAATTAACAAAATAACTACGAGATGTAGCCTATGAATACAGTAGAATCACGATCATTCGTATTGTCAAGGGACTGACAGTTTGGTACGAATTATCGGGAATACCAATTATCGGGAGTACAAAATTAAAAAACATATTAATGCAAACATGTATGTATTAAGAAGTATGTAAAATGTAGTAAGGATAAAAACTATGAAATAAACACTGCTTAATACTAAACTAAACAATAAACAATACATGCAATAAAAAATATGTACATACTTATATTCTAGATTAAATATACACCAATCATTTGTATGAAAAAAATCCGTTTTTTTTTACGCAATCCTTGCAGACCGGTATTGTCAATACCTTTGTATATTTCCTCCAACTGGTACATTTGAATTCCTTGCTTGCGCGAACCAATTTTTTAAGTTCTCTTCAAGTTGTGGGTAATCACCAGTCTTGAAGCGTTTTACTTTGCTGCTTGATGTCTGAGAAGTGATTTTGTCCTTGTCCTTCAGGATTGATGTGATCGTGGAAAGAGGGAGGTTGAAACGCTTGGACACGTCAATTTGCTTAAAGCCACTGGCTACGGCGTGTATGATTTGTTTTTTCTCTTTAATAGAGAGGCTAACTTTTTTCGAAGACATGGTAACGTGCCACAACGATAACGAAAACGAGACTGAACTGTAGAAACGAAAGAAAAGCTTAGTACGATTCCTAAAACTTTCCCTCTCTCCTCTCCTTATTTTCTTTCAGTAGAAAGAATAGGAATTACATATGGGATTTCATAGAAAATATTTATCTCGCACTCATTCTGCTCTCTGCTCTCTCACTGTCTTCTTTCCCTTTCTTGAAACAGTACGAATTAACGAAGTTTTTAAGCTGGAAATACCTATTATAGACGTTTTAAATGACCTCGAGTATAAAAATAATACGAATTACCGAGGGGACTGATATGCATTGCTTATATGCCACTTACTGGGATTTTCTCTGGGGACCGGCAACTTAGTACGAATTAGCTGGAACTAGGAATAATCGGGATACGAAATATCGGGATTCCACTGTACTTTACGACGGCCAGTAGGAATGGATGACTTAACCTCTGCGGCAAAAATTATATAATAGAGTCTCTTTCATACGATTTCTGCCTGCTTAACAAAAAAAAAAAAATGTATAAAAAATAGTTCAGTTAAGGGCAAAAACGGGGTGGGGGGAAAAGCGAATAGGGGGAAATAAGCTATGATAAGCAGGCTAAAAGGATTACGTTATGTGTTCTTCCGCTGGCAGACGTAGCGGAGGCAAGTTAGCAAACACCATCGCGCCCTTTTCAACCCGTTCCGGCTTCTACCCCTGCGCCGTAATTCCCTTTCGCTTCATGTCAGATAATTATACGAAAAAAAATAAGTTATAAAGCTCTTTCTAGCCTGACTGAATTCAGTAACACGGTGCTGTGAATCAAACAGGATACCGTCTCTTATGGCTTAAAACATTTCAAAACCTGTTTGATTGAAAGTAACAAGACTGATAGGCAGTACGTTTATATTATATTTGTAGTTCAGTGATGAGAAAAAAAGGTTTTCGATAGGGAACTCTTATTTTTTGCTATTGCTGGGTGTGGTGTTTAGGGCTGTGATTGCAACCTATATCTTAATAAATCCCCTTTACTTTTTTTTTAGTTATTTATTTCGTTTATATAATCTCTTTATTATACGAAATAGTTTTTCCGTCTTACGTGTTATTATAAACACTACTCATATTGAAAACATAGAATCAGATACTACCGATAGTCAAAACATATAATACGATACTAATCCTGTTGAAAACATAGAAATCGACACTTCACATATTGAAAACATAGAATAAGACACTACCCACATTGAAAACATAGCATTTGTCTATAAATCAGCTGTGTGATTAATTTTGAATATTTTTTGCAAATCCAACACTGAAACCTTTATAATTTATAACGTAAGAGTACGGGTTATTTAGTGATGCTCCGTCTTACGTTTTAACAAGTAAGAAACTTAAGCTGAACTTGACAGACGATGAAAAAAAAAAATCGTATCAACCAATGAGAAAAATCTATAAACAAAATAATTGGGCACAATATATATATATATATATATATATATATATATATATATATATATATATATATATATATATATATAAATGAAATGAAGTGGATATCTTAATTTTAAAAAATTTATACTTGTAAATAATAGTTGTACAAAATATAAGTATTTTTTTAAATGGCATATCGACATCAACATGCTTTGTTTTATAGGACCTTTGAACATTGAACGGCGCAATGAACGAGTAACCAAAAATTATCAATTCTTTGAATCATATCGATACTCCTGAGTAGTTCCAGTATTATTCGATTGCGGTCATAAATTATTTGGACATTAACGGAATTTACTACTTCTTTATTTGAGGAAGTGAGCTCATTTTCCCTCACGTGGCTAAATAAAACCGACCCCCAGGCTCATCCCTACAGGAAATACACTTCATCAGGCAAAGGAGATCCAGTTTAGTGAAGTCATTTTAATCCAATGTCCTCAGAAAGTCGACGCTCCCTTTTACATTACAAACCCATCCCTTCGCAATCTCAATGCACAGTCCTACAGTCTTCAATTTTAACAAATTCCTTGAAAACTTATTCGCGCGTCAAAATCGTTTAGCCAACTTCTCTACTTCTCTACTCCTACCAACGAGTAACACTCGTCCAAACAAAGTCCTCGTTTTTTAAAGTGGAGGTGTCATCAGGATCTATTCTATATAGATAAGCATGTCATGAGGTCCTAGCACTGACTACCTCCAACCATGAAGAGCGGCTGTGGCTCTCTTGCCCTCTTTGGGTCTTCACCTTATAGCGAAACGGTCGGAGAATGAGGCATGGAAGTTTCGCTACCCCTGATTTCTCTACCTTCTTCACCTAGGGGCATCCTCGAGGGCGTGTGAACGCCTGGGCAAATTTTGTAGTACAAATTGTATGATTGAGAGTGAACTGTACAAACTGAGTGAGTGGAATGGTGCGTAAGGTGAATGAGCTCTTAAATTACAATTATTATTGCTCGACAAGCAAATTGAAATTATAAAAATAAAGAACTTTACTCTATTTCTTTATTGGTTTTTCCTTAAGCGACTGAGTAGACTGAACCTAGGACAATCCCAACAGGAAATATACCTGCAAATGAAAACGAGTTTAGTAATAGTGAGCCGTTTATTCATCATAATTAACTTAGATCTGAGGAGTTGAACAAAAACATAGACGTACGAGGTATCACGATCCATAAAAAGAATACGATGCAGGGGACCTTGGATGAAATAAAATACGATACAAATCTTCGTTTTGATTTAAGTCACATAGTGGGCATATATTATCTGTTTGAATGCCCCCCCCCCTTCATCTTCAATGAATTATTGTTTCTTCACAGCAAAACACTGAGTTCTATACCTGCTACCGAGTCAGGTCAGATAGGTATTTTACTGTGTTATATGCATTTGAATTTTAAGAGTTACAATTATTTTTTATAATTCAGTTAGGAATCTTAGTTTGAAATGAACTAAGAAAGTAGAAAATGTTTTCATCAAATTTTTAGAGGTTGTTCCTTCTTTAATACAATTCAAAATTTATATGTAGTCTTAATTACAAAAAAAAAAATAGGTTTCAATATAAACATATTTTTCGAAAGAGAAATTACAACAAAAATTGTTGACACTTTTAAAGAAATTCATTGAACTTTAGTGCTCCACTACAAACGTGGTTGCGGGTTGTGAGATTCCGTTATCGTATTTTTTAAATGGGGAATTTAATACATAATTTAACAAATGAATCGTCATTTGTCAGAGACGGTCAAATGATTGACTTTAGTTCACGGTTTTACCATCGTTGGCTACTGGCATCAGCCAAACCCATCGTGTAATATTTTTCGGAAAAATATTAATAAGTTAGGCCAAACCGGGGAGTCGTCAGGCAGAGTAAAATGGAAGAAAACCAAATAGGTTCAAATTTAACCAACTAAACCCTAATATAAACGTACAAGACTAGCTTAATGGCTCACAATTTAGGAGGGGATCATTCCACATTACACATTTAGAGCATATCCTTACCACAACACTAATTATAAAATCTTTCCAGCTAACGATGCGGTTGGGATCATGATGTATGAAGGATGCTCCGCGGCGGTGAAAACCGTGCTCTTTGTAGAGTTCCTGTGCAGTCCTGTGTAATAATACAACATTCGCCTGTATAGGAAACTGTATTTCACCTCAGAGCCCCCCTCCCTTCAACCCAGCGCTGCATTTAGAGGTTATGCTTTACAACAAGCCTAGAATACTTTTTTTTCCCCTTACCACGAACAAATCATGTACAATGTAATTGTGTGGTTATGGTATGGTTAGTCCAAGACGTAGTTAGAAAACATTTGTTCACCATGCCCTTCGATTCCCCTAGAAACACTTAAAACAATGAAAACTCCACCACATAAATGTATTATTACAAATTGAAAAATCCCTGAGAGAAAGAGAGAAGCAAAACAATTTTTTTTTTTGAATTTCAAAACTTCATAAAAAAAATATGTAATGTACAAAAATAAATAATACAATAATGGAGATACAATTTTCTCCTCTTCCTACATTTACATGCATTTGGAGGAGTGCATAATATAATAGATTTGTGTTGCGGTTAAAAGTACTTAGTCTCATATTCAACACTAGGTGATGAGGCTCACCTTCGACTTGTCACCGACACCAAATACTAAACACTAGGAACAAAACAAACTAAATCTGTACCTAGAACCTAGGACTAGAGTGTTCCAGCTGCGACAGCGTCCTGCCATCGATGGGGGAACGGAGCGGGGGTTATAGTGTTAAACACCGGGTTTGTTAAACATTGTAATCGAAAAATTTGATATGTCTACGCTGGATGAGTTCATCCACCGTAGGCAGCTCAAATATCTCATGCAGCTCACTGTTTCTTCGCTGCTCGAATGAAGTACCTCTGACCACTTTCATCAGTATACCGTTTTGGAATTGTTGGAGTTTCTTAGCTGTCGTATACGTCAGATAACGAAATAGCGGTGCACCATACAGCAGAGTAGGCCTGAGTATGCTCTTGTATATCAATAGCTTGATACGCAGTGATAGTTGGCGCAAGCCGGTAAGACTTCGTGCGTGTTAGCTTCAACTTCTTCGCAAAATGGTTACTAAAATGGAGATGTCCATTTTAATTTCCAGATATACTAGGTCGTTGGCTGGTGAATTTCCCTCCGTTCCTACTATGTAACTAGTAGGGAGTGGGCTTTTTCCCTTTTGGAAAGAGAAAATTACACAGTCAGTCTTACCCGCGTTTCCAGAGAGTCTCCCCAATCTCTCACTGATCTAGTTACAGGCTACTTCAGCCTGTCTTAGAGCTACCTTGGCACTCATGCTGCTACTGTACACCACTATGTCATCTGCGAAAGCAGTAACTTTGGTATTTTTGTACCGAAAGGGCTTGGCTTGGTATACAAGTTATATAGTTAATAATTTCGACTATATACTGCGAGAGTTTGTTTTAATGGCTTCTTAAATTGGCCACTACTGGAGGAAAATAAATTTTAATTTACATTAATACAACCCCTTAACATTAATTTATGTTATATACTACAAAATAAGATTTTTGAATCTTCGTTGATAAATTTTCTAAGTAGTCTTTAAGAATGTTTGAGTAGCCGGAAAAGAAACATAATTAGGAAAATTTCGTTTGGAAGGGAAGATAAATGAAATTCGTTCAATGGCAAGTTGTTAACCTGATTTAATATTAGACAACCCTCAAGGGGGATCGAGCTCTCCCTAAGAAGATTTCTGACAGCTAAAGAGAAACCCCTTATAATAAAAAGAAATGAGGCCTGCGTTCACTAACCATAAATACTAAGGAATCATATTCACTAAGGGAAAAAAAGGGGGACTTTAGAAAGCCAATTTGTCTGCATCTGAATTAGTAAGCTAGAGCGACCAATTAGAGATTTAAAGAAAGAACCCCTTGAAAAAGTAACTGCAACGAACTTCAGAAGTGGAAAAAAAGTAGAAGCGCTTATTTTATCAGCGTAAAGTTCATTGGAGAGAAAGAATGTGATTCGGTGTAAAGCAGTTTTTTTTTTGTTTTATAACAAAAACATTACTACTTTTAAAATAAATAAGTTAAATTTACACCCGAATATACATAAAAACGACTTTACCTGTAAAGAGGATAGGTTTATAACAATGTGACTGACTCTTGCATATCAATATCTGATGACCCTCGCGTAGGAGAAGCCACCCAACATCTCCCCACCTGACTAGTGACTCTCAGTGCATCAACAATCGATGCTACTAATTGTAAATATCGATAGAAAGCTTTGTGTCCAGAGAGACATATGAGATGGCCGAAGGGGCGGCTAGACTAGATGTGGCAAACGGTCACGCATGTAGTACTCACAGAATGGAATCTTAATGTTGTTTTGTCGACGCTGGCGCCGGAAACCACTGGTAAAATATAAGTTAACTTTAATGGTTGCGGAAGTGATTTTTCCAAGTAGGTAATGGCTGCAATGCTAAACGCCAAGCTGTTTATTATATTTATAATCCGAAAAATCCAATCATGTGTTCCATTCCTTAGGCTATAGTTTTTGTTTACACACGCAAAAAATCACGAAACCGGTGCAACCTTTTTCTCCATTAACTAGGAAATATAATGAACCAAGTGATTGGAACAAAGTCGTGAGAAAGTGATCCCTATAATCCTTTTCTGAGACAAAAGCGCCAGTGGCCTCGACTGTAATTTTATCATAATGAAGAAGGTTCAGTCAAGTCTGTGACATTTCACTATTATAGAACGTAGGGCATCAAATTAAAGATCTCAACTTCTTGATAATTTGTGATGAATCTTGGCATTATAGTGGATTATCATGAACAAAAAAATTGCACCATTAAAATCGTTTAATATGGTCGTAACGAAACCGTTGATTGTGCAATGAGTTAGAAAACTTGATATTTTTTTCTCCATCTCCAATAAGCCCTTTACACAAATAACGGATATAATTATAATATTGATTAACTGTATATATTATATAATGGGAAATTTCAGGTGCAAAGTAAACGTAAATTAATAATTCTTTGACAGCGTATCACTTTTACCGCTTCTCTGTTCTGTTTTTGAGTTAATCGCATAGGCTTATTTTTCAAAATAGAACCCCCTACATTTAGAATATTTAATTTACTCTGTCAAAAGACTAAATTGAAAGATAAATAAGGGGCCTTTGTAAAATTTAGACTATACTGACAGGGAGCGGATTAAAGGTTAATAAGGGTAAAAAGTTTAGCTTCTTAAATGGATAAATAAAAGGGGAGTTAAACAACTTATAGCCTAAGGATATAATAGACTGCTAAGATTTTATTTATTATTATTTTTCAAGACATAATAAATTATTGCTAACGACTTACTGAACTAAAAAACAGTCTCGTGTCGAAATTGTTCTAAACAAAATAAACCCTGTTTGTTTCCAATTTACGGCAGTACGACAATAAAACTGTAAAATTCACAAATACTGAGAAGTATATTTTCAATTTATCATCGGCCTTTTGATGCTGAAATTCTTTACATTCGTTAAATGTTGAATTAATTAATTATAAATGGTCTCGATCAACAGTTATGTAATACATATAATCTTATTATTAACAAATGGTTTATCATTAACATCCTAAGAAGTGCATCTGTTAACTTATAATCAGCTCTATTGTAATTATCAATATCTTATTTTCCTTTCCCAGACCTCCATTCTGAATATTTGTCTCCCACGACCTTTAACTAATATCTATACTATAATCATTATTGTTATCATTTTCCTACACACATAAATACCCCTTAGGCATAAGCCAGAGTGTTGGTCCCTTCAGGCGCTCATTAGCAAGTTAACTTTAAGGTTGTAACCATATATAATTTGTGTGTTATACCAAATAAAGTGACTTTTTTTTTAATTATTGAGCAACCGAAATATAATTGACGCAATTACAGGGTTTTTCCTTTTTCCGATTTGCCATTATACGTTCCGGGGGCTAAAATTTGAATTTGACAATTATCTTAAGGTCCTAAAGGTATTATACTCGTAATAATAAACCATCTACAACGTCGCATTTAAACTAAATTTTACATTCATCTTAAAAAGATATATTAGTGTACGGTGTAATTTCGTACCGACAGTACATCCAGAGGTAGGATAATTTTCCATAATATCTAGTACCATTTAGAATTAATACATCATTAGAATAATAAGACTGAAGGGGAGTAATGGATAGTATGCATTAATCTACTTTATAACGAGTAGAAAATAAAGTTCATTTTAGAGTGGTAATGCAATCAAAAATAAATAAATGTAGCAGCAAGACTTAAATAAAAGATGATAAGTTCCATTAATCATTCCTTTCTTTAAGTTAATCGATGTATGTCTGTAGTTCAACTGAAATTATTTTATTCTGGTAATTTATTATCAACTACCTGTCGTTTATAAGGCGCTTTATAAAAGATTGTCTGTGTAGATTCTGCCGGGGGTACATCTGTACGTTTCCACAAACTACAAAGAGCCTTGTAAATTTTGGAGGTGGGGGGTTGACCTCGACCCAATTGGAAAACGTCGCAGTGTCTGATTTACATCAGTTTTCCAAACGCAATATAGGCTTAACAATAAAACGTGTTAAAAATCTGTATTACTTTCTCGTAAGCCCCCTAAATAATAGTGTTTACATAGCAATAATGATAATGGAAATGTGAACACATCAAAGCGGAAGAGCCTGAATGCAACTTTGAAAAGAACTCTAAGCCAGCCGAAGTTATAGCGAACTCAGAATAAACGTCTGCAAGTTTAAAAAGCTTTCAATAAATAGCAGGATGTTTTGTAATGGATTGCATTTGAGGATTGTCTATAACTAAGTTACACACGGAATCGCTAAACCTTACAAAGGGGAGGAGAAGAATGTTTAAAAGAAAAAAGTTGTGCCTTTTTCCCCCGCCCCCCCCCTACCTTCCACCCCCCACCACACCCACCCCCACTCCCCAGAAAATGGATTATGCAAGTAGTTCAAAGTTCCAGGAAGCCTTATAGGGGCTACAATAGCGGCGGGGTCTTGTTCCATGCTCGAACCATGCTTCTCCTCGCTATTTTCAGGACAGATTTTTCAATTTGGTGCAACAGATTGCGGATTCTCCATTTGAAGATCAAAAGAGAAATGTTTTATGGAGCACCTGCGATCGTCGGACGCGGACATGCAGTGGAAAACGATTCTTCAGAAGTTCATAATGCCTTACCGAAATTCCATTTAGATGATATATTATTATTATCGCTACAAAACATTTCACTACATTGAAAATCGCATATTATTCTATTTGCATATTCCAGAAATGGAGTATTTCTTCAACTTTCTGGAAGTTGAATTTTCTTAAGTTGCCAGACCGGAAGATAGATCCTTGGTCAATCAATAGTCAAGCGCTACTTTTGAACAAGTAGCGTTATCCAATATAACGCGTTAAATTTTTTATATAATTTTTTCCTCCTCGCTAGTCCAATCATATTTACCGTTCTTAACCCCAAGGTCAGGTGTTATTTTTAAATTTACATTTTAACCTTGCAAGAGTACTTTTGTAATGCAAACGTCATCAGAATGGAGTGACGAAATTCTCCCAATAAACCCTATCTAACATATGTATGATGATTTGTTTACGCCAGCATTAGTATGGTACTATGATCTATTTAGCGTTCTTTCTTCAAATAGGGCCTTGGCCATTTTTTTTTTTTTTTTTATAGCAACATCAATTTACCCCTAAATGGTCTGAACTGCCACTGTTCTAAGAAAAACAGACATTCGTACATATAGACAAATGGTTCTTCCGTGCCTTTTTGAAAGTAATTAATTAATTACCGAGAAGAATCGCAAGGTGTATTAGTTTTTGCATTAGCTAATATATTAAATCGATGGGCAAATATAAACTGTGAAAATTTAATAAGGTAGAGTCAACATGGCTTATTTGGCCCGTGACGTCACAGGGGGCAGAAACGGCAATAACCTTTATAACAAATATTAACTGGCACAGGCTAATTAGAAAAGTTAATTTATCAGGCACGAGTTTGCTTTTCTTTCGTGGCTATATAGATTTATAGAAGAATTAAATACTAATATGTATAAAACAAAAATTAATTTTAAAATTATTTATAAGTGAGTAATTACTTAATATACTCCCTCAGTGTGTATTTTAGAATATAACACACAGAGAAGTCGGCCATATTGGCCGGTCTCTGCTCGTGGTTCGAGGATTCTAGATAATAACACGCAGTAGATAAAAATTAAATTATAAAATAATAAATATTTAAAATTATTATGCAATGAGATTTTATCAGCAGCTCATGTCTGAAAAAAAAAAAAAAAAGATCAAGGTCTTTAGGGCCAACTCCGTCCCCATCGCCTGTTAAGCGAAAGCCAAGAAGATCGAATAGAAACGTTCCGATAAATTCATCTGCCGCCAGCTCAATGGAACACCTACCACCACAGGCCAGCACTTCAAAAGAAGAAACAGTAGACGAATCTCCGTTCTTCACGCCCTAATAGCTTCGAGGTACTAAGAAATAGCCAACCTGACACCATGGAAGTTATTAAAACACCTACACAGCAATTAGCAATTGAGATGCTCACAAATGAGTAAAATTGTAGGTACCGGAAATTATACGTACCTCAATCGCTCTCGAGATACGAAAATTTCACCGAACACTCCCGATACTTATCGGGCCATTATCAAGTATTTGGTAGAAATTAAAGCCAACTTCCATACATACCAGTTAAAGCAGGAAAGATCGTTACGAGTAGTGATCAGAAATCTGCCCCCGACCACACCAGCAGATGAACTTGAAGACGAACTATCAGCTCTCGGATTCAAAGTTCGCCAAATAACGAACGTTTTACGTGAGGACAGGCAAAGATGAATCCATCAAAAGGCGTTACTATTATTCTTTGTAAATCTCGAGCGAACATCTGGCGTGGAGAAAATATACGACTTAACACGCATGTATTGCACAAGAATACAGGTCGAAAAACCTTACCCCAAACGAGACATCGTCCAATGCTATAATTGCCAGGCATATGGGCACACAAAATCGTACTGCCACCACCCTCCCAGTGTAAAGGGCAGTGGGCAGCACAAAAGCGAATTGTGCAAAAAGCCTCTGAAATCACCGGCTGTATGCGTACTCTGCCAGCAAGGCCATCCGGCCTACTACAAGGGCTACGAGGCTTAGAGGATTCTGAAGTCCAAGAGCGAACCACGTCGTCGGTCAGAAGAAGGAAAGCCATTCACAGGTAGCTCAAGCAGAGCCCCCGCCAGAAATTTGAGGCCTTCAGTCTCTTCAGTGGTTTAGAATATTCTATACTATAATAACTACTATCCCATAAAAGCAGGAGTTCCACAGGGCAGTGTCCTGGGTCCCATCCTCTATAACCTATACACCGCTGATGTCCCCTCTACTCCCACTACCTTCTTGGCCACATTTGCAGATGACACTACAGTCTTGTCATCCCAGACCCCGACATAGCATCCCATAACCTTCAAAAACACCTTGACCAGATCGAGTATTGGTGCAACCAATGGCGGATCAAAGTTAATGAAGCAAAATGTTCCTACATTACCTTTACCCTTTGTCGCAAGTCTTGACCACTAGTTTATTTTAATTCTATTCTTCTCCCTGTACCCGAGACAGTACGGTACTTAGGCTTCCATCTCGACAAACGACTGACCTGGAACCCTCATACGAGGCTAAAAAGATAAGAAATAAACAGACGCTTTGGACAACTGTACTGACTACTTCAAAGGATATCCCATCTCTCAAAAGAAAATAAATTACTAATCTAAAAAGTTATACTTAAGCCAATCTGGACATACGGAATAGAGCTATGGGGGACAGGAAAAAAGTCGAACATCAAGTGTATCCAATCCTTTCAATCAAAAGTCCTAAGAACAATAGTAAATGCCCCTTATTACGTCAGCAACAAAACCCTTCATAACGATCTTAATATACCCTACATTCTCGAACTCATCCCTTCCAAGTTTATAAAATTCGACAGTAGCCTTTCCAACCACCCTAATCCGCAGCACAGTCATTGCACTACACCACTCATCCCTATAATCCTCCTCGGAGACTGAAACGGCAGTGGCCTCGTGACTGGCTATAAATGCGTGACAGTGGGAGTCCTAGCAGTGGCCAGTTTCTCCAATGATGTCCTGAGCGTCTGTGGCTCTCGCGCTCTTGGTCAGCCGCCACTGGATCGTATCCAGTGATGTGGCTGACGGAGGAGCGTAAAGGACTGTCCGCTTCCTCTTTCGTATGCGAGGGAGGTGACAAACATGTCATGTCAAAAACTGGGCTGTCTGTAAATTTTTTATGAACGAGCGAGTGAATGATGAATTGTAAATATGGTATGAATGAGAACATTCATCTCAATTACTTATTGCCTAATAAGGCAGATTGTAATTTTAGCACAATAAAGGAATAAAAAATAAAAAATAATTTTAATAAACACATTTTTTTTAGTCTAATACTCTAAGGTAAAAACATAATTTAGATATAATCTCCAACAAAAGCTCCAAACTAATAAAAAATTACCAAATATTCCTTGAAATTTGCCAAGCATAGGATTTAAGTAATAATCAGTGAATACTGTTAAGTAACAACTGAATACTTAATTTATTACAATATGTTCAGATAATTGATTGGGAATCTTTTTGATTTTGAAAGTTCGGGTTGTGTCAAATTCAAATGAATTTATTTTCAATATTTACACAATTAAAATGATATCGTGTTAGTATGCCATGTATCTAGTCTAAAACAAAACTTACACCAGCGCTCTTGGTTATGATTAAAATGTTCACTGAATTACATATATATTTGAATTTAGGAAGAAATGTAAATCAAAAAACCTACTTTAAAAAAAACAAACTAAAACTAGATAATAATAGAAAAATATGTCTACATAATATATTATGGCCTTAGCTCGGTCTGGGTAATTTATCTGTCAGCAATTTTTTGAAATAATGGTTTCTCGCAATGATTACATTTGTCTATTCATTTTGTGGTTATTTATTTTAAAATTACAAGAATATAATCGGCTTCGGATAAGTCGTGAAACTTAAATATTGTCAAATATTATTCCAAGAAACTTATTTTGGATTGCATGACATTTGCCGATATTGGTATGACTGATTCAGATACAGCTTTGTGCTGCGTAAGTCAACGTCGACTTTACGAAGCAATTGTAAATTAGTAATTTAGTCTGGGTATATATCATGCTTAGAGTTACTATTGAAAAGTAGGAAGATGACTGATATTGCTGAAATGACGTTTGTGCATACTCGGTGACTCGCAAATTCATTCACACCAATAAAAATATTTGCAATGTTTACACAGTCAAAAAAGTAGTATTTATTAGTTATTAGGTTTTTTATTATCTTTTTTATCAGCTATGTCTTTTTATATGTGGTAAATTAAAAGAAAACAAATTAGGATGCTTCCACTTAATAATGTATAAATCTAAATTAATATTTTTTTTTGTTTTAATAATGTTTAGACTAAATTAAACATTAAGAAAAAAATCAGGCATTATCTTTCTCCTTGTCCATGATATAAATTGTCAAACCACATAAATTATAAGATGGTGTGAACGAATTTGTGAGTGACTATTCGTGCGGCGAGTCTGCGGTCAATATGTACCCCTAACTCCCTTACAACGGCTTTCAATCTTATTATTTACTAATAAATACTGTTTTATTTACAATTTTAATTCATCTTTTGGTGAAAAATATTTCTATAGTTTTCACTTAAAAAAATTGTTAAATCGCTTACGTAAGGAAGTGTGTATTTACTCATAGCAGAAATATATTAATAATTATGGGTGAGGGCACTCAGAGCATAAGAATATACACCTATAAATGTTGCACAAGATGATTAGTGCGTGGTTAGTTGGTCTCAACTATCGGGCAACGGAACGGAGAAAATCCATGAATTTGATATCAGTGTAAGTGTCCGCAGCTAGGGGGGAGGGAGGTTTGGATAAATTATGAATTGGAGGAACGCGGTGCCCAATAAGGCCGCTCTGATAAAAAATTTAGCCTCTACTCGGCGCGGTTCTCCTGCACTGGGCTCGAATTGAATCCGGCCAGGAGGACCATATTGATTCAGTGGCTCAGGTCGCTTCGATCGGAGCTAAGATTTATGCTAATCGCTTCCGCTCTGATATAACATTTCGTTAATAGCTAACATTGGTTGCTTGTATTATCTTACGGTCTGTGCTTCCTTTGCACTGCCTGTTCGATTCGATCTCCACATCCGCTGGTGACACCTCATGTTCACAATCAGTAAGGTTATCATGAAATGCCAACGCAATGTATTTACTACACGGTACAAAATTCATGGTTCCGACAGAGAATGTAAAGAGCGTTTCCAATGTGCACAAACTTCACTTCCCGCAGTTCTGTGCATATTAGTCTGTTGTGTTAGGGTCAAAGGCAAAACAACGCAAACAGGTGCGTGTTCACGATAGAAAGACTTGCTTATTCAGGAAAACTTTTACAGTGGATTAGTTTTTGTCATACCATGATTGCGAGTGGAACTCAAACATTTTATACTTGTTTAGTTCTAAACTCACGCAACAACGCTACTCTTTCTACAATAATTAAAAAAAATACAAATTATATTGTGTGATAGTTTACATTTTACTTACGATATACCAATAGCTATACTATTTATACAGTTAGTCATTAATTACAAACAATCACAACTTGTATTTATTACAACCATTGGGTTTGCGTTTGGCGGGGAGGGGAGGTTATATAAATTAATTAAATAGCAAAAATTCTATTTTAGTACGATATCTGATAGAGGGTGAATTTGAATACTGATCAGGTAATGAATAGGACCACATAGAACAATAAGAAAATTTATTTTTTTCTAAATTAAGGAACCTTTATATTTAAAATCGAATTGTATTCAATAGTTGCGAATAATTTGGGGGTATAACTGTATAAAAATGTATTTTTTGTATCGTTCAGGTTAAGGTTCACCCTGGAAACAAAATTTAAACAGTTCTACGTGACACAATAATTTGAAATGTCAACACAATTCCAATCTGAGACAATTAATCCGAACTTATTATTTATTTTTTTAACTTTGGTATTGATGATTTTTGTATCATATTCTCATACAATATTGGATGTCTGATTGATGATAAAGTAAAAGCTCCTTGAAAATTCGACATCATTAGTATCAAGATAGCAAGTAGAGAATTCTGAGGGGAAAACACATTAGACTACAAACCACGCGAAAACATACAAACCCCTTAATTAAATAGCGGGCCCGAATAATGAAACATGTAATCAAACATAAAAAAAAAAACATACATGGGCTATTATCATAATCATAATCCCGTTGAATTAATTAAAATATTAATATAGTTCTGAATATAGAGCACCCGCTGGAGATTAGATGGAAGCACTGCTGGACCGCCGAAGCCTAGAGGATGATCGACGTCATTGAACCCGATGACTGAACGAACTACACCCAGCCGAGAGATCGAGGCCGATCTCCCGGCCGACTCAACCGAAGCCACAATCCTTGGTAGACTCTCACTACCTTCCTGATTCCATCCGCCTTTTTAGGCATTCCACATCCTATATCCTTCTCATAAATCCTTCAAATGGGGGACTCCCCTTAGTGAAAGGCACTCATTAGCCCAAAATAATTTTTCTTTATTTTTCCCACATCATATTTTTATAAGTTTAAGAGCTAAGAAAAAAAAAAAAAAAAATGTAGAGGTGTAGAGGTCCTGGGTTCAAACCCAGGTGGCCCTCTCAAAATATTTATTCTTGAACTTCCCTTCCAAGAAATTCCATAGTAACCAATCCAACCACCCAAATCCCCTAGCACAGTCATTGCGCTGCACCACTCGTCCTCGGAGACTGAAACGGCAATGGCCTTGCGTAAAGTGGGAGTCCTGGGAATGGCCAGTTTCTCCAACCATGACCTGAGCGTCTGTGGCTCTCGCGCTCTTGGTCAACTTCCACTAGCTCGTGTCCGGTGTCGAGGAGCGTGGGGGGCTTCCGAAAATTCCACTTCCTCTTACGCATGCGAGGGAGGTGATAACCATGTTGATTTGGGAGGTCTCTGGGCTGTTTGTAAATACTGTATGAGTGACCGAGTGAATGAAAATTGTAAATATCGTATGAATGAGAACATTTATCACAATTACTTATTGCCTAATAAGGCAAATTTTAGCATGATTTATTTTTGTGAAAACTATGTCACCAAGTATTAATTTTTGAATGTTTCTCCATTCTGTTATTTTAGCACAATAAAGAAGTTTCAATAAAATGATAAGATGTCGATGACCAAAATTAATATTATTCGCAACATGAAGGAAAGCAGGTGCACAAACTCTCACAAATGGCCTATTCAGTATGAAAGGAAAATATTTATTTCTCTAATTACTAAGTAATTAATTAAGACTCGCTATTGTCTACCATGGGATTCGAATTATTTTTACTATATTCAGAGCACTAAATGGAACTACCATGCATTATCATGGATATGTGTCAAAACTGTCTCGACTCTCTCGATTCACGTAATTAATCAACGCTCCGAAGTCATGTTATAGGGTTGGCACTAGGTTTCATGTAGACGTCTCAAAGTAGAAAAAAAAATCGGCTAAAGGGGCCAATAATGACAAAAAATACAGACATGCACATAAACAGGAATAACAGAATGGAGAAACATTCAAAAATCAATACTTGGTGACATAATTTTCGCAAAATTATCACAAAAATAAATACTGCCCACATAAAATCGTCAAAGACTGGAATAAGGTACATATCCAATTAGCTAACAAGAGAGCAATGAGTACAAAGATCAGTAACCTCACTATTTTGTTGTTATTAGTTAATATTTATAGTAACATACGACAACCACTTCCAGATGTTTTTACCATAATACAAACAGTTGCGAATGGGTTGATGTAGCTAAAACGCGCCACAGAAACTGCTATTGTACGATGTGTGTCAGTGAATAAGCGACCTTGGAACAGAGAGAGTAATGAAGTCGATCGTCAATGAAGGCAGCTGATAACGCAAACATGGCACCCTTTCTTTACAACGAGATAGATTTATCTTGGTATCGATTCCTGTAGCAGTCTATCTGCCGGATAGATACCCCAAATGGGACCCGGTCCAAATCCGTTTGAATAAAACGGACTCGTATATAAAACTAATAGAAAGTATTCTCCCGTGAAAAAGTTCTCTTTCAGAATATATACACCTTGTCAGTGTGCCTTTGTCCCCGATATCAATAACCTAAGAGTTTTTTAGAAGAAAACATTCTACTCGGAGTAGCTGGTACGTATTCCACACGATCCCGTAGCGAACTCTCGACTTACAAACCTCCATTACATCGGCCATGTGCCCTAACCCGATACAACCCTACCCGAGACAGAAAAGTAGAATTTGCGACATAACTCTTGATGTCTGGGAGTATGAAAAATGTACTATACAATGAGAGACTACAAAATAACTGGCCAAGGAACTATTTTTTACGAAGACAACAAAACATTATTGACAAAGAAGACGACTAGATCTGCTACCTCCCAACGTTGGAATTTAAGGCAACAAAGCCGCAATTGATACCTCGCCCTAACTTCATACTTGCCTCAGAAGTCCGTTGTCTTGTATCCGCACTAATCACTGTGTCACATTCAATCCTGACTGGAGTTTTGAAGACTGGTATTTCCAGAATTGAAGCGTTTGAACTAATTTCTTCGACTACCGCCTTCAAACTCAAACCATTTTTTCCAATAGTACCATAAAACATGTTTCCTTAAATATGATAATAAATGACAAGCAAATATGGTGTAATAACATAATTAAATAAAGGAAAGTAGGTGTAAACAATGATATAAATTATTTAAATGTTCAAAAAGGATTGAATGTTGTTTTATAATTAACAATGTTTCTACGGGCTGACATTAGTTACAACCTAGTGTGGCGTGGTTACCGATCCTTCAACTAGTATTGTAATAGAATTATTCATACAAATAGTCGGGGGTATTGTTGAATACTCTTTTAAATTTGTAGATTGATTAAATCATTTTTATGGCCACTATCCTGAACCCCGTACATTTGATAGTACAGCCTCTCCCTTTTGGCCGGGTAATGGAAATAACTAATTAACTGAAGAGAAAACAGGCAAGGGTAGAATCAGTTAGTGGCTGGTTAATATAATCGGAGGAGCGTTGAGCAAGATCGTGGATGACCCATGGGCGGAGGACCAGATGTGATTGGATCTGCCAGATTGCGGTCATTCCGAATAGCCGGCTTATCGGATCGCGGATCAGTGCAAGGCTAACCAACTCTAACCTATCTCCTACGACTAACAACCGACATCATGGGATTAGATACCCTTGTCATTTTCTTTTACTACAGGGGATTCATTCTGTTGTCATTAATTCATCAAGATGGATGAAATAAATAATAAAAAAATCTCCATTTCTAGTCATTATTGACGTATCACGCAATTTGTGTCACTATACTAGCTGTTCGGATAATATTCATTAAAAATAGTGGGGTCATCTACCTTTAGTTATATGTTTTGCAAACTTATCAAGAGCGTAGCTAAGTAGACTCGATATCGACTATTGCTTGTGTTCTGACAAGCATAGCTCAGTGGAGGAGCACTCGGCAGGAAATCTGGGGTGAGTTAAAACCACCGTAAATTATGATCTATTATCTTTGACAAATAATTAATAATAAAAAGTGGGATCAAAAACAACTAATAGTCATAATCTTCTATTCATAAAAACACAGAAGTTAGTTAAACCCTTTAGTTTTTGTAGCTGCCACTCAAAGTGTCACTCATTTCAAGAAATTAAAGGTGTCGAGTTGAACCGACTACTTAAAAAATAGTTTTTTTTTACTTCAAATTTTTTACTGTGATAAATTTAAATAAAATGTGGAATTTGGTCAATGTTCTCATTCATGCCATATTCACAATTTTTTATTCGCTCCCTAATTCATACAGTATTTACAAACAGCCTAGAGGCCTCCCAAGTCCACATGGTTTTCATTGCATGGGAAAGAAGAAGTGGAGTCTTAGGATGTCCACCACGCTCCTCCGTCACCGGATACAAGCCAATGGAGGACACTTAAAAATATAAAATAAACAGTAAAGTAAATAAAAATGTAGCGAATCCGGTTTATAGAACTAAAATATTGAATTTTCACAACCGTAACGAAACCCTTAATTGTTTGATGACATTTTTTGGAATATGCGTTCTTAGCTCTATATCAAATGTCATTTATACTCATGAAGTACTCTATCATATGAGGGCTCACTGAGCTTGTTAGTTCCGAGGTACTGAGAGTAACAGGACTTTTCCATGCATATGAAATTGTAACCATTGGTACATTGTACTCCAAGGGGTGTTAAGGTGTTAGATCATCGATTTTGATTCCACATAATGGTTTCTGGCTTCGAAAAAAAAACACAACTCTCAAAAACTATTCTCGTTGAATATTGAGCACAAGTGTAGATGAGGTATTATGGATTGGAGGCTGGAGAGCGCGTACATATCCATCGGCGTTAATGAGATGATGACTGATAGATGAGCCTAGGCAGTCCCTTTTCCGGTGAGTATCTGCAGTTGAGGCGCGATCCATCACAGACACGGACAATGGATCAAACGCCACCTACCGGTCCCCAGTAACTGATATCCACTCCTACGGTCTCCAACACATCCTCGTTGCCTAGGACGCCGAAATGGGCGGAAATACTTTCAAACAAGTACAATCGTCATTCCTCGAGTTGTGGTGATCTAGGGTGATATTATTTGGGCTGTTAAGTTACTGCGAATTGTGTCAATCGTGTTTATTAGTTGCTCAGGTCACCGTGTAGTTTGGATCCTTAAGCATATAAGCGAATGAATCATAGCTGGGATCGTAACGTCTGCTCACTATGTACGGAAGTTTCCCCCGCTCCCTCATCTTAATTAAAGTGATATATATATTGTATGGTTTTCACAATTCTAACTGGCAAAAAAAAAAAAAATTGCACTGGACAGCACATGCGACGAAATGGTCCCGTCAACTGTCAGCCTGTCAACAGTGAACGAGGCCAATGAGAGAACCCGGTCTGGAACACGGATCCCGTGGTAGGGGGAAAATAGTCACATTTTTATGATTCAGTAAAAGGTATTGTTGATCAGTTCTTTAAAACAAAATGTAAATTTAATTCTCGGCTATTTTTTCGTTGTTTGTGATTCTAAATTGTTTTATGCTTCCATAGCCTATTTCTTTAGGAAATTGTAAAGGTTAAGATATAATACTGGGAAGTATGTGAAAAATAATTCATTGTGAAAAAGTCTGTCCTGTGAAAATGTCTGCCAACTAACTATTCTTGATTGTTCTAATTTTCCTAATTCAAGGACACATTTAAAACGGCACTCTTGCGCGGCAGCGGTCACGAAAACGTTCGAATCTATTTGAAATTCTTGAAGTGTTGTAAACAATAAATTAAAAAAGTAAACGTGAAAGAAGGCCTACCTTAAAGATTTCTCACTTCAGAACACAAAAAAAAACTATTTTATATTTTGCCATGGGGTCCTGGCACTAGGCACCTTTGGCTCTCTTGCTAGAGATATAGGGAGTATGGGCTCCTGGGTAGAATGTTTGAGGATGTTGTGTGTATATATATATATATATTGTATTAATGTAATAATATGCAATAGTATGTAATAGTACACAAGTATGAATGAATGTTGGTATGCATGTCAATAGTACACAAGTATGAATGAATGTTGGTATGCATGTGAATAGTACACAAGTATGTATGAATGTGAATAGTACACAAGTATGCATGAATTCCCACAGAAATACTTTACAATCAACAAAAATAAAAAATAAATCCTGAAAAACTCGGATACGTTTGTATAGCATAAGATTTATCGAGGCGAAGCTAAGCTAAGAATCTATTCAAGCAGTTGTTAAGTACAGTTCGATAGCATTAACTCAAAATGAAGTTCAATAGAACGTTCACATATTAAACCGATTTTAATAAGTTAGTTTTTTTCTGTAACGTACGGTTTGTCAAATTAAACCAACTATTTTCAGTTTGTTTAATGCAAAATTTCATAATCGTTTAATGAATCTCTAAGAAACACAGGGAGTCGCTAGTAAAAACCATTTCTGTATACTGTTACCTAATGTTATAACACTTTGGTTTAGATATTATATTTTGGATACTAAAATTTAGTTCATAGTGTTCTTTAATAGATTTTAATCGGTTTAAATTTACTTTAGTTGACTTTAATAGTGACATTTTATTAGAGATCATGGAAACTACTGTACATAAATTTAACTGCCGTTAATAGCAATCTATTTCTCTCTATGACGTTATCATGGAGCTCTCGCGAATTAGATATAGCATCTAGAATTAAAAAAAGGGTTGAAAAATACATTTTGAGAGTTTAAATACACAAAGAGGGCATGTAACAACCGTAATACACGGAACCTTGATTATAGAAGGTGGAGAATACAGAGCAACTCCTCAACTACAACAACACTCCTGTTCCCCATTATTACCCAAGGTCTAATCACCAGCTCTCTCAGTAGCCTGCATTCCAACATTAGAACGGCTGAGGTCCCGACAATAACACAGCGTGATTGTATATACGCTTTGTTATTCTAGTGAAACTGTACCAACGTCATAATGGAGGTGTGATACAATTTCAATTAGACTACAGTGCCATTTAAGTTAGATAAGTGTTTTTTTTCATTGGAAATGTTTACAAAACTGAAACCATATCTTTTACTTTCACCTAAAATTGTAGATGAAATAGCATTTAGGAATAAACCGTAACAGTGCCATTGTTAAATACCTTGAAATTTAAGAATAAGTTTAAGAATTTAAGTTGAAGAATACCTAGATCGCAGAGCCATTTTCACACTACATCCCTCCCCATTTATCAATAGAAATTCAAAGCTTAACACCCGGACTAAATGACTCATTTTCAATAGTTTAGTGCTGCCGCAAGTCTTGACCACTAGTTTATTTTAATTCTATTCTTCTCCCTGTACCCGAGACAGTACGGTACTTAGGCTTCCATCTCGACAAACGACTGACCTGGAACCCACATACGAGGCTAAAAAGACAAGAACTAAACAGACGCTTTGGACAACTGTACATACTACTTCAAAGGACATCCCATCTCTCAATAGAAAACAAATTACTAATTTACAAAGTTATACCTAACCCAATCTGGACAAACGGAATAGAGCTATGGGGGACAGCAAAAAAGTCTAACATCAAGCGTATCCAATCCTTCCAATCAAAAGTCCTGAGAACAATAGTAAATGCCCCTTATTATGTCAGCAACAAAACCCTTCATAACGACCTTAATATACCCTACATTCAAGAACTCATCCCTTCCAAGTTTACGAAATTCCACAGTAGCCTTTCCAACCACCCTAATCCTGTAGCACAGTCAATGCACTGCGCCACTCATCCCTATAATCCTCCTCGGAGACTGAAACGGCAGTGGCCTCGTGACCTGCTATAAACGCGTGACAGTGGGAGTCCTGGCAATGGCCAGTCTCTCCAATCATGTCCTGAGCGTCTGTGGCTCTCGCGCTCTTGGTCAGCCTCCACTGGCTAGTATCCAGTGACGCGGCTGACGGAGGAGCGTGGGGGACTTCCCAAGACTCCGCTTTCTCTTTGCGGTGGATTTGGGGGGCCTCTGGGCTGTCTGTAAATATTGTATGAATGAGCGAGTGAATGATGAACTGTAAATATTGTATGAATGAGCGAGTGAATGATGAACTGTAAATATTGTATGAATGAGAGCATATATCTTAATTACTTATTGCCTTATAAAAGGCAGATTGTAATTATTGCACAATAAAGGATTTTTAACTTTAACAAGCGTAACCAATTCTTTCAAGTCCTTCAAGTCCTGAGAACAATAGTAAATGCCCCTTATTACGTCAGCAACAAAAGCCTTCATAACGATCTCAATATACCTTACATTCTCAAACTTATCCCTTCCAAGTTCATGAAATTCCATAGTAACCTATTCAACCACTCTAATCCCCTAGTCCACTGCACCACTCATCCCTATAATCCTCCTTGGAGCTAAGGACATTATAAGAAGAAATGTTCTATTACCATGCAGATTTTTATTGTTTTTGTTGCTTAATTTTTGGGTTTATATTGTCTCCTTAATTAAAAATAATGAGTACTATAATGAAGATTTTATTCATAACCAAGAGCTATGGTGGTTTTAGGCTGGAGGAATAGAATATCAGAAAAATATTCTTTTTATTGTGTAAGGAAATAAATTGATTTAAAAAAAAAAATTGTAGACTGTAATTTATTGGGTTTTTATTTGTTGTCAAAGGATCTATGAGTCTTCTTTACTCGATATCTACCAATGTAGAATAATCTATACTTAGGATAAAGGGGGAATCTATTAACGAAGTTTGGTAGCCAGCCATAACATATTCCACACATTAGTAGCACGCTCGAAGAACTTTATTGAAGAGGCTAACTGTGCCACGTTTCAACTTTATAAGAAGTTACTTGCGAAGGTGGCTCAACTTTCACTAGCGCTGTGGGGATCTCGGCTCATTGTCATACTCTTAACGAACTTGTGAACAGCTGCGGGTCCGATCATAATAGGACCCGAAGACTTTGATGTTCCCCGAAGATCGTGAACGCTTGACGAACTTTATTATTGGTTGAGCGATGTACTCAGTATAGAAAACTCGTTAGCAAGCCAACATAGTAAGCTCCATACCGAACGTAATCTATATGACAAAATAAAGGGGTTCCTTAAACTTAGTATAATTATTCCTCTTTGATGGATACTTGCTCTACACAATTGAAACAACAAAGTATCTAGCATATTTATTACTGAGCGCTTAGTAGGAGGAAAGTAATTAGCCGCATCTACTTTCACTCAGGCGCGAGTAAAATTGTAAAAATGGTTCAATCGATCTCTAATTTCAACACTGTACTTCCGTAAGGTGAATGCCCTAATTGGTTTTAGCATGACAAAAGAAACTACTAATTTACAAATCATATTTACCAATTGAGACTAGAGTTGTGGGAAACAACGGAGCGGTCAAACAACACTAAGCGCATCCAATCCTTTTAACCAAATAGTTAATGCCTCGAATATTTCAGTGGCAGAACTTTATATAATGTACCTTGCAACGATGATTTAATCCCTTTACACTTCGCAAATCACACCAAAACTTATCTATTCATCCTAATCCCTGGGGACAGTCATTGTCTCGAACATTCCTATAAACCTTCGCTTAGATTAATGCGGCAGGTGGCATGCCTAGAGGACAAGAGCCGCAGACGCTCAGGACGTGATTAGAGACATTGAGCGCTGCCTTGACTCCAATTGTTATGAATTTACGAGGCCACTGCCGCTTTATTAAACAAGAATTCCAGGGATATGAGACGTTGCATAATATAGTGCTAGGGGAATAGGACGGCTGCATAGTTATTGGTAAAATTTTGAGAACCTTGAAGGGATGAAATCAAGGATGTAAGGGAATAAGATCGGATTGAAGGGTTCTGTGGTACGTCAGCCACCAGCATAAGGGGCATTAACTGCTGCTCTCGGGACTTTTGATAATTCTAGAGTTAGAAGAATAAATAGCTTCAAAGTGCGATCACACAACGTATTTTATGTTTATAGATCTGTAACCCACGCCGTCTAACAGGGCCTTGATGTTCACATATAAAACATTTTGATCCCTGGTTAATCCTGTCGGCAGATCAAAGTAACTTTAATTACATATTATTCGTAACGTACATAGATATCAAAGAGCACAGAGTCAAAGAGTGCTCTATGAGCACGTAGACTAGAGTGATGACTAGCACGTGTGCCCGTTGGAGAAAATCTCTATAAAGCCTGATTGCCCACGGACGAGAATACCTACAGGTTTATGGACTCGGGCGAAATTCTATTTATTACTACTGCCCTGAAAGATTTGCCTGGAGGAAATTAACCTTTCCACGGAAGTATATATTACCTGCAGGACACGGTAGTAAAATAGCGGAAATTAGCTTTTCCTAGGCCAGCTGAGAATATCAATGTGAACAAATGGGGGATTTATTTGCAAACTACATTTCCTCTTCAGTGAGGGAATAATGCTAGTAGGAGCTAGACTTTCCAAAACTTTCAGAATTTTGAATATTTTTAGCTAAATCTTTAGATTGACATTGGCCCCTCCATTAATCCTTCATTCGATACTGACTAATCTATAAACCAATTACTGGGTGCAGTAAAGTCCGCAATGACAACTGGAGAACTTAATATTACTTACAACAGATATGAAGGTAGTACAAAGTTGGGACGTCAATGGACTACAGATGATTGCAACATGCTCACCATTCATTGCTGTAGACACTTGAATTCCCCAATGATGTTTAATAATTTCTTTATTGTGATAAATTTACAATCTGCCTTATTAGGCAATAAGTAATTGAGATAAATGATCTCATTCATACCATATTTACAATTCATCATTCACCCGCTCATTCATACAGTATTTACAAACAGCCCAAAGGCCTCCCAAATCTACATGGCTGTCACCTCCCTTGCATGCGAAAGAGGAAGCGGAGTCTTGGGAAGTCCCCAACGCTTCTGCGTCAGCCGCGTCGCCGGATACGAGCCTACGATACAAGTGGAGGCTAACCAAGAGCGCGAGAGCCTCAAACGCTCAGGACATGATTGGAGAAACTGGCCATTGCCAGGACTCCCAATGACACGCATTTATAGCAGGCCACTGCCGTTTCAGTCTCCGAGGAGAATTATAGGGATGAGTGGTGCAGTTTAATGACTGTGTACGGGATCAGGGTAGTTGGATAGGTTCCTATGGAATTTCATCAATCAATGTTCATGGAATCAAGTTGGAAGGGACGAGTTCTAGAATGTAAGGTATATTAAGTGAAGGATTTTGTTGCTAACGTAATAAGGGGCATTTACTATTGTTCTCAGGAGTTTTGTTGCCAATGAAGTTAAAAATAAATTCACCCTTCTTAAAAATAATGATTGTAATACAACAATTAACTGGCATTTCAAATAATTTATGACGATTATTATTATTATCATCAAATTAATTGCCTTGATGTCCTTATCAATAATTCATAAAACGTTTAGGACTGTTTAGGAGTTTTTCATGTAGTGTAGAAGTTTTTTTTTTACAATCATCATTGCGATAAAAATCCAATCTTTCTTTTATTGGAGAATAAGTGACTGTGATCAATGTTTTCATTCTTACCATATTTACAGTTGTCCATTCACTAGCTCATTCATAGAGTATTTAAGAACAGCCCAGAGACCTCCAAAATTCTCATGGAAGTCCCCTACACTCCTCCATCAGCTGCGTCATGGATACGAACCAGTAGAGGCTGACCAAGAGGCCGAACAAACGGATCGACCCCTTCAGTTAGGTTAACCGGATTTCAAACTTGTTTGTAAGTCATCAATGAGGGCTGATGACTCACTTAACCACTCCATGGTTTAATAATTTATCCTCCAACTTTATATATCCAAGGTTATAAGGAGCTTGAATATACGATCTGTTCGATGCTAATGCTGAACAATGTTTCCTGAATCAATAGTTCTTTGATCTATAAGATTACTTATTGATTAAACAATTGACCTCATTGCACAAATGTGCATTTTTGGTATCCGTGATACGCAAGCTACGACACGCAGTTGAACTACCAGGCATTTTTAGGCGAGATCGGCACCCCAAAACCACCCTAAACCTGGTTTTCACCTTTGCATGTGCGCTGGTCTTTCTTAGTTCTCTGTTCAACTATAGGCATGTGACAAGTGCGGATTGTTCGAGTTTGTAACATGGACAATCGTTCCATGACAGCGTTACTATCTGACTCTTTCTTACTGTTTCTTAATGGACCCTGTAAGAGAAGAAGCTCAGCACTTCTATCAATGGACAGGTGGACACTCAAAAGTGTGGCAGGACTCTATACAGGTCACTGTCGGTTAAATAAACACCTCTTTAATTTGGGGATAGTGGGATCACCAATCTGCAGATTCTGCAAGAAAGAGGGAGAAACGGCACGTCATATAATATGTGACTGTGATAACTTAGCTAGAAGGCGATACCTTCACTTTCGTAGTGATCGCATTGTAGACCCCAAACTATGTGAACTGATCGATCCATTCAGTATCCTCAGATTTGCAAAGGCCGTGGGCCTGTCACATATATAAGACAGGGACATGGACGGCGCACAATAGGTCTCACTGAGGCCGCGGTGCACAAATGCCGGAACAAATAATAATAATACTATCTGACTCCATTTATGATAGGTATGTGCCCCGACAATGCACTATGTTCAAGAGAAGAGGTACAGAGGTTTCATACAGAATTAGTCGAAGTTTTCAAAGTTCGAGCGGAAACCAAGCAAGCGTCACGAGTAAAGGCCACGGCAGAGTCGCGAGAGAGACTGGCGAGGAGACTAAGAGACTCATTTCCAGAGCCAGGAGCCCTGGCTTAAGGCGTCACCGAGTAAAGGTCGCGAGAGACTCAGAGGCTGATGAGGAGACTGAGCAACAGGCCAGTAGCCATGCCTTAAGTACCCTCTCTACTTCCTGCTGGGAGGCTGCGAGGGTCTAATCCGGTGGTTGGGGGCTGTGGTCACCTGTGGTGCTGTACCCATGCTTAATTACCCGACCCCTTGCCCCCTAAAGGGTTGTTAAGTTTATGACTGCCAGCTGGTGACCCTTTCATGTTTATGACTGCCAGCTGGTGACCCTTTCTCGTGTGGTGACTTAGTTGGTTTCCGCCTTTTATTGCTCAACACTTTTACAATGATTTACATTTATTTATAATACATTTAGTTCATGTTATTTTACTTTTGCTTACAATATAAATGCAATAGAGTTTAGGGTGATTTATCTTTTGTAGTTAGCAGTCGCTACAGCATGAAATTTCGAATACATCTAAGGTGATATAAGAAAGACATGAGAAAAACATAAAAATGAAAGGAATATTTATTTCGTCCTGCATATTTTTAATTCCGGTGTAACAAGGGTAATTATTAATCATTCTCATACATTTATTATAAACAATTTTTGTCACCCCTACATTAATCTCAGACGAAGCATCCATTTGGACAAGATTGATTAATCTTTTGAAGATTTGGATTGATTAATAAAATACGGGTACTTTGTGTACATTGTTGCTAGTTTTTGTTTTTTTTCAGATTTCAATTTGGGATGCTGGGTAAATGTTAGTTTTTTATCTATTGTGCCGTCACGAAATTACCCTTGAGACTAGCATTACATGGCAAGCCCTGTTGTCGCTCTGTGCACTACTTCTCTTCTATCCTCGTGATCCCTTTACTTCGATAATGTTAATCATTAAGCAAATTAGTGATTAGTTACCCACTAGTAAGTGGCAACACTTCGTCAAGTAACCACTTCATCTTAAGCGTCTAATTTCTATAGCTGCATCGTCACGAAGGCCTTTATTATGCAATGTATCGCACCTGACTCGGATTTGTCGAAAGAGAGGAACTATGCATGGTAATCTTAAGAGAAAATACAAAATATTAATTAATTGCGTAGCCACAACTCTGCTAAGCCATCGGCCAAAGCCGGCCTTTGATAAGTGCGCAACAAGGCCGAGTTGAGCCCTACCCTGTAAGCAGCTTTAAATAAAATATTCCTTAGAGGATCTTATTCTATAATCCGGTTAGCCATATTGACTTTGAAAGATTATCTTATTTAATAAATCCTACGGGCGATCCCGTTTTATGTTTGAAGTAACAGTTTGTTCTGCTCCCTCCCCCCCCCTCCAGCTACCTCCTCTCCTCATCATTCCTTACATTTAATAAAAGATGCAAACAGAACAAGACAAAGAACAATCTAAAACAATGTTGACAAAGAAAATAATCCCTTATTCCACTTTGACTACAATATCATCCCTCGGCTGATGTATTATCGATCACGCGTGTAGTGTTCTCATTTCTTGCCAATCTCGAAAGTGTTCAATTTAAAACGGCTATTGAACAATCGGTCATTGTTCTATAAGTTTTTCTTTACGACTGAAGGTCTTGAAAGCCAGTAAATATTTACTATATGGTTGGTAAAGCGGCAGTGGCCACGTGACCTGCTATAAATACATGGCAATGGGCGTCCTGGCAATGGCCAGTCTCTCTAACCATGACCTGAGCGTCTGTGGCTCTCACGCTCTTGGTCCACTGGCTCGTATCACGTGACGCGGCTGGCAGAGGAGTGTGGGAGACTTCCCAAGACTCCGCTTCCCCATTCGCATACGAAGGAGGTGACAACCATGTGGATTTGGGAGGTTTCTGGGCTATTTGTAATACTATATGAATGATTAAGTGAGTGAAAATTGTAAATATGGGATAAATGAGAACATTTATCACAATTACTTATTGCCCAATAAGACACATTGTAATTTTATCACAATAAAGAAGAATCTATTTATATGGTTGGTGAATGTATATATTTTAATTAATACTCCCTGGTCTCTCCAGAATATATTTTATTACAGAAGAACGTTTTCAACAGTTCTGAGCCGTCGTCCTCTATATGCGAGAAATCATATAGAGTAGACCAGTGGTCACCAAATAGTGGACAATAGGAAAGTTTTGTACGGACCGAGACAAAAGTTTGAGTGACACAAAATAATAATGTTTCATTGGACGCCTGCCATACAGGTGGCAATCGTGGAAGGGCAACGTTTCCCCTCTGTAACACAGCTTTCGATTTTCTTGTATTCTATTGATTTGGTATTGCCGAACTCCATTTCACTAGCATCCATTACGTTTTGCACGTATGATAACTACTGATTTCAAAGAGAATTTTTACTAAGCAAAACGCGTAGTCTAGGTTAGTAGAATAGTAGCGTAGTGGGTGAAGGTGAACGTCGTTGGGATGGCTCACCATTCTGAGCCTCAGCTCAAGTTAATTCGATCACGAGGTTTGACAACGTTATGAAACGGACCTACGGGAAAAAACTAATTGGCGACCACTGGAGTACTGGAGTAGAGGAATTGGAGACAAACAAAATCATTAATAAACAACAACAAATAAATAAAACATGTATATTGAAGCGTTTACGTCCCAAAACGCTTTTATGGGGGGTTTGTCTCGAGATTGTCTCTGATCTATAAACCAGTTGAGGTTGCGTACTTACACGAAATCTAATTTTAAATAAATAAATTATATATTATATACCATGATGGTTGCCTGGTTAAATAATATACACTAAAAGAAAGATTTATTAATAGATAAAATTAATGTTAATAAAATGTATAACATTAATACAAAAATCTTCTATTACCCGAACGTTACATGAATCTTCGAGGTGTGGTCGATACTGATGGATGACCCTGTTAAGTATATATTTATTTTACCCTAAGACAGAACTTGCGAGGGTACAAAAAGAAAGAACCCCTGACTTCGAGTCCACCAGCGAGAAGTTAAAGTCTCAGCCAGGAAAGACCATAAAAGAGTCGTCACATTGTTTGTAGGAAAGTCTACATTCATTTGTGTGCACTCACCTAATGGTCTAAAGTGTTGAAAACTTTAATTAATATCAGTAACAACAATTAAAAATAGCTACTGACTTCACTCTTCGCTTCTTTTAATTTAGTAAGTATGGAGAATCTGTTTTTTTTTTATAAAGTTCATCACTATGATTTCCAAGCTGTTGATTCATTTTATTTATGGCGAGACAACTCTATCTGGCTCTTGTGTAATAAACCATATTGCGGAGAGGCCGAGGAGTATGTATTAAAATTAGCGAATATTTATTTAACTCAAAAAAACCAAGTCAATGGATACACGAATCGGAAGGTTAAAGCTCTGATATACTCCCAAGGTTAATGACATCAGAGGCGAAATATAAAAATATAATAAAAATGTTGATGACCAGCAATAGAAATCGAGTATACCTTCTATGCTTGTCGGTTAAATACATTTTTATTGAGATAATTTACTGGTAGAGCTAACGTGGATTTGAACAATAGACAGGAAAATGTGTTTTACTAAAAATAACCGGATGTGGACGACAGTGATTTCGCTAGATAAACAACAAACGAGAAAACATTCATGGAATTCTTTAGAAAGTGATTCGTAGATTAGATTGTACAGTTTGAAGTAGCAGATAAAGCTGTCTACATGGGTTTAAAGGCAAGTATTAAAGGTTGTCAAGGTAATGTGCTGAGTCACGTTCTTTTTCAGATCTGAGTAAAATACTGCTATTGAATTTTTTTTTTTACTATATTCTTTTATTGTGCCAGAATTACAATCTGTCTTTTATAAGGCAATAAGTAATTAAGATAAATGCTCTCATTCATACCATATTTACAGTTCATCATTCACTCGCTCATTCATACAATATTTACAGACAGCCCAGAGACCTCCCAAATCCACATGCGAAGAGGAAGCGGAGTCTTGGGAAGTCCCCCACGCTCCTCCGTCAGCCGCGTCACCGGATACTAGCCAGTGCAGGCTGACCATGAGCGCGAGAGCCACAGACGCTCAGGACATGACTATTGAATTAAATTTAAAAATTCAAATTGTTTACTATATCCACAAATAACCTCGACATCAGCTCAATTCATTGTATTTTTGGTTACTAGATTGTGATAGTTTCCGGGATTTTTTATGGTGGATCAAACAATTTAGACCTATTGTTTCATTTTCACGATAGGCTTTTTATGCTCAAGACATTCAGATAGGCGTAAGGATGATTCTCCTAACATTTTTCTAGTCAGCAAGATAGACGATGACTTGTTCAGACTAGAAGTTGATACTTGTGATCTGTATCAATAAGTGTACCAGGAATCCGTCAAGACGATATGCAATGGTCGATACGCAGAAAGCACAGTTATAGTCATTGCTATCAATGCTTACAAATGAAAAAAAACAAACAATCTTCTCAGAAGCCAGTCATGTAGTCGATGTGCATTTGATTATCAATGCAGCTGCAGTATTTTAACAGAATCAGCATGGAAGCAAAATGCACGAGTCTCCCGTCTACAGTCATTCGATGCGTTATTATTACATCCACGCATAGATAACCAAACACACAATCTAGACAATAGATAATCGACTTCTGTCCTGAGTCTATTTAGTGAGAGGTATCGAAGAGCCAGTTAAGTTATAACGAAATTGGACCGGTGTTGATGCACCAGTCGATCTCAGGATACTAAAGCGTGTCCCAGAATTAACGCCAGATTTGAATTTGCCGCTATTTGTGCAGTAAAGTGCTGGAACCCCCCCTCCAAAAAAACAAACAAAAACAATTTGACGGCTCACAGTTTAGGGTTAGAAAAAATGGAGCGTTACACAATAGAACAACGTGGCTTTATTGTTGAACATTATCTCAAAAATAATGAAAGTTTGGCGGCCACAGATCGAAAATTCCATACAAAATATGGTCGGAATAGCGTTTTGACTTCATCAACTGTGAAGAGATTAATTGAAAAATGTAGGGAGACTGGATAGATTCAGTTGGATACACTAAACACACTGAACGTCCAAAAACAAGCCGTTCAAATGTCAATATCGAAGCAGTGCGTGAGTGTTGTTGAAAATCCAGGAACATCAATTCGGCGTCGTAAACACAGTTCTTTGTGCCGAAATTGAATGATATTGATGTGGCCAATATGTTTTCAACAAGATGGTGCCACATGCCATACAGCCCATGAAACAATTCAAATACTGCATGAGACATTTCCAGGTCGTGTACTTTCTCGTTTCGGTGATCAGAATTGGCCCCCTAGATCGTGTAATTCAACACCTTCAGATTTAAATGGTCATGGAAAATTTCGACAAAAGAGTGCGTGTGTGCCAGCAAAGTCGTGGAGGCCATTTGCCCGATGTGTTATTCCATAAATAACCCTATCCTATTTACTTTATAATTCAATAAAAAAAATAAACACAAAAATACTAAAAACTGTGTTTTCTATATAAATCAAATCTTGCGTTAATTCTGGGACACCTTTTATATACTTTTTCAGAAAGTTCAATTATGAATATAATAACAATTGTATTTCATGAAATATATTCAATTAAATAAAGGAACAAGTTTGATGAACGCGTCGCCTATTTATCAAATGATAATAATAATAAATTATGATGCGGCCAACGAAAAAAAAGTATGGACAGTTTTCATGATTTTTTAATATTATAATCCCATAAAGGATCTGTTATAAGATTTTTTTGTCATATAAATTTTTTTACAACTGCATACTGAAAATATAAGATGCAGCCGTTGAATGAGGTGGTGAGTAAATAGTAGTAACAAATAGTCATGAATCAACATCCGGTGATGCATCAACCATATGAAGGATTATGTTGATGGCATATTAAATAAATCCCCACTACTATTACACTTCCTCCAGAGTCGTCTTGAGTCGTCAGATTTTGCTGGATGTTGCTGGTTTAAGTGTATGTGTAATTTTTGATGGAATTGTCTAAACAGTATGCACGTGTGGAATTCTTAAATCTGGATGTAGGGTCGTATTTCCAACATCTTGATTTGCACCAGCTTTTTAGAAATCTCGATATTTGTTATGCCTTATTAATATAAAATAAGATGTAAAATTTCATCACTAGCGTTTCTGGTTTTGTAAAAACCTAACTAAATTCACTACTTTCTAGCGAAATTCGTCAGTTTCAGTCAAGGGTAACGCTCCAATAAGAGAAAACTGTATTTTGATATTTATACTGTGCGGAAGTTAATTATCACAATAGACGGGCACCCCGAGAAAGATGTTAAGACCATTGAATTCATATTCATTCATTACTTTTTTTAAACAACTTACGATGAAATTACAATCTGCCTTAATACTTAATAGGCAATAAATAATTGAGATAAATGTTTTCATTCATACCATATTTACAATTCATCATTCGCTCGCACATTCATACAATATTTACAAACAGCCCAGGGGCCCCCAAAGTCTACACGGTTGTTGCCTCCCTCGCGAGCGAAAGAGGAAGCAGAGTCTTGGGAAGTCCCCCACCAGCCACGCCACCGAATACGAGCGAGGCTGACGAAGAGCGCGAGAGCCACATACGCTCAGGACATGATTGGAGAAACTGGCAAATGCCAGGACTCCCACTGTTGCGCATTTATAGGAGGCCACTGCCGTTTCAGTCTCCGAGGAGGATTATAGGGATGAGTGGAGCAGTGCAATGACTGTGCTACGAGATTAGGATGGTTGGATAGGTTACTATGGAATTTCATGAATTTGGAAGGGATGAGTTCAAGAATGTAGGGTGTATTAAGATCATTATGAAGGGTTTTGTTGCTGACGTAATAAGGGGCATTTACTATTGTTCTCAGGACTTTTCATTGAAAGGATTGGATGCGCTTGGTGTTCGACTTTTTTGCTGTCCCCCATAGCTCTATTCCGTATGTCCAGATTGGCTTAAGTATAACTTAGTAAATAAGTAGTTTATTTTCTATTGAGAGATGGGATGTTCTTCGAAGTAGTCTGTACAGTTGTCCAAAGCGTCTGTTTAGTTCTTGTCTTTTTAGCCTCGTGTGTGGGTTCGATGTCACATTCATTACTGGATACTGAATTGGTAACATTTTTATAGTATATGAAAAACACATTTAAAAGGTTTGTAATATAAAACATTTTTTGCCAATTGTTGCTTACAAACAGTAATTTCACTTCTTAAAGTAACACATTATTTATGGGGGTGAAAATTCTTCTTTTCAATTTAAAGCCCTGACGTTGCTGGGCAATTCGACACCATTTGCAAATTGAGGGATTGGTCAGCTATTTTTATCGAGTCACCGACGTCAATGTGACAAACTTAGATGACAGTGTCATATCGAATGACGCGGCTTTATGCAATCCGGGTTCAAGTGCACTAAAGCTGTGTCATGTGTCATCATTCATCATGCATTCTTTGGACAATCAACAGTTTTCATCCACAGCTGATACTCATTCAGCCAAGTAATATTATCAATGACAATTCATTGGGATATCTTTGAGACATCTATAAGACAAAACTACTTGATATTTTTTAATCAATAATCACATTGGTCACTAAAAACCACCTTTTCAATAAATGATAAAATGAAAGTAACAAAAACTAATCATATTGAATTAAGCCCGGACGACATTAAGTATGCAATTTCTTATTTTTTGGGATGTCTAAAATAATTTGATTTACTGTCAGTGATGTGTCCTCTATTACGAGAGAGAGGAGGATCAGAACCGTAAATAGCTCCTGAGCCGGGACTAGAGAAATCTGAAAGATATAGAAACGGAAGACCTTTTTCACACTTGATTTATTTCCATACTTTCCACAATTTCATTTCAGCGAAAGACAAGTCAGCATATTTTGTGAAATGTCCTCAAATATACGGGCTCGCAAATAACTTGTGAACTTCCTGGCTGAGAAAGGTAGAGAAGGAATAGGCTAATAATGGCGCATTTACAAAAATCCTATACTTACCATTACGAAATCCAACGAATAAAACATCTTACGGGCTTAACTCGAGCCGTTATTTCTAGAGAGTGTCAAGTATCATGCTCCTACTTACAGTTCTTTCAAAAAACATAGGTCTGGTACCCATTCTAGCCCACTTTTCTCAGGTTTATTCAAATACTGAGAGTAGTTTATTCAAAGAGCTGATGTGAACTGTTGTAATAGGAAGTATTATTTTAATTATGGTAGTTTGAACTTTTTTATCTCGAAAGGGCGATAACCTCTTTTTCCATGCTGGCCTAATGCTCTGTGCCTTATCCCGCAATGGTGGAGATGTTTGACACGTCTTAATTGACAGGATGAAATATGGTTTGGGTTCGGCCATGCATAGCAAAATTAATAGATTAAGACGTTAATTCTGGCAATATCTCTTTAGATGCTAAAAAGAAATGGCGTTAGGCTGATTGGGAAAAGCTTGGTGCTGATACACGGGTTTGTCAGGATCGTTATCTTAAATAAGACGCCACTTATGTAACAGCACTGAAATTTTTTTTCTCTGTCATCAATTAAATATGTTCCTATCTAAACAAAACCATTGTTATCAATTCACAAAATCAACAGTCCATATCGAATTAGAATAGTGAAAATATACGCAAAATACTAAAGGAATGAATTTTTGTTCTTTGGGAGTTTCGGGTTTGGACATTTTTCTCCTCTCATGTCCCGAGCATCTGCGGCTCTCAAACTCTTCTTCAACTTCCACTGCGTTTAGCGACTCTCCCCAGTCATTGCCTCCTTCTCCATAGCAAGGAAGGTGGCCATTCTCCGTGCGTATTGGAGGATCCCTGGGCTATGTATATATGCCTATATTGTATGAAGGCATATTGTAAATACGTTATGATTGAGGGAGTAAACGTAAAATTGCAAATGGTTTAATGCGATCCTTTATAAAAATTATATATTGCCCTTTTAGAGCAGATTGTAATTTTCTAAGAGTGTGATCCCTAACTGACCTTGGTGAAGTTGGCACAACATTTATTATGCATCGAATGTAGCGACCGCTAACTACATAAGATAAATCACCCTATACTCTATTGTATATATATTGTAAACAAATGTAAATAACACTACCCAAATATAAATCATTGTAAATATGTTAAACAATAAAACATGCTGCCAGGGCCAATTAGTTACATGAGATGGGACACCAGCTGTCAGCCAGGTATATGTGGACCCGACCGCCGACCCTTCCAGGGAACAAAGGAAAGCCACATCATTGGCTACAACAACGGCGATCCTTATTGGCTGCGGGCAAACCCAGCTGGGTATACAAGTCGGTGATTTGGGTCCGGTATATCATTCTCCTGTTAACTACCGGCCCGTGGCTCCAGCTTGAAACTCTGAAACTTGACTGCTTCCTTATGAAAAACCTCTGCATCTCTTCTCTCCTAACCTCGCTATGTTTTAGTCCGGCGTTGTCAGACCCCACACCTTCCTAGTGGGAATCTCTGCCTTCGTCTCGCTAAATCTAGCACCTAAGAGACCTATCCCTAGTGGAAAACGGTTGTCGCGGCCCTGCAAACTTACCAAGCAGTGTCTCCCGTGACAATTCAGTCTGCCTCTATCCGGTTCACATTCGCCTTTGGGATCCGGACGGATTTCGCCGACCCTCAGATACCGAGTGTGAATTCGTGGTCATTCCGAGACCACACAAACTATCTACCTACCTACCCTACACCTCCTCTCCTGAACATAGTGCATTGTCGGGGCACATACCTATCAAAAAATAGAGTCAGATAGTAAAACCGTCATGAAACGATTGTCCAGGTTATAAACTCAAACAACCCTTTTTTGTCACCAGGGCTAGGGTAACCAGGCACCCCCCTCGTGACGACCCGACAAGGAATAAATAGGCATTTATCACCGTTGCGCCCTTAATATGATATACTTAATGCAAACATCAACCCTTAACAGGTTAATTGGGTTTCGCAATGGTTATTGTCTGCTCTAGTCGAGCAGTTAATTTTTGCAGTATAAAATAAAACGATGCAACAATAAAATGGACTTACCTCAGTGAATGATGCTCTAGCATCCCCTACTCGTGTTAATCATGGGATAGAAAGGATGTTTTAGGAAGCAAAGAGGTGAGCATGAAAGGGGGATCAGAAACGGCAGTTAATCTGAAACCACACTCCAACAATACACTGAAACTTCTACTGAAAGTGCAACACTTGCTTTGTGAGGATCTGAACACCCCACCCCTTTGTTTCTACAGTATACTTGCCACACACCTCCACTATAATAATCGTGTTTTTTTCCAAAAGGTCCCCTTGGTACCTGACTAGGTCCTGAAAACTATATGTCCTAGTTGATATAAGGAAGACAAGAAAACTATATAGCCACCTAAATAAAAAATATTTATCATTAATCAATTTCTTGGTATTGAAAAAATTTTAATCTTAGAAAGGTTATCAAAATGACGATTACCACAACCTAATAGTAATTAGCGTTTTCAAAATATAATTTAAATTAAATTAAAAGACGTCCTTCCACTTTAAATCAAGCAAGATTTTTTTTTGGGGGGGGGAGAATGTTTAGGATGTGAATTACCAATATATATATATATATATAAATGATTACAACCATAAACTCGCTCCTTTCGAAATAATTTCATGATATATAATAATAATAAATAATTAATTTCATAAAAAATATTTCTGACTATCATTTTTTCCTGGGGAGTGGAGGGAGGCTGTGCCATTATTTATTTCCATTAAGGACAAGAATTAGTTAGCCAATATATTCAAAATGAAATCTGTCAACTATCAGGCGACATTCAAAGAAATATTTTAGATAAAAATTACAAATGCTAATAACTCCTTTTAATAATGTAAATTGGCGTTATAGACAAGCCGTGAAACATAGAGGGTGAGACCTTAGCGACAGGAACCAAACGATCTTTGCCAGTTGACTATATTTCAATCATCTAGGCGTCATTCACGAACACAGGAAGCCATTAACAATGAAGGCCTTACTGAGCTCATTTGAATGGGGCCCATCCCAGCGACGTCACCAGCAAGCAGGTAGCTTTGACATCCCATAACCGAATTTAGATGTTTCTCACTTTCGAAAATCCCCCCTCCCGTCCCTGGAAGGGAAATTAACGCCTGGGTATTCTGTGTAGGGGAGATTTCATAACTAGAAACAAGAAATCAAAGAAAAATATATTTATATCAATGAATAAAATTATAAATTATTACAAGATATTTAAGGATTTATAATAAATTATACCATGAAAATGTTTAAATAAATTGTATTATAATGCGGTTGTGGTATCAGTGACACGCAAGCTACTATACAGATCTACTACGTAGGCATTTACAGGCAAGATCAGTTAAAGTTTCAAGTAAATAATGTAATTAAAGTACATTTAACATTTTTTTTTTTTAAACAAGAAACCCTTTTTTTTCCCTTGCGCCTGTTCTGGAACTGTCCAGGTCCCTAGAGTCATGAAATATTACATGTATGTCCCAGTTGATATAAGGAAAACGAGAAAAATATAGCCACCTAAATAAAAATTAATTGTCATTAATAAATTTCTTGATATTGAAAAAAATTTTAATTTTAGAAAGGTTATCAAGTGAAAGATTGAAGTGTATGACGCATTAGTTGGATGTTATTAGAAATAATCAATAGAATCGTTTTCAAAATCGTAACGAAACTGTTAATTGTGCGATGCATCTCACTTTACTAGATAGATTTGAGGACGCCATATTTATCACCTATTTCAAAAATCCGTATTCAATTATGCCATAGATTGTGAAAAATATAATAAAATAGTTTTTATTTATATCTGTATTTGAAAAATTACATTTAGCTGGTTCAGCAATATTAATAAGGATGTAATAATCCATTCATACGAATGTAAAATTTCCATTCTGACCAATATTCAAACAATACATACACATTCTGCCCAGGAGCACTCCCTCACCCAAACCAATTCTCCTATGGAGCTGGTGAAAGGGTCACAGCAGCGGAGCTAATCCACCTCCCTCTCCGACCGTTTCGCCATGGGACGAAGACCAGAGGGACATAAGATCTCATGCCCAGTGCCAGGATCACATGACTTACATTTCTATTCAGAATAGATCACGAGGCCACCGCCGTTCTAGGCGACGAGGAGTATTATTGTTAGGATGAGTGCTACTGAATAAGGAGTTTACAAGTGAATCTGGACGAGGAAATTTTTGTGGAATTTGTAACGTATTGAGTGTATAAGGCCAATGACAGGGAGACAAATATAGTTGACGTTATAGAATGAATAGGAATATATGTTTGGTACAGAAGGAAACTCTGAGGAACAATATTTTCATATGTATATTTTCAGGAAATTATAGATTAGCAATCCCCTTCATTTCTAAAATAATAATCAGATATACTAGTCGTTCTCTATCAGAATTGTCTGTAATGGTATCTGTTTTTGACGGGTCCTCGGACACGAGAACTCCATTCCAGTTCTTTATTCAATAGATTGAGTTTCCGGCCTCATTTGAAAGATGGACAATACACCACTAACTAGAAGGTAGAACAAAGAGAGAGGAAGTGGTGCGCTTGAAGTTAAACCAAACAGTGAAGTCAATGTTTTAAATTTTGAAATAGTAGGAAACCGGTTTTACCTCAGATTTAGAACTATTCATTTTTGTATTACAATATAAGTTACTGTTAACGATTCTGTATATGATATATATTATTTTTTTGGAAACTTTGAGAGTTTGAGTTGATTATTTTAATTTCTGACAAGGAAATATTTTAAGGACTGATTACTTTTGTTTTTACGTTATACCATTTTTAATGCCACATCATGTTGTCTGAGGATGGAATGCTGCCAGTCCGAAACGTAGCAACAAACGATTGACGAACGTTTAAGTAGGATATCAACCACATCATTTAAGCAAAATCAACACTGGCACCTTCGATAAATCATGCATCAATATTATAAACGAACTGACTTGATTTTAATCAAAAATAAAATGAGTAATTCTATGAATATTAGAAAGGGGCACAAGGTCCCCAATTGCCTGATTACGAAATAATTAGTTAAGTACCTTTTCAACAAATAAAAAAAATATTTAATAACTAAAATATCTATAATTTGAGATGGATTGGATCATTTTTACAACTACTGTTCTTGAATAAGTGCCCGCAAGATAAAGGGATTGTTGAATATGTTGGAACGAGGTATCCCTAAGCTGAACATAACAAAGGAAGATAGGAGAAGAAGAAAAGTTATAAAATAACACACTTAAGGACAGAACGAAAGGGGAAGAGCGATTGACGTGTCTGTTGGAGAGTAGAGATGACAAATTTTCGATTGTCTATCGATTATTTTTTGAACAATCGCCGGTTTATTCACACATTTTTTAAGAGGTCCCCTACAGCAACGGACCCCAACCAACCGATTCATTTTCACAGTAATCTTTCGTTGAAAAAAGACTTAAAATATTACGGGAACTTTCTTTACTTTGACCTTATCTCGACAAAAGACTGACATAGAACCCACACACGAGGCTAAAAAGACAAGAACTGTACAGACTACTTCGAAGGAGATCCCATCTCTCAAGAGAATATAAACTAATTATTTACAAAGCTATATATTTACAAGTTAGCTGACCAATTCCTCAATTTGCAAATGGTGTCGAATTGCCCAGCAACGTCAGGACTTTAAATTGAAAAGAAGAATTTTCACCCCCATAAATAATGTGTTACTTTAAGAAGTGAAATTACTGTTTGTAAGCAACCATTGGCAAAAAATGTTTTATATTACAAACCTTTTAAATGTGTTTTTCATATACTTTAAAAAGGTTACCAATTCAGTATCCAGTAATGAATGTGACATGGAACCCACACACGAGGCTAAAAAGACAAGAACTAAACAGACTCTTTGGACAACTGTACAGACTACTTCGAAGAACATCCCATCTCTCAATAGAAAATAAACTACTTATTTACTAAGTTATACTTAAGCCAATCTGGACATACGGAATAGAGCTATGGGGGACAGCAAAAACATCAAGCGCATCCAATCCTTTCAATCATAAGTCTTGAGAACAATAGTAAATGCCCCTTATTACGTCAGCAACAAAACCCTTCATAATGATCTTAATATGCCCTACATTCTTGAACTCATCCCTTCCAAATTCATGAAATTCCATAGTAACCTATGAAACTACCCTAATCCCGTAGCACAGTCATTGCACTGCTCCACTCATATCTATAATCCTCCTTGGAGACTGAAACGGCAGTGGCTTCGTGACGTGCTATAAATGCGCGATCGTGGGAGTCCTGGCAATGGCCAGTTTCTCCAATCATGTCCTGAGCGTATGTGGCTCTCGCGCTCTTCGTCGGCCTCACTCGTATTCGGTGACATGGCTGGCGGAGGAGCGTGTGGGACTTCCCAAGACTTTCCGCTTCTTCTTTCGCATGCGAGGGAGGCAACAACCATGTGGACTTGGCTGGCCCCTGGGCTGTTTGTAAATATTGTATAAATGTGCGAGTAAATGATGAATTGTAAATATGGTATGAATGAAAACATTTATCTCAATTATTTATTGCCAATTAAGTATTAAGGCAGATTGTATAAAAATTAAATAAAAATTGTTTTAAATTTCAATTTTTTTTTTTTAGCTAACCCAAATACGAAACCATCATTCCTTTGAAGCAGTTACATTTTTTTATTTAGTTAAAAAAATTTTTTGGTGTGGGTTCTTTATAAACCTGACAATCGAAAATGAGAAATAAGAAGGACAATTTTTTGTTTACAAACAGATAGTAAAACTATGTTTTAAATTAAGATGTAAATTCAATCAATTAGAAAAAGGCAGTATACTCATTAATTCCAAGGAACTAGCATTAACCAGAATAGGTGAACATACTGGAACATTGTTGAATATGCAGCATTGTGCAATATGCAGAAAAAGCAAATATAAGTATTCGTCCAAGGTTCCATTTAAAAAAACATATTTTTGCGTTTCTGCTGCTTTTATGCTTATGCTGGAAAGATAATCAGCGACAAGAGGAGTGGCTGAGTCCATTCAAAGCTGACTTGCAATTTTTTTTTTCCCAAAGACTTTTGGATATTTTTACTTTTAACTTGTGTGTATTTGATTTGCGTTTGTTTTTGTTTTCTTTTTTATCTAAATGTGGAGCAGTGAGCAGAAACATGTCATTCCAGTTTGCAATTAATATTTTTGAAGTGACGCTTTGATAGTTACAGGATGTTCGATTGTTAATAGAATGAGGACAATCGATTGTGAGGCACATACGACAATCGGCTATACCTATTGGACATGTAGAGCTTTTCATATGAAAAAAATATATATGATTCAAACATATAGCTGAAAACATTATCTCCGTCTTTTTGTCTGCAATAAAACAGCCAATACTATAAAATGAGAATGGAATTATTATTATTTTGACATTTCAAGCATGGTATCGTTAGAATTTTGACATCTCGAGAATGCCACTCTTAGAATTTTCACATCTCAAGCCTGGTATTCTTAGAATTTTCACATCTCAAGCATGGTATTCTTAGAATTTTGGCATCTCAAGCACGGCATTCTTAGAATTTTGACATCTCAAGCTTGTCCTTTATGAAACTTAATCCAAAGTACTTTACAAAACGTCCCTGAAGTGGTGAGAGAGAACAACAATTTATTAAGATAAAATTACAATCTGCCTTTTATTAGGCAATGAGTAATTGAGATAAGTGTCATCATTCATACCATATTTACAGTTCATCATTCACTCGCTCATTCATACAATATTTACAAACAGCCCAGAGGCCCCCCAAGTCCACATGGTTGTCACCTCCCTCGCATGCGAAGGAGGAAGCGGAGTCTTGGGGAGTCCCCCACGCCCCTACTTCAGCCGCGTCACTGGATAAGAGCCAGCGGAGGCTGACCAAGAGCGCGAGAGCCAGAGTCGCTCAGGACATGATTGGAGAAACTGGCCATTGCCAGGACTCCCACTGTCACTTATTTATAGCAGGTCACGAGGCCACTGCCGTTTAAGTCTCCGAGGAGGATTATAGGGATGAGTGGTGCAGTGCAATGACTGTGCTAGGGAATTAGGGTGGTTGGATAGGTTACCATGGAATTTAATGAACTTGGAAGGGATGAGTTCAAGAATATAGGGTATATTCAGATCACTGTGAAGGGTTTTGTTGCTGACGTAATAAGGGGCATTTACTATTGTTCTTGGGACTTTTGATTGAAAGGATTGGATGCGCTTGATGTTCGACTTTTTTGCTGTCCCCCATAGAAGTAAACTAGTGTATTTCAGGTCATTGTAATGTTACAGTTTAAAGTAATAGAATGAATACGTTATACATTTTAAATAGACTGAAGGCTTTTTAATGTAAGATGTATAACTATTTCTTAGAGTGAAAATTTATAATCAATCAAACATAAGCAATATTTTTCAGGAGGACTGATATTGTTGATAAAATAGCATGTAAGAATAATGAATTAGACTGACCTATTGTGAAGTATCTTGTGGGTTATCTGAATCACTTTCGCACCACATATGCAAAAATATAAAATCAGCTATGTCCATCCACACCTTATTTTTGAATAGAAATTTCAAGTTTAATACCCACACTGAATTACTCCTTTATGTTAGGAAAGCCCCGTATTAACTTTCGCACCACCTAACTGGAGCAATATCAACCAAACTTCCAACCGATCAAAAATAAATCTCTAGGAATAATGTTTGACTAACTAAGGTAACCTATGATAGTTTAGTTGCTCGACGTATCCAAAGCTGATTATATTCTAGATATTTTAAAACTGATAAACATAAAATTTAAAGTAAAATCTAAATACAGCGAAAAATCGTAATACATAAAAAAATCTATTTCAAAATATTGCTAACATGGATGAATCACCGGAACATACGGGGCTAGGGCATAATATATGTTATGAAGAAATAACGTCTAGTTTAAAAAAAAATATTTTGTCATTATTTTTTATATATTTTTTCTAAAATAAAATGTATGTGTACTTCAAAAATGTTGTACGTTACTGAGAGCAATGATGTTAGTATTTTTTTGCTTTTTGCTTTAGACTATATGGATTTCTTTATTGTCAGGTCATTTTTATGTTGTAAATATTTGAAATAAATTGACTTTGAATAGTTTGAAATCGTTCAAATTCAAATGAGATTTGTGCATTACCACGCATGGACAAAGCTTTCATCTTCCATGGTGGTACATAATAAAATCACCTCTAAATATTTGGTTAATTACCGAAAGGGGTGCGTCAGAGGTCAGAGCAATATCAATGACGGTAGCTGTGAAGTATTTAGACCCCAATCAGTTGCCTCGGCATATGCAGCATCTAGGCAACCTCAAGTTAGTTCCCTCAACAGTGTTAGTCGCAGCTAAGGGTTGATAAATCACGACATATACAGCTGTTTTTGAATTATTTAAAATGTACTTTATGTTTCCATTGAGGATAATTGGGTTACTGATACCTCAAAACCAAAGAAATTCAAATCAACTTATTTATAATACTTACATAGTAAATATATGAAATTCGTCGTCTAAAAAAAAAAAAAATCATCCCTCTTACTTATGAATAAAATCTTCATTGAGGTACACATACATTTAGGAAAATACATAAATAAAAAACCTAACGCCGACAAAACAATAGTAGTAACATTAGCAGATGTAACTTTAGCAACATTAGCAGATGTAACTTTAGCAACATTAGCAGATATAACTTTATCAACATTACCAGATATAACTTTATCAATATTAGATGTAACTTTAGCAACATTACCAGATGTAACTTTAGCAACATTAGCAGATGTAACTTTAGCAACATTAGCATATATAAATATGCATTCTATTCTTGTCGAATGAAGGAGAGTTTTTTTGTTACCAATAGAAAAACAGTGGATTATAGACAACAAGCAGCAATTAAAATTAGTACGTAATGTCTATTTATTGTTATCATGCCGATTTATATCGAATTTCAAATCTATTTATTTCCAATATAGACATAACTTTATGATTATTTCCCACCATGGAATATAACAGTTTTGTCCATGTGTGGGACTGCACAAAGTTCGTTTGAGTTCAATTCATCTAATCTAAAACCAAAAGAAAAGAAAAGTAATATGGCTTTGGATTATGAATAAAGCCTTTCTATGAAGTACACAAATTTTAATTCAGGAAAAAATATATAAAAAGCCTAATGACAGAAAAAGATTAAAAAACTAGACGGTAATAAACAGTTATTTCTTCGTAGTATATTTATTAAACCTTAAGCTCTTTTGTTTAGGTAATTTATCCATGTTAGCAATCTTTTTTTAAGTAATGGATACTTTGCTTTTAAAAGATCTATAATATAACCAGTTTTGGATACTTCGAGCAACTTAACTATAGCAGTGTAGCTTGGTCTCTCAAATATTATTCTTAGAAAACTATTTTAGATTAGTTGAAGTTTGCTGGGATTGGTATGACCGTCTAAGCACCAACTTGGTGCCGAGTAAATTAATAAGGGATTTACCAACAAATTTAATTGAATAATTTAGTCCAGGGTATCAAGCTTTGAATTTTTATTAATAAATGGGAAGGGGATAGATAAAGCTGATTTTCCGGGTGTGGGTATAGGTTTTATATCTGGGGTCAGGAGAAACCCCAAGGTACATTATAGGTTTCTTGGGGTTATAATGTATTTTTAGTGCAGATGTTGAGATTATTCATTTCATCCCCTACCAATGTACGTATATATATTTTTTCTTAAGGGTTAATTCATTAATCCGGTGACGCGGCTGACGTGGAAGTCCCCCCCCCCAAGACTCCGTTTCCTCGCATGCGAGGGAGGTGACAACCATGTGGATTTGGGAGGTCTTTAAATACTGTATGAATGAGTGAGTAAATGAAAATTGTAAATATGGTATGAATTAGAACATTTTTCACAATTACTTATTGCCCAAGGAATATTGTAATTTTATCACGATGATGAATTCATAATGAAGTTTCAACTATGTAATTTATTAATGATTATTTTTCACGGGATTTGTTATAGATTTAGCATGATCAGGACATCAAAAACCCGAATGACCCGAAAAAAACCTTGGTTGAGTTAAAAGTTTCAGGGACCATGTTAAAGATAGTTTTATTGACTTTTTTGATTATATTTAAAAAAAAAAAAATACAGATTACAATTGGTCAAGATATTTAATTTGATTATACCAACTAAAATTATAGGAAAGTAGAATTGAATAATTACTAATATATTAATTCACAACGTTTACTCATATTTTATGGAGACTGCTATAATTCTCATGTCTTCCTTACACTAAATGGGATCACCAAGTGGAAATTCATGTATCTGGCTTGAAGAAGGAACTAACAATGATCGATATATTTAGATTATGTATTGGATAAAGATAAACGCAGGAGAGGCATGAACTAAAAAAATAAATGTTTACAAGTTGGGTGTGTTTTGCTCACTTTTGATCGAGTCAATCAATGTTCAGCTACTTGTTAATTGCTAATTGTTGATTGCGTTAATTTACATTGCTTTCCCCCATGGTTAATAAGGCATTAAAGACCAAAAAAATAATTGAAAAACACAAGGAATGTTTCTATAGACTTCTACGTGTACACGATTTACATAGAGTAGTAGGATTAACGCAGTGAGGATAGCTGTTTGATAGTTGAACGCACTTCACCAAAACACAAAACTTTGTGGAGTGATAAGTCGATTCAATTCTTAAATTTATAACACAGAATAAGTTAATGTTGTAAGAATATATGTTTTGTTTGTGGATGTATTTTTTCGGGAGAGGTTTGGTTTACTTTCTTCTTATAATAATGGTTTTTCGGACGTTTGATAAATGAAACTCTCTGCCTGGATGTGTTCATACTGCTGGTTTGTGGGTAATTGTAAGTTACGGATCTTGGTATATCCAGCATAGTTAATAATCATCCTAATTTGAACGGCTTTGTTTATGAACTATGAGAATCACGTATATCCCCAAACCCACATTTGTTCAGTATGGGCTCAATGGAAACCGATCATCTCTCTTATAAAAAAAATAGACGTCATTAAATATTACTAAATAAAGCATTCTTAGAAATCTGAGATAATTATAAAACAAAATAGCAATCTTCATGGTTCAACCTCTCTTATTCATTCATAAATGTCGAGATTCCATGAAAGGACTGAGCGAACACTCAACAGTCTGTTGTCATTGCAATCGCACTGTCCCATCCATATTCGGTGACTATCCCAGCAAGAATTGTGGGCAGACTACCGTCAAATTTTTTTTTTTTTTTTTTTATTTCAAAACCTCAATAAAATAATACAATGTACAGAAAATAAATAATAAAATAATTGGATTACATATTTCTCCTCTTTCTGCATTTACATGCATTTGGCGGAGTGCATAATATAATAAAATTTTTATTGTTGTTAAAAGTTCATCGTTCTTATACAACACTAGGTGATGAGGCTCACCTTCTTTTTGTCACCAACACCAACACTAAACACTAGGAACAAAACAAAACAACTAAACAAAACACAACAAACTAAATCTCTACCTAGAACCTAGGACTAGAGTGTTCCAGCCGCGACAGCGTCCTGCCATCGTTGGGGGAACGGAGCGGGGGTTATAGTGTTAAACACCGGGTTTGTCAAATATTGTAATGAGTCGAAAAATTTGATATGTCTACGCTGGATGAATTCATCCACCGTAGGCAGCTCAAATATCTCATGCAGCTCACTGTTCCGTCGCTGCTCGAATGAAGTACCTCTGACCACTTTCATCAGTATACCGTTTTGGAATTGTTGGAGTTTCTTAGCTGTCGTATACGTCAGATAACGAAATAGCGGTGCACCATACAGCAGAGTAGGCCTGAGTATGCTCTTGTAAATCAGTAGCTTGAGACGCAGTGATAGATTGGGGGAAGTCAATAAGTGCGTAAGCCGGTAAGACTTCATGCGTGTATGCTTCAACTTCTTCGCAAAATGGTTACTAAAATGGAGGTGTCTGTCCATTTTAATTCCCAGATATACTAGGTCGTTGGCTGGTGAATTTTGCTTCGTTCCTACTATGTAACTAGTAGGGAGCGGGCTTTTTCCCTTTTGAAAAGAGAAAATTGCACAGTCAGTCTTACCCGCGTTTACAGAGATATTGAGTCTCCCCAATCTCTCACTGATCTGGTTACAGGCTGCTTCAGCCTGTCTTAGAGCTACCTTGGCACTCATGCTGCTGCTGTACACCGCTATGTCATCTGCGAAAGCAGTAACTGTGGTATTTTTGTAGCGGGCTCCGACAATCTCAGACGTGTATACGTTGAATAGTACAGGGGATAAGACGGCGCCTTGGGGTACTCCACAGGTAAGTGGCACAGCTTCGGAGAAGCTATCACCCACCCGCACCCGCAGCGATCTGTTTTTCAGGAAGCTAGCCAGAATTGAATATAGTTGTTCCGGGCATTCCCGGTCGCAGAGCATTTGACACAGTGTCCCGTGAGACACCGAGTCGAATGCTTGGGTGCAATCAATGGAAATCATAGCCGTGGCTATGTTTCTATTCATGTTATGGCTAACTTCTGACTGCACCTTCAGAAGGGGGTGCTCTGCGCTCATACTGGATTGGAATCCAGTCTGCTCTGGCGGAATGATATCATTTTCCGAGCAGTAATCTTTGAGATAATTCAAAAGAATTTTCTCAAAGATTTTCCCCATCTGTGGTAGCAGACTGATCGGGCGGTAGTCGGCTGGGTGATCTCCACTTTTGGCTGGCTTTAGTAATGGAAACAAGATGGCTTGTTTTTATGTGTCAGGAAAGTACCGCAATCTTATACAAGAGTTGTATAAGTTTGCTAGTTGTACTATCCCTCTCCTCGGCATTTGTTTGAGCAGCACTGTTTGTATCCCGTCGTGCCCTGGTGCTCGGTTTCCCTGACACCGGCGAAGAATCGCCTTGAGCTGCTTCGGTGATACAAACATGTGGTTCTGTTCAGCATCTATCGGAGGAGGCATGTGGTAGTATCCCGTCCTAGCCGTAATATCCCTAGCGTAGTGGTCGGCCAGTTTTGTTGCCTGTTGCTCAGCAGTCAGAACATTGTCGCCTTCGTGAAGACGGACAGTGGCTGTCTTGCCTTTTGTAGTCTTCAACAGCTTCCAAAACTTTCTGTGATCTCCGTGAGTGCTACGAAGTTTCTCATGCCACTGGGCTGTTTTCCAGAGTTTCATCAAGCCCCGGATTTGCGTTGTGAGAGAATTCACAACGACCTTGGCTTGCTGATCTCTCGTCCTGTACCATCTATTCTTCCAAGTATGGCGCAAGGCAATAATTTTAAGAATGTGGTCTGGAGGTGGTCGCAGAGACGGTGGCATGGGAGTGTACTTCGGGATCGCAGTGTTTGCTGCGTCTATGATCACATCAGTTATGAAAGTAAGTTGAAGATCTACTTCCTCTTTCGTGCGGAGAACTGGCACCGTATGCAGGTTATGGTAAATTTGCGACCGATACAGATCCCAGTCAGCACGACGGTAGTCGTATCTCGTGGGGCGAAGGGTCGCCACTTTACCATCCACTGCATACAGTACTGGCCTGTGGTCAGACGTAATAAAGTCAAGGGCGGTGCAACTAGTGATACGGTGGGGTTGTTTTGTCAGTAGTAAGTCAATCGTCGAAGTAGCCTGCGGGTTACTTCTATGTCGAAAAGTAAAAGTCTGGGGGTGAACGACCGTAAACGGCGTTCTCAACAGGAGTCTCCCAGCCATGTTTGTTGCGATGTTATACCACATCGTGTGTCTCGCATTGAGATCTCCTACCACCCAGTGGTTAGATCTCTGCGAACATGCGTGTAGCAGGGCTGAGTACTCCTGGAGAGATGCGTACGGTCTCCTGTATAGAGCGGTAAGGTAAATGGGTCTCCCTAAATTTACCTTAACTGTTAAGTGGTGAAGCTTGGGATCAGTTGTAGTCAGTGGTGAAGCCACTTTCTTCCAATTGATACCAAGGCGTATAGCAATTAGAACGCCTCCATATCCGTTAACCCTTTCAATGGCAGTTGAATAACCTTTAATGTGGAACGATTGTGCAGATACCCTAGTGTCTGTCAAAACTACAATATCTGGTCGGTAGAGCGCTAGCAGCACTTCTACCTCATCTATTTTGGTCAGGAGACCATCAACGTTAAAATTTAAAACTTGGTAATCTACCATTGTTGATGTTTACCAGATATCATAGCCATGAGCATTTGGCTACAGAAGTCGACTAGGGCAGTTACCCATTTCGGTGCATACCGTCAAAAGCAGCTGGATGATCTTAGAAGCAGTGAAAGTTGCCTGGTGGTGGGGGGAAGAATGAGGGGTGGGGGTTTGATGGGCACCATTACTGTCCTTTTAAAAAGACCAACTCTCGCCGGATAGGCAGGCCATCAGCCTCCAAAAAGAAGATTAAAACCGTCAAGGGATATCTGATGGCATGGCCGGTGGTCATTAGTTCTTGTCTTGCCTAGAGAAACATTTGTACAAGATTGTTGTCTCTTAATTGAGTCTGTATGGGTGACTTTACTCATTAAATACATCAGTTACCATATTAAACCCTGACTAAGGTGCTATTTTTTTTATTTAGTTTATTATTACATAATTTAACATTTCTCTCATAAGTGCAAGTAAAATAATACATGTTTTAGTCACCTAGGACGTATAGATGGGTGGAATGCAGTTTTTTAACTGGTAATTTAATAAGTGATGGATTTGACAGCAGGAAAAACATAAAATTTGATGGAGAGACGTTTATAACGCGGGTTTGTGGATGTAGGCATGTTTACAGGTTATGCTATTGCCTATTTTTTTTATTAATGGGTTTTTGGATATGCAAGTTAGAAAAAATGAATTCTCTGTCTGGATGTGTACATACTGATCGATTGTGGGTACTTGTAGGTCTGTTAGCATGGTGGTTATCTTAGTGAGGGTAATTGTTTATTATGCGCATACTGATGTTTTGTACGACTTCCGATCTTTTGCAGTTTGAAGTACAAGTGAAACTAAAAACCAGTGCAGCATATGTCTTTGTGGGGCGGATTACTGTTTTAGATTGTATTAGTTTGTTTTCTGCGGAAATAGGAAGGCATTGCACTAATAAGGTTTTTCGTTGCATTTCTTAACAATGACCTTAACGATACTTACTTACACATATATACTACCTACTTAAAGAAACAATATACAATAAATTACGCAGTATAAAACAAATTAAAAGGGAAATCTGGTAAATGCACTAATAAACCTGGGTAGTGAGCTGTATAAATAAAACGACCCTTACCTTCTTAACTGCAGAAAACATGTTATATCTAACATTTCTTCCTATACGTGAGTCTTCATAACAATGACTCCTCACTTGACGTTACAAGTGAGAACAAAGGAACCACGGGGAGCATGAATCACAACAAGGCATCTGGCCCGCACCACTCCAACTACTTGTCCCCTTCAAAACCCGACCACGGACTGACCTGAACCCATGCACTCTCCAAAATATAAAAAAAAAACTACCTCTGGTGGTGAACTTCTCAACACTAAGTAGGAAAAATAAAACTAGAGACTACTGACAAAGACTTCAATGCCTCTACATAATTATTTCCAAATGATATTATTCAAAACCATAAGTCCTTATACTTCACCCTTATTTCTGACTGTTTATTTCGTGTCTCCGGTTTAACCTGGGTCCGTGAACGATGAAGTGACATAAAAAAACTGCCATTTCATAAAACATAATTAAAGTTCATTAATATATGAGTTACTTGATAATTAAAAATAAGTATTTTCTTTTCGTATTGAGCAAGAACCCAAAAGAAATACCTCGATTTCCTGATTGATGAAACGTGTTTTGTATTTTTAAGCGATAATTTTAAATGGTTAATAAAAATTATTTTTTTCAGACACAGCATAGCCCCTAATGAAATCACTGACTCACATTATTTGCTTTTATTGTGGCTAGAATCTTAGGTATTTATGACTTTTTATAATAGGTCCAGATTTTGTATACCTTTAAAGTTCCAGGACAGTTGAGTTATTTTGAGTTCAGCACAAAGTTTCAATTAAGTTCAGAATTAGCGATGTTTTGTTGGGGGAGGGAGGGGGAGAGAGAGGGAGAGGGAGGGAGAGAGAGAGAGAGAGAGAGAGAGAGAGAGAGAGAGAGAGAGAGAGAGAGAGAGAGAGAGAGAGAGAGAGAGAGAGAGAGAGGGGACTCATACAGGCAAAATGTCCACTCGCAACTACATTAGTCCAGCTAGTTTTCCACTCAGTGTAATCGCGGATTTAATAGAGCAATATAAAGCATTTTAGATGAATGCCACAGAAATGGTAAAACAGGATTCCGAGTAGTCTGTTTGTCACAAATTTTAATTGTGATTAAGTCTATCTACAGGTATTATCGTTGCACGTAGGAATCGCAAAAAGGTAATTTGTTCTGTATTCACATAATAACAGAGGGGTTTTAATAACAGGAGAGAAGATATTAAAATCATAATGACTGGTCATTATCATTTATTATTTAAGTGTCACGGGCATGTCTATTTATTTGTAACATGTTATGTAAAGTGAGCTCATTACATACGCCGGAGCGCCTCAAAACTAAAATTCACTTAATATTTAAAACTGAATTATGTGTAAAAAATGTAAGAAAACCAAAAAAAAAAAATCCTACAACTAATTTTATTTTTTTATTGTATGAATGTACTGCTCATTGTTGACCTACATTCTCATATAATATTTCAGTACTATTTACTAACTATTTCAGAGGGATCAGATCGTTTTTATGAGCACTATCACATAGCAGACAAGTGAGTTACAGTACCTGTTCTAAAGCGTTGCCTCTCTCTACAGGCTGTACAATTAAATTAAGCGCTTACGACTTAAAATACCTGAATGTTGAATTTTCGTAAATAGATGATCATCTCAATTACTCACCTGAAACAAAAAAAAAAAATGATATGTTTATTGTCTGGTAATCTGCCCTAAATGGGGAATAAATAAATCGTTATTAATACCATATTTAGAAAGTTGCATTCACTCTCTCAGTAATATTGTAATTATATATATTCCAAGCTATGGAGGACACATATTGGGGATATCCCCCACGCTACTCCTGCAGACTCACCGCTTTAGTAGAGTATTAAGATTAAATTGGTTGCACTGAGGACGTGGTTGGCTCTAGGCTGTTACCTCTCAGCCATTTCACTTTTCTAAACCATATTCGCTACTTCTATATTTATTATATCTACTCATTTATCCTCACAAGGTTGAGTGAGCACCGACTTAACCCACAGAAATACCGTCACAGAACTGATGATTATTATGGCTTACAGAAACACTGAACATAAACCGGAGCCGAAATAAATGAATTTAATTATGGAAGTACTGTATGTTTACGTACTGTCCATCTCGTCCAATTTTCCCCATAGAATGATCTTTTGTAAGACAAATGATGGAGCTTTAAGAAAATGTAGCTCGATAATTCAACATTAAGGAAATGTGAGGAAGAATGATGGAAAAGCTGGGTGCACGGAAAAAAGACAAAAAATGATAATTTAATTTACAACTAAACTTTTAGCGAAGTCATATTTCATCGTCAGCTAAGCAACTTCAATTACAATATCTTTATATTTGTAACCTAAGCTAAAAAAAAAAAAAAATAATAAGAAGAAGAAAATTTTCATAAATAAGAGAATTTTTATTCTTTAATTAGCCTGGAAAAAAGTTATTGGGCTTCGTTAATATTTCGCCCTATAATTACTGAGAAACAACTGAAAATTTCCAGCAATATATATTTTATTTTTTTTGGAAAGTTCCAATAAGAAACTACAATCAAAATACTCTCGATTTTTTTACCGGTTCATCCAAACGGACCAAATGAGTTTCGGCCTCTCGAGTCAAAGGCCCCCCAGATATTAAATGGAGAAGGAAAAATAAAAAAATAAGATTAAAAAAAGTCGAATCTTGCAGTCTCAATATCGGAACACCCTTCTTTGTTCCCCATTCCCTTTCGTATTTTATCAAACAAATTATTCATAAACGGGGGGAGGTCGAAGCCATTCCGGCTACTTCGTCTCCCACGCGTCGATCCTGTCTTAATTAATGTGGGGTGTACATATACCTGCTCATGTTAATGTAATGGAGCACATAATTACTTAATAATGGACCATGTACGTACATATATATAGAATATCCAATGCGGAAAGTAATAAACCAACTCACAAGAGAAGAACAGCAGACAAAGTGAGGTTTCATATCAAGTTATTTAGCAGAGGAAAATTAGTTTAATAAATATTAACCAAGCTTTTTTTTTTAAAATATATACATATACATTAATATTTTTTGATTAAAAGTTAAGATGTGACCTACGGGAGTAGCCACTAATTCCAAACTACCTTGATAAACATCGTGAATACATACGTAGAGGATTATAATTTGAATAAAGCCAGTTCTTAACCAGCCTTCAAGAGTGTTATTTCGTTCCTTACTTATTCTTTTTTTTACGTTTCACGATCCGATACACATAAGTGGTGCCGAAACCCGGGAACTTTTTTAACAGTTTCAAGTGAGAATAATTTTTTTTTAACTTCGTGATTCTTTGTTATTTTGCTTTCTCTTCTGTCGAGGAAGTCACTCGAGTAAATCATGAATGAGCAAGGACAAAGTGTCCTTAGGCCACCAACGCTGACTCTGGAGCCTCAACAACCAGAAGAGGTAAATCACGGAATCCCACCATTACCATCAACAACTTTGGCAATGGCGCGGGCAGACTTGGCAGCTCAGGAAGCGAATAGGATAGCACAGGAGACCAACGAATTAGAAAAAATAAAATTAAAGAAGGCGAACGCCCAGGACATACGAAGAGAGATATCAGATCTAGAAAAATTTAATGGTGATATAGGAGAACTAAACCATTTCCTCAAAGGCGGGGGCGGAATTATGAGTAGCATTCAAGCCCAGGTTGCAGCGGACCTGCTAGAGGAGTCGGATGCCAAAAGGTTGCGGGCGGCCCTGGCTCGAAGGGTGAGAAGAAGTGTGCTGAATTTGATCCAAGCAGACGAAGATACTACGTGGCAGGTGATCAAAGAAAGACTTAAAAAGGCCTATGGAGGGGGGCGATGGGCCTACGAAGAAGTGACTTAAGAAGAAGTGACCTACGGGAGTAGCCACTAATTCCAAACTACCTTGATAAACATTGTGAATACATACGTAGAGGATTATAATTTGAATAAAGCTAGTTCTTAACCAGCCTTCAAGAGTGTTATTTCGTTCCTTACTTATTCTTTTTTTTACGTTTCACGATCCGATACACATAAGTTAAAAACAACAAACCCAACACACAAGTGTCTCTATTTGAGTACTCCGAAAAGGGTTTGTTGATTTTTATTAATAAAATATTTGAAGACATTTGTGTATGTTTTTTTCGCTATTATGAATTATATGAAAAATATGACAAGTCGTCTAATTTTAATTAAATGATGGTCACATAATTTCTTCTTAAGTTACATAACCTTCCCCAGCGCAGTAATGGTAGATTTGTTTATAAAGTATGCAAAATTCTATTTTAAATTATCCAAGTAAGTATATATAAACCGTAGTTTTGTTACTTGTTCATGCAATATAGTTACATTCTTAACGTTTATTTTGCAGTAAGGTTACCAATTCTGGTACATAAAACATTAGATTAAAAAGCTAATATCATTCACAGGTGTTATATCTTTTTATGGTTTCCAATCTTCATTAATGGTTTCTAATTATTCATTAAATTAGGTCCTATGATTGTATTTCTTCTATTCTGTTATTGTTGCTTCTAAATATGTAAATGTATGCAGCTATCTTTTAATTGTCTTGATAAAGCCTGAGCAGACAGCAGAAAGGTCGACTGAGGTGGGTACACCAATAAAAAGATTTATTTCGAGGGACTCCAAGCTTTTTTTCTAACAAAAATAAATAAATAAATTACATAAAAAATTAAGAAAGGGCATTCAGAGATATTTGCGAAATTTTAAGTGAGTTTCTTAAAAATTGTATAACTCATAAAACTCAATTGAACTCTGGGACGACATTAAATTTTTAAATCAGAAGATGTGGAACGATGCTTAATCGTAATTCCGAGATCAGGCGATATTTCAAATTTTCAGCTGCAATAGAAAATGTTCTATGCACCTAAAAAATATAATGAGAACAGGGTACAACCGTTCGTCAATAAAAATGTGGAGTGGTTTATAAATATTTGACTGGCTCTGAAAAACTCAGCTTACTGGTATTTATGCAAAATAATGGCTATTATTTTCTTTCCAATTAATCAGTAATCATTAACTTTATCGCATACAATGGTATATAATAATATATAATGAGAAAATATTTTTTTAAAAACATTTTCCACTAATTATAAATTTGTTTTAGTTTGTATTTTGTAATATCTATGATTTTTTTTTTTTTTAATACTATTATATTTTATCTGTCCTTAACGATGTAGAAAAAAACTCTTCATATATGTACTACTCGATCCTAGAATCCGCAGCCTCGTCATTTTTTTTGTTTTTTCCTGACTAAACATTATGAAAAGACAACTGTATGAAAAACACAAAAACTGTGTAAGACATAAACTTAAAATGTTTCAACACTAATTTTTCTAATTATTCAAACGTAATACACAGAATTGGTACACTCCCCAGTAAAAATACCTAAGGGTACTTGTAAGAACAAAAATAAAAAATTAGATAGCCTTCTTATGAAAAATTGTGTTTTTCTTTGTAAACTTATTATTTCGAAATACATGTTTCTCTTTTTAGAGTGTCAACTATTTGGAATAAATTATGAAAGATATGAAACGTATCTATAAGGGCGTAGAACAAACATTAATGTTAACTAATTCTAGATAACGGTAATATGAACGTAAACAGTAAAAACACGTAAGTTTTCAAACATCAATCAAACGCATTAAAGTTGTTTACGTAAGGTCTTAGAGGCAGCTTCTCCGGTGAGATAAACTCTCAAATCAGACCAGACTTTAAGGGTATAATTATTTAGATGATAGATGACTTGGTAAAACTTTTGAAAGGTCGGTGGCTAAACGGTTCCAAAATGAGCGGTTTCGGACAGCTGTTGTGGCACAGGCCAAGGCCCCCCCATCAATCTTCCGAACTCAAAATTTAAAATAAGGCACGATGTCAAATTTCGTCGCGAGAAGGACCCTATTTTTTGGCCAGGGCACAGTTAAAAGTGATAAGATTCGTATCGTCTTATATGTGTCTAAGGTTTTGGTGAACCTTTTTAGGTTCGGGTTTTAAATGTCAAAAGGGATCAAATAACAGTTTTAGACTGCCAAAATGTAATAAAAAATATCTGAAACTTAGTAACATGAACATTTAATGAACGAGGGCTTCATAGATTAGTAAAGATGTATCTTTTTTGTTTGCCTAATAAAGTCTTTTCATATATATTATTAATTTAATTGTATTTTTTAAATATACATATAAATCATAAATCAATTAAAGGGCGCAGAAAGTAGAAAAAATAATAATTAGAGATACTGGACCTTAGTCTACAGTGTGAACGTCAAAATAATTTTTTTGGGGTATATTTTAGTTCATTTAGCGTTATTGCCATCACGCACGGGGAAAATCAAAATTTTAGCTCCTTAATGCTTGCGCTAGTACTAGGAGAAATCGTTAGCAAAATGGGAGTGTAATTTTTTTTTTTATCCATCCCGTAATTTTATTTTAAGCAATAACTAATCGGTATATTGTGTTTTGAAATATACACTTAAGATTGATTAAATCATTTTTACGCACACCACCGTAGATCATTGTTACATACAGACAGACTTACGGACAGTCGCGTTGAAGAATTGTCTGGTTCCTATTGGCAGTCGTGTGTTCGAGTTTCAATCAAAACAATAAATACAACATCATGATAAGATGATTCTGAATTCTATCGTACCTAGAATTCCTCAGAACTACTTGTCAACTATTATGTAAGACAGACAAGGCATTCTTTATTTGTAGTACCATAGCTTTCAAGTAATTCTTCCCAGATTGAAGTTTTATTTCATTGTGATGAACTACACCGAGCCAGCACGTCACCAGAACGTCTGCTGCCACCAATGAGTCAACACATTTTTTATTTTTTTTCAAATCCCCCTTTATTTTGACATATTGTTAGAATATACAATGAATGTATGTGAACTAAAAAATTGCATATAGTGCTTTTAAAATCACCCGTGGTTATGCTGAATTTTATATAATACAAGGTTTTTTAATTTCTATTTGAAGATTATTGGGCTCACCCTCAGGATTATCATTCTGATAATAGGAACTGAAATAGCCTAGACCTAAATTTTTCTGCCAGTCTATTGCCGTCGATGCAGTAAGTGTGGTGGAGTCGTGGTCTTAAACATCGGGTTTGTAAGTTGCTGAGCCCACACGATGTGACTTGGACATGCATCAAATGCCGTTTAGTACCAGCAGTCATCTGTCTTTTCTTTCAACCGTTCGTTAATAATAGTTAATCTGGGGGAAAGCGGGGCCCAGATGTTCTGCCATGAGTAATTGTTATCGGTAGGCCCTTTCGGCTAAATTAAAATACCTCCCCAACCCTCTCAACTCTCAACCACCAACCCCCAAATGCCATCTTAAATATTCCAATTTTTTCTCCGATCCCTTCCCGTCGCAATTTAAAATATGGTCTCCATAAATCTTGCAATAATTAACTACTCCGGAAGTGAATAAAAGATTATTTAGTCTGATACCTGGCAATCACTAAATTATTTCTTTCAATAGAACTTAACAATATTATGATCAAAATAAAACAAAGTCATGGTTTTTTTTTATGAACATAGCAGGGAAACTTTTAGCGTTATATGAGGCTATTTCCGGCTATATTTAGATAATTTTAACGACTGATGTCATTCTATGACGGTCGGAGTTTTTTTCCGTCCCTAGCACACTGTCATTACACTGCGCCACTCATCCCTATAATCCTCCGCGGAAACTGAAACGGCAGTGGGCTCCTGGAGACGGCCAGTTTCTTCAATCATATCCTGAGCGCCTGTGGCTCTCGTGCTCTTGGTCAGCCTCCACTGGCTCGTATCCAGTGACGCGGCTGACGGAGGAGCGTGGGGGACTTTTTTTAGTATTTTAACCAATCTATTCCGAAGAACGACACAGCCATTCTTATACAAAGTAAAAACCCAACACAACCCACAGTTGCACTTTGAAACACAACACGATCGGTGCATTGGATGGAAAGCCTTGACGCTCCGTCATGGGTATTGCCCTCTGCATTTTAAAGATAACCGTCCTCTACCCAAACAGAGACGGTAAAGTACCTAAGACTCGATAAACGTAGAACCCACACAGTTCGTTAAAAAAACCAACTTTGAATCAAAAGCTAAAATTGCTATAAAACTTGCTAAACAGACGAGCACTACCCCTAACACAAAAACTGAAGACATACACTTACCTGCTAATAGCCGTTTGGGCATATGGAGGTTTATGGATCGACCACAAAATCAAACATAGCAACAATAGAAAGGCTTCAAGAAAATAAAAAAAATAGACTTATCATCGGCGCACCTCAGTATGCAAATGCAACCCTGCACACTGACGAATTCTAACAATTCCATCAAAAACTATAAGGACAACGGAAACCTCACATACTTGGACTAGCAATACAAGACTTACCTCCAGAGGGCCTGAGGAAAGGCTTTATTAATTTAAAAAATGTTGCTTTCTTCATATCCCCTTGCTATTGTAAATTAAGGAAATCGATATAGATTATACATAAATGAATTTATTTACAGTAGGTCATTACATGTCCTGTAGCTTGACTACATTTTATACAATTTTTAATAATCCTACATTGCGATTTGTGATTGTTACAAAAGTATAATGCACAATATACGAGTACATTCACACACAACATGTTTAAACGTGATGGGGCTCACCTTATGAACCATAGAATTAAAATCTAACCAAAATCTTAACCTAATATTCCCCGACAGTCTGTTACCATCGATGCGGGCTAGTGTTAAATACTGGGTTTGCTAGATGCTGCAACGAGTCAAAAAACTTTATGTGTCTCCGGTGGAAGAACTCACTCACCGACGGCACACCAAGCAACGGGTGCAGGTCGGCGTTCTTTTTGTCTGTCAGGTTTGTCTGACCACTTTTCTCATGATCCCATTCTGAAATTGCTGAGACTTTTAGCTGTCAATTGAGTATATAGCGGGGCATAGCAGGGCTGGCCGGAGGACCCATTTTTATATCATCAGTTTGAGGCGAAGCGACAAGTTAGCAAGTGCGAAAGCCGGTAAGACCTATCGTACTCTTTGTTTTAATTTAAACAATTCAAATTTAGTAAACTACCATCAACTCCTTTATATGGAGTTAAGTCATTCATGCTTATTTGTTAATATTATTCACTCGCCATCTCATTCACTGGTCGTTTTTGTGTCTGCATACAGTTGTGAATAAAGCACTATGATAAAATAATATATATACTTCGAACTGTTATGGAGTGTATGCCATTCACACGCATACATGGAGGAGAGGATTCGTCGGTATTCGCCCTTAAGCCACAATTGAATGGCTCGAACAGTGTGCGGTGAAACTCATGTCACAGGCAGTGTGTACACACTAGGGCCGGAGTATCGGGGCACGTTGGAGAAGTTATGAGCTAGATTCAACTACTTACCACTTGGCCTCACCTGTCGGCTGAATGTTTGATGAGGTTATTCCACCCCGCGATTACAAAGGCCTAATTTAATTTTGGCCAAGTCACCTACCGGGGTACAACGGTACCTTATATACACGTATATGCATTACACGCCTTCAGCACCATTGGTGAAAACTGGGTAAATAGAAAATATTGAACCGCATTGCTGTACATATCACGAAAAAAAAAAAAATAGTAGCTTGTACTCGTCTTTTGTCTATTGATAACGTTTTTTTTAACGTGTAAGTTTTGTGGGGAACCAAAAGTGGGGCATTGGGGCGGGATACATTTTGAGGCGACTTTTTTTTATGTTTTTTGTCCAAAATATATAAGAATAAACAACATCATAAATTTGTAATCAACAGACATTATTACGCTTAGTCAGTAATTTGGAGTTGATGAACGACCTTATTTCTTGCAAATCTACATTTCATCATTCACTCATTTATTTATTAATTTTACGGACAACAATTTTCTTCCGTCAAATATGAACTAAATTGTACTGAAAGAGACAATATCGAGTGAGTTTTTTGGTACCCAGGTCTCACAAATACAGATTAAATGACTTTAAAAATATATTTTTTTATTTTTTAATCAAAATCTTTATTATATCTTTAGACTGAAAATCACTTTCTCAACAAATAAAAATGTAAATAGCTAACATATTTCCCACAGGAACACAACCTTTCTTCGAACGAAATTAAATACACGACTTTTGTCCCCCTCCCCCTGGAATTTCTTTTTTTTGGGTATCTTTTGATTTCTTTTTTCACTACTGTCTTTAACGTGTTCTTAACCAAAGGGATACAATATTAACTTTAAATTTTAAACGGCTTATTGTGTGAAATTAAAAATCTAAGAAGTAAGGGGGACCAGGCTATTGTTTTTCACATGGTCGGACATGAGATAGTATTTGTAACTAAGGCATTATGAAACTATTGAAGTGCGTTGCCGGAAAATTCTCGTCATCCGAAAAACTTTATTTAACAAACTATGAATTCATCATAAAAAATGTGCTAGCCGTAAAGACACAGTAGAAAATAAATTTATGAAAAAGTCCCTTTGAAGTATGTAATTTTGACTACAACTACCTTACAAGCCCATTCTGTTTGCATTACAATAGTGTTTGTAAAAAACATTCTAACAAAATGCATACGATAAACAAAACAAAAAAATCAAAATGGCGATGCCGTTGATCCTCGCACCAACTGGTACTATCATTTCGTCCTGCAAACTTTTAAAACATTAAACTTAATTTTTATGCGTTGCTTTTATTTTTATATTTATTATTATTATTATTTTGTGGGGGTTGAGTGATTTGAAAGAAATTTGGCTTAGCTGTATTGTACTGAACCCTTTTGAGGAAAAACCATTTTTAATGCCATAACCATCAAAAAGCGATCAATTGCAGTTTAGGAAATAATGATGTAATGAAACAGGCGATCAACCTCTTCCGTTGCCAACTCCTTCAATCTGCCGCTTCCAATCTTTCCTACGGGACATTATGGAAATGGATTAGTCTTGAGCAAATCGGAGGTAGGGTATGTGGGGGGCGTTGTAAGAAACTCCCCTAACCTATTATCGGCGGATGGAGGGGGTGTGGGGTTGATGGGGGTGGGACGGTGATATTGCCGGGGATACGGACGACAAACAAGGACCAACCGCAAATCCGGTGGGACAATAAGTGAGCGAGCTATGGAGGGCCACATCTCGCCTACGACCGTTTCATAAAGGGCTCTCGTGTACATCTTCAGAGGCAATAATGCCACCCATCCCTCTTCTATTCGCCCACTTACCCCTGATAATGCTTCCTGTCGCAGTTTACATCATTTGCTCGGCTGCTCCTCGTAAAGGGTGAAAAATTTTGCTCTTTTGTTCCGTAATTCTTTATTCGAAGGTGTTCCACTAACAGACAAATAATGACAAATTAAAGGTAGTCATGAATAACTCATTGCAATTAATTACAGAACGTTGAGCTTAAAGAAATACAGACTTTAATTAGGTTTTCTAGACGTGATATGCTAATTATTTGTAAAAGTAATAATTTTATTTCTAAAATTTAAGTGCCTTAAAAGCACACTTGTCTTCGAAAAATCCAGGAAAATCCCCTGGTCTCGTCAATTAAGGCCGATTCACACAAGTGGCCAAGTCAGGTCAGATCAAGTCTAGTCAGGGCAAAGATACAAATCGCTATATACGTGATCCAATGAGTGCATTTCCACTGCACAGTACGGTAAAGTCAGGGCAATACGAGCAGAAGATCTAGCAGGGACAGATCAACAACGGCCAGTGACCGGAGAGCTCCTGCCTTGATTTGAGCGAACTGCAAGTGGGAATATTCTCCACTCGGGTCAAATTTGCAAGGGAAACGAACATTTCCTACAGCTTGATAATTGATTAAAACTCATAGAGCTCGTTGGTTTTTTTAAATTATTGTATGATTTTACTTATAAAAAATAATGGGATTCATCTCAAATTGGTTTGGGTAGAAATCGCAAAAAAACACCACTTTTTTAGAGCAGCCATCTTTTTTTTGTTGGCTTAAATTTAGCTCTTAATCAAAAATCAGAGCGATTTTAATTAATCGTAGCGTGGAGAACGAGTAAGCAAATGAAATGAAACGGCGTAGTCTATGGCTCGTGTGAATGCTACTGGCGACCTAAGCGAACGTACCACAATCTTTAGTGTAAATCGGCTTTCAGTGTTATTAATATTCTTCAATTTACTAACTGATTTATTTTTTACATAAATTACTACTAATTGGTTATTTTTTTTTAATATACAAAAATTAAATAAAGGCATTAAAACTGAAGTAAAACTACCCATGTAACAGCGTTTATCCTAAACTGGTGACTCCGCGTCAATTTCTTGTAAACAACTTGCCCGAAAATATTCACTTTATTTGTCAAGCCAGCTAGGTAACTGATTTTGTCCTGTTCAACGGTTAAACGTATAGTAAGAAGGTCTTATTGATGATCTTTTCTCCCTTTCATTGACCTTCCTGGCATTCCCTTTGACGAATTATAAAAATATGATTTTGTAGTAGGCCACGTAAGTATACTATGTATTTCGAAAGGTTGTCCATTGCTAATTTGATGTGTTTCATTCATCGACCAAAGTCAATATTACTACAAAGGCTTTCAAAAAAATAAAAAAAACTAGTTGATCCATAGATCAGTGGCCAACAAGGAGAGATTTCCGTGTGTGGTCCGGAGCAAGCAACATTAAGTGATTGTGACAAAACTACTTTTTTGATAAAAATAAGTTGTAAATAACTAAAATAGGGTTGGAACCTATTAAATTAGTCATTTGTCTTAAATTACACCTTTTTAAGCGGTGTCCAATTTCTATACTAATCACTAAATGTGTGATTTCAATTTTTGGCAGGACCATTTACATTGTACGTTTTCTCGGTCCACATCTGGGTAAGTTTAAACATTTATAATTATCAGTACTTTCATCCAAGAGTTATATCACAAGGGTATAACAATCATAAGGGTTTATAGCAACAATTGGAATGAATCAAAGAAGTCAACGTTGGACGATAAGCGCCCCTTCGGCAATGCTGTACCACTTGCGTTAACCTTTATGGCAATCTCGACCCTTAACATTTCCTAAGGTATTTACCTATGATCACCTGGGAATACTTCTCAAGGAACCTACCCTCTTTGCGCAGAGGAAATCAAGCAGGCATTTTTATACTCACTGATCTGGAACTTCGCTTATAGTCTATACCTGAATCTATACCTACCACCCAGCCACCTCTCCGGTATTTAAGTATTCAATGTAGTGAGAACTCTTTGCAATTGTATTTAATGAACGCTATTTGCGTCTTCGACTAATAATTTCAAGACAAATCAGAACATTAAACCTTCAGAAAAGAACCGAAGAGCTGATTTTATTTTTCAGTATATTATTTACATAATTTACTATTGAAGCACAGTCATAATACATGCTTTGGTCACTGAGACCATATACATGCACTGCAATATTTTTTTTACTGCTAATGTAATGAGTGATGGATTAACAGTAGTAAAACCTAACAAAAGCCTACGTATAAAATAAGATAAAAGAAAATAAATAAATAATAATACTAAATAAAATATAATTTAGATAAGTAAAGAAAATTAATTAAGTAGGTACAAAATTTGGTTTGTGTTATAACAAGAAAAGTGCACTATGTTTTGTGCGTTTGTGAATGCAGCTTTCGAGGGTATTATTTACTGTAATTGCCTATGTATTTTTTGCCTGCTTCAAAATATGGTGTTTCATAGACCCTGGTTGTATTTGTCAACATCCTGAGACAGCATATTCCTATGTTAGGACGCAAAAAGAAAAACGTTTGGAAGTTAAGAATGCTCAGTCAGCATTTCCTAGGAATCGTAATGTACTTTGTAGCTGTAATGTTTGACTGGTAGGATTTGGAACCGTCCAAGAACAACATCGGCCGTGTACCAGGAGAGAGATATGGCTCCATTTAAAATTATTTTACGACCCACCATTAACCCCTGGGCTGTAAGCGGTTCCCAAATGGGGCCTAGTGATGAGAAATTTGAGGTCACCTATGAAAAAAACTGGGCGCTTGCTGGTGGCAATGACCGCCGACCGCCCAGTCAGCCCAGCTCTTACATAATGCAATCAACTGTCTCAGCATGGCCGGCTTCCACACTAGCTCATTTCTACGCGTCACCATTTATTTAATAGTTCATATTTTTTTTTAATACAGGATTATGTTTAGGGTTTCATTGATTTATTTCAATAAGCCCTGTCAGGAGTCCTCAAACTTTTTGTACCTAAGTCACGTTCTAGAATATCGGTCGTACGGCGGGTTTTATTTGTTCATGGTAAATTCATACTTCAACATAGTTAGCAATACACATAATATAAAAAAAAATTTAATTACAAAAAATATAATTTAACATATAAAGGTTATAGTTGAAATTATTCACAAGTGGCAAACATAAAATGTATTTTTTCTCAACAATTATTAAATCAATTTTCATTGCAGTTATTAGCAGTTATGAAAATATTATATTCGCTGATATAGTCAGGTCAAGAACCGATCGGAATACGATTTATAATTTATAAGTCACAGTGACATTTTATAAAGATAAGTTCCGGTTGTACGACATATAAATTTTAAACATTTCCATAAAAAGGTGTCTTTTAAAATTAATAAAAACGCTCCCTCAACTAATCTTGGGATTTAATAACCTTGGGAAATGGCATGGATGGTCGCAGAGGCAGTCAGCGAGGTCTCGTTATGACTCACCTTCCACTGAATACAGAGATCTATAAAGCTAGTTTGCCAATGTTAAGGAATTATATGAAAATATTCCAGCCTACATAGTTTTTTTAACGAGAAATTAAAATGGGACCGATACCAAAATAAAAATTTTCCATTATCTTTTAAAACATTGATTACTGGAAGTCAGGCAAAATTCCGCATGTTAACGAGTCGGTTCATAATCATCTAGTGTCTATTCGTCCGACTTTGACCAACCAGTCAAAATGTTTTCATCAAATGAACATCATCGAACAACTCGAATTTTCCACTTGTGGGAATTAATCCGTACGGCACAATGACGATGAGAACCGAAACCATATATTTGTAGACAGCGAGAAGGAGGGAATTTACTAAATGCGGTAGGGTTGACCGCTGATAGGAGCTTTTAAAGTTCGCTAAGGGCACGAGATTTAGTGGGCTTGAGTATCCCTTTGTTAAATTTCACCGGAGCTAGAAGTTTTACCATATGCTGAAAACACTTCTTCAGGATGTTCTTCAACAGTTTTGATGGGCCTAGAAAAATAGTGGCTATTCTCTTAATAATAAAACGTTTTGTAAAATATAGAACTATATTAGACAATAGAGGAACGTTTCAAAAAAATAAATAAGTCCAAATAATTAACCACATCAATTCGCTACTCAAAGTAAACACAGTACCAGTGGATTAAATAATATTTGTTTATGAAATTAGTTTAACGGAGATTTAGGTTAATAATCGTCTGGACTATAATTAATACGATAAATTCTATGATAACCAAATACCTACTCGCTATAGATGTTTTATTCAGAGATGCATTGAAACATTATTGAATCCAAAAAATATATTTAACTACATTCTAAAAGCAAATAAATAATAGTTTTTGTGTTGCATTGCTGTGTATTACTAGCATTACTGTGTAGTATCGACTAAAAGGGTGTTTTTTTTTAGATTTCATAAGACGAACTAATATCCAAGAATTGTTTAATAACGACAAATTAAAGGCAAGTGCAGTGCATCACAAAACTAAAGGTTTTGGCAGAGAAAGCAATTCTGATGATATTACAGATTATTAATGAGGAATTTTCAATTTTATAGAAATATTTATTACATTTTCAGTAAGTATTTTATGAACGGCTAAGTGAAAGTTGTTGTTGATGTTGGCGTGCCTCTCAAGCACAAGACATAACCTCTCAACTTTAAATTTTCTTCTTTATTAAAGAAGATCCTCATTTACCCTCACGAGGCCGAGAGAAACCCCGAACAGAGACCCCCGAAGATTATATCCTTTGCCAAAGTTGGGGATATGTCACTAGACTAAGGTGAGATTTTAATATTTTTCATGTGCAATTTTTTGGGAATGCACATCAACAATTTCAGGTGGACTGACTGCTTTTCATAACTATCGAAGAACAAACGGAAAGACGAAAGGTTCTGACATTTATAAAGAAGTCAAAGAATACTCTCAAAGGTTTCTTGAAAATTGAGATTAGCATCAATAATTTAGTGAAAAGTGTAGTGCATAGTGTTACAACTAAGAACTTGTTAATTAATTTTATACTTAAGAACCACTATAAATTAGTGTTTTAGTTGTATGGTTTGTCGTTTTGGTTTACCAACATATATGTTGTACATATATTATTGATTATATATATCATACAATCAGGATTGTTTATTAGTATCAATTTATAAAAAAAATATTGCGCAAATCTAGTCCAACCTGATATAAAGGTGACTTAAATTGTTTGTTCTTCAATATTTAAAAACAGCCCAATCCTGATTCTTTGATTTTTTTATTGATACATGATATTTTATCAATATATATGATATTATTTTTTATTTTACAGTAATGTGAAGAATTTGTATTATTATTGTATTGATTATTAGTTTCTATTGTTTAACAGTAAATTTTAACCACAAATAATATTGTTTTTTTTTTATTAATTTAGATCATAATATTAACAGAGCTAATTCTCATTAAGTTCCCAACGCAATGTCTTCATTGGTTAGAAGGAATAAGGGAACTAAAAAAGTGAGATGTAATCATACTTGATTTATGAATAAAAAAATGAGAAAGAATTGCAATTTTTAGCATCAGTAGAGTTAGCATTAAGTTTTATGTTTAAATAAACTTCTTTTCATTTCAGAGGTATGCTAATGTTATGGTCATGGTATTATTGCTTTCAAAATGTATTGTTATAATAATTTGCATTATAGGTTCATATTTATAGTAGATAATTGAAACATACAATGGATATATATCATATATGATATTTTATTATAATCAATGAGACAAATAATGTATTATATTCATTATTGTTTTTTTTTTACATTTAATAATGTGCGCAGTTTATGCAATCAAAAATGTTTAAATTAAATTGTTCGTCAAATATCTTTTTATTTTATTACGTATTGATTGTATATTAGTTCAGAGGCGCTCCGGCGTCTGGCAAGTATGTGTAATCGATATTTTTTTTAAAAAAGTAGTATATGTATAACAATAACTCTTAAATTCATGATTTACAGTTGTTAGATAGCAATCAGAGATAGCGTTTGACTGACGTGTGGTATTATATAATAGTCACCAGATTAGGAAGGCGTGCAAGTGACAACTGACACATGTGGAAAATGAATGGAACTCGTATTTTAGTCAGTTCGCTTATTCTCTCCATGCCTTTGGCTATTTTATTCGATAGTCTGAAATATCCCGTACTGCCCACGTCACCGGACTTTGAACAATTTATCGAGTGACACTCGGCCGAGCGTGAAAAAATTGATTAGGACAGCCGATAATTTAATTACAAACTGCTTTTATCTTTCTGGGCTAGGGGGTCCGGAGTCGAAATTATAACACGTCATGGCTTTTAAACAGGACAATTAAAAGCTTAATGAAGTAGTTATGTGCTATATAATACGGCAGGCTCCATCTTCACAGGCCTTCTCTTGTCCGGTTCTTCGTTACATAAGAGCAAAAGGCATACAATTTATTTTTATTTTTTTAACCGCACGGGAACCAATAGAATGCGAGTTGTTGTTCGATTTTCTTCAGATTGTATTGGTTTAAATTTATTTCAGTTTATATGTTTAATTGTATTAATTGGGTTTAATGTCTTTTTATACATTTTTTTTTAATTTTATCTTTTAATATTCCATTATTTTTAAATATTTTATTTATCTCAATGTAAATATGGTATGAATGATCGTATATCTTCATTACTTATTGCCTAGCAAGGCAGATTGTAATTTTAGCACAATAAAGGAATTATATATATATTATTTATCTTATTGCAAATTTGAGCGGAGGCTGATACTTTCAAAGACCACACTTAGTGTTAAATAAATGTTTGTTGTTCAGGGACACAGAATCCCTTTTATTCGTTATTTTTTTTATAATTTTATTGTGCAATAATTACAATCTGCCTTTTATAAGGCAATAATAATACAGATAAATGATCTCATTCATACCATATCTACAGTCATCATTCACTCGCTCATTCATACAATAGGACATTATTGGAGAAACTGGCCATTGCCAGGACTCCCACTGTCACGCGATTATAGCAGGTCACCAGTGAGTGGCGCAGTGCAAAGACTGTGCTACAGGATTAGGGTGGTTGGAAAGGCTACTGTGGAATTTCATAAACTTGGAAGGGATGAGTTCTAGAATGTAGGGTATATTAAGGTCGTTATGAAGGGTTTTGTTGCTGACATAATAAGGGGCATTTACTATTGTTCTCAGTACTTTGGATTGAAAGGATTGGATACGCTTGATGTTCGACTTTTTTGCTGTCCCCCATAGATCTATTCCGTATGTCCAGATTAGTTTAAGTATAACTTTGTTGATTAGTAGTTTATTTTCTATAGAGAGATGGGATGTCCTTTGAAGTAGTCTGTACAGTTGTCCAAAGCGTCTGTTTAGTTCTTGTCTTTTTAGTCTCGTATGTGGGTTCCAGGTCAGTCGCTTGTCGAGATGGAAGCCTAAGTACCGTACTGTCTCGGTTACAGGGAGAGGAATAGAATTAAAATAAACTAGTGGACAAGTCTTGCGACAAAGAGTGAAGGTAATGTGGGAGCATTTTGCTTCATTACCTTTGATCCACCATTGATTGCACCAATACTCGATCTCGTCAAGGGGTTTTTGAAGGTTATGGGATGCTATGTCGGGGTCTGGGTTAGATGACAAGAATGCAGTGTCATCTGCAAATGTGGCCAAGAAGGTATTGGGAGTAGAGGGGACATCAGCGGTGTATAGGTTATAGAGGATGGGGCCTAGGACACTGCCCTGTGGAACTCCAGCATTTATGGGATAGTAGTTAGAGTATTCTAAACCACAGCGGACTTGGGAGAAGCGGTTTGAAAGGTAGGACTGTAGGATTAGGAAATGGGTCTGTGGTAAATGTCGTTTGAGCTTGTAGAGCAAACCTTCGTGCCAAACCCTGTCAAAAGCTTGAGCTATATCAAGAAAGGCAGCAGTGCAATACTGTTTGGTTTCAAGGGCTGAGGAGATGTGATCAACAACGCGAAGGCTTTGTTGAGCAGTGGAAAAAACCAAACTGGTGTGTGGAAAAAAGGTTTTTGGATTCAACAATTGGAAGTAGACGTTTTAGTAGGGGTTTCTCAAATATTTTTGAGAGGATAGGGAGTAGGCTAATTGGACGGTAAGATGAGGCGTCATTGGGTGGTTTACTGGGTTTGGCGAATAGGACTATAATGGAATGTTTCCAGAGGAGTTATTCGTTATTATTACTATTATTATTTATTTTTTATTCCGAATTTTAATTTCATCCCATTTTTTTTATTTCTACTCATTTATGTTATATGTTTTAATCTCTAGCTGTTTCAATCATTTCATTATTTAATTTTTATATTTTTTCTATCTTTGTCAGCTAGACATTGTATATGTACAAGAACAAATTTTTCATTTCGTTACATTTTTTTTCAACCAAACCCCAAAATGTGCAAACGACACTCAAATCAACAATAAATAGGGCATTTAAATTATACAATGACTGTCAATGTTGCTGAATAACCTTGTTGCCTCTTTTTTTTTAGTGATTATGAGTCCCCTGATTAACCAATGCATGTGAAATTTTACATGTAGGATTCATTTGTTGAAAACCCCATGAGTTATTAATTAATTGATTACTCGATAATAAAAAAAAAATAAACGAGTTCCTACCATATTGTGTCTAGGTATCATATTTAAGAATTCGGCGTTCTGATTAATAATACGTATCATGTTTTGGGAAATTATCGGAATATAATTACGATACGTCATTATAACTGCCTTCGAAATTGTCTTCACAACTATTTCACCATCCCATTTTGTCATAGAGGGGTGATTGTTTACATAGAAGCTTTTTTTACATGATACCTCAAATATGCTAAAATATAAGAGACTACATAAAAAATATTAATCAATTACTTGGTAATTAAAAAATAGCTATTTTCTTATCATATTGAGTAGGGTATTAAATTGAAGAGCTCAACGACCGGATTAATAAAATTTAATGTGTTTAGGGAACAGACTAAAATAACAGTTGGTTAAATTGTTTTCAAGTCCTTGCGTGAATCACACTTGATGTTAATTTTTAAGAAAGCCGTCTTCTTTTTTTTTTTAATACAGTCAGATTAAAATATTTATTTTTCATCTTTAATAGATTTAATGTTACTTCCAGTTGAATGGGATTATATTATTTTTAGCATTGTAGGAGTATAAATTTGAGCTCCTATGCAAAATATCATGCCCCTAATAAAAACCTGGGTGAGTTAATGCTGCGAATACAACCTTTATGACAGTTATGTTTAGTTATTTTAATTTACTTTAAAATTATTACTACTTTAAAATTACTTATTTAAAAAATACAAAACTCAATTTACATACTGTTTACAAGGACATCAATAATCTTGCTTCAATACCATTCTTAAAGTTATAGAGAAACGACTTTGTTTAAATAAGAAGTGATTAATTAAAAACACTTATCCGTGTTTTATTGTCAAGACTATATTTTTCATGTCTTCCCACTGGAAACTTCATCTAAAATTTTATGATCCAATATTGAACACAGGACTAAAAATGACCATAAAAGGCATACAGATACACACACGAGTAAAAATTGATCATAATGTTTATGTCTGCATGAGGTCTTGTTGATGATAGGGGATGTTGAAATTGTATAAGGGTGTCTTTGTAAAAATCAAAGCAACCCTACCCTAAAGATTCCACCGCTTGAAAGTTTGTGTGTGCGTATTATAGTTGATCTCTATCCTAAAAATAGGGAAAATCCTCGTAGTAGAAACAAGACGATCCCGGGGAATAGATTATGGGGATAGCAATGTGCTCTCCTGCTGCGAGACCTACCCTATCCCATTTGCTCCCGAGGGGTCCTCTTCACTATCGCAATTCCAACAAACTTTGTTCCATCAATTCAATCCTGTTGATAATTTATCATATAATACAGTTGGGAACAATATCATCGCGGAGGGTGATACTATTTAACACAGTGGAAGTTGGTGTCTGTTTCAATGGTGTCGGTTAAACAGATGAAATTTTCACGCTAACGATGAATTATGTATTGTGTATCCGCTTATGATAAATTCATTGTTTTACCGTTTTCGAAATGGAGTGATTGAAATTAAATCGCACCATCGTTTCGGAAATCGGACCCGAGGCTACCATATCCACGAAACTACTACACGTCCATGCAATATAGTTAGTTGAAATCTGACAAAATTGTAGCAGCATAAGTTATGTACACCAGCGTAGGCCTACGCTTCAATCGGTCATTATTACGCCCCAAAGTTAAATAATCTGATTTTTTAAGAAAACCGTTATAGGATATACGTGATCTCGCCTCATTTAAGTTAAGGTAAAATTGCACTTGCTGTGAGATATCAAAGACTACTTTATTTATTATTTTTTAAATGATGATTTTTGTTGGTACCATTATTTACCTATGAAATACACACACAAGTTCTCCCCAATTCTTTGTTACCTCTATAATTTCGTCGGAATTTAAATTTAAAATATTTATGTTATTTTCACCGAACGCATAGTCAAAACTTACCCTGTTGTCACCAATCTATCTTCCATGTTAATGATGTAATAAAATTTTAATTTAATTTTCCTAAAGCGTTCAAAATAATCATTTAAAGTCAAAATTTCAACGCTTCAAAAATGTTGTAAAACAGCTGTTCAATGAAATCCCAGAGAGAACAGATGACATCATTGATAGCACTGCTAATGATAAACTAACTGCTATTGTCAAAGGGATAAACGGCTGCGAAAGCATTACTGACTGAAGTTGCAGAGTGACATGTGATGTTGGACAAGAGTTGCAGCTGACGAAATTATAGAGTTTGTTAAATGAAAGGAAGAGAAGTGACGATTCAAAAACCATTAAAAAAAAACCAAACACGCATTTCTTCACATGAGAGATCCCATGCGTTAGACGTAAGTTTATTTAATAGTTCCTTTAATATTTATTTTTATTATAAGGAATATATATCTAGTTCTATTCTTTATTATTATTTTTAACACTGCATTACAATTTGAGGAACAGCACGATCATTTCACACCTGCTGACGTCATGCTCATAAGGAGCTGGCGAGAAAGGGTTGATAAAAAAACAAGACAAACAACTTTGAACAAATCCAGACAAATAATCGTTTACCGTACAAGTTTCAAATGATTTGTAGCATGTATATTTTTTTTAAACCTTCAAGCTGGTTCAGGTATGGAGTACGTCTGAGGTAAAAGTGGCTACTCCAGAAGAAGAAGAAAACAAAATATGATGCGATGCATTCATAAATATATGGAGAAATAAATTATCGATGGAACCATTATCTAACCTCTTTCGAAGCGGAGGGAGCTTCCCTATCTATAAACTTCTAGGGAAATTGGTTTGGAATATTTATCGACTGGCTAAAGTACTATTTGAAGGGGAAATGTCCTCGCGAGCGGCTCATCACAAACAGTCTGATAGCGGACTCTATGCAAATGCGGAGAATAATGATAGTCTTCCCAGCAACGAAATGCATCCCCAACCGTTAGGGAAATTTACGACGCGTGCTGATAATCCGTATGGGAAAATGGACTGTCTCTAAAAGTTGATATATTAGCTGTGATATGTGGCCATGTAACCTTGTGGGCTCGCGTGATTGGTGGCAACCAGAACTCCACTGTCTACAAATCACTTCTCCGTCAGCGCTGACGACCTTCTGCATCAAGCTTAATCCTCTCGATCTGGTTCAATGCTTGGCACAGCCGGAGTGTATCGTGACGTCGTTATTCTCCATCGTAACATAACAATGTAACGCGTTCCAAGAAACTTGGATCCGTTTGTGATTGGATCAGGATACTTGGATCGGCCCAGGGTAGCTTACTGTGGCATAAACGTCATAAATTTCAGAAAGGTTGATACTAAGAACGCTGATGGATCGGTATAGTTAGGGATAATTTGATACTGAGATGTTTAAGTAGGATTAGGATTAGGAAGTTAGGATGGGTGATAGGTGATATGAAGGACCATTACGTGGCTCACTAAAAAAAAGTGGATATGTACATAGGGCTCAACGGTGGGTCATCCCGAAAACGCAAATAGAATTTTTGGTAGTTTTGGGTCAATCAGGAACTGAGATGATACGTCATACTTTCAGAGGACTGTGTGCCTTGGGGAGGAATTAAAGAGGAATGCTTCAACCTTAGTTGTGTCGAAGGTATAGTAGACAAGTACGTGAGTGTTTATGTACGAAGATCTTTTTCCGTCTAAAGCTATCCAAGACCCATCGTCATGGTTTAGATGTGATACACAATGCTACTTCATAGTTTAGATGTGATACACAATGCTACTTCATAGTTTGTGTTGCTCTTAAGGCGTAATTATAGGTGGTCGGAGATGAAAGGTGTAATTAATTATTTCAGATTTGTAGGGTGCCGAATGTAGCCTTATCTTTTTGGGTCGGCGTATGACGTGGCAAGGACCTGGAGGTCAGTATTATCTTTCTGCGATTTCGCAGGAGATGTTGAAGCATTATATGTATTATACATTGTTGGCTAGAGGTACTAAAATTTCTAGACGCTGTGGTGTTTTAGAGTAACTGTGAGTTCAACGGATTAAGTTCACTGAAGACATTCCAACTGGAAGTGATTGTAGCACATTTAACTAGGATGACTTAATTATATTTTTTTAAACATAGACAAAATAAAGTGTTTCCCTCTCTCTTTACACAAAAATCCCGGGGAGTAATCTTCACCAAATTTTAACTATACAATACTTCCATCAACATCTCAAATTCCATCTTACTGCTTCTAATCGGTATATTGCACGTACTTCAGTTTAATCAATTCAACCTGTACACTGAGATGCAAAATCCCTCGAACCAGTTTCATCTTCGCATGCACTTAAGGCATACATCTTCAGCGCTAGTTAAATAAATTCACCTGCCGGCCTCCCCTAACTACAAGACAAGCCGCAACGTATATTTTTCTAGTAGAGACTAGCGGGTTTTTCTCTACGATTGTATATCTTGAAATATATGTAACGCGGTGAGCTCACGCAACACGCCACGGGGTGATATACTTGGTGAGTCTCTACTGGCGTCAGATATGATACCTGGTGATTACGAAATGATACCATGTCCACTTCAAATAAACCATACAGGAACCAAGCCACAGCTTCTTCAAACGCCTACTGTCTGCACTCTAACCGCCAGAGATAAGGTGTGAGGCCAGAATATTGCAGCAACTAACAGAGGTAATTGTTTTAATTTATAAATTTCTCGAATAAAACTGTTGTTGACACTTTTGTGTCACTTCATAACGTAAGGTTTTAAACTAGGGGTGGCTAACCTTTTACGGTCACGTGCCAAATTCGCTGTTCCACAAGCTCCACTGGGAGGGTCAACACCCCCACCCACACACCCATCTAGAAAAGTAAATTTACACATTGAACAACTTATATTTTGTACTCATATTCAATACAATAGGAAGTGATAATTCAAAAAACACGGTGCAGAAGGTAGGTACCTATTTATTTTAACAATCATAAAACATAATGTGGACAAATTAATATTCTTTGAATTTATCATAAGTTACTGAACCTGAAATATTAGACTAGAAAAAAAAACACGAGCAAAGGTTTTTTAAATCAAATCATACTTAGATCAAAGTGTAGCTTCTAATTGTTTTTATTTACCAACTGTTCGATGTTCGGGGACTCCGCTGCCGATGCTAACCTAGTTAAATTATTCAAATGAGAGTCGGTTAGTGACACCTGTTGTTTCTTTCATAGACCCCTTTACTAATTTTAACTCCTGAGAAATATCAAGTGTTTGATGCCACCATAAGACCCGATCTCACACATGTTTAGCCCGATCTATGGGAGGCTGAAAATGGTTTCAGCAAAATTAATATTGAGACATACTGGTTCAAAGACTGGATATTTTGCAAAAGTTCGGCTTTATTGAAACACTCTAAATAATGGCGATGAATATATAATACTCGCCGTATAAAATTGCAAGGGAATTGGTCACAAAACTAAGAGAAGAAGAACGTGAAGGTAGTTTATTTATGTTTATGAGAAATGAAAATTTCCCGTTTACAAGGAGCACAAAATAACACTCAAAATTATTCATATATTGCTGTATCCACTAAGCTGCATATTGTTAGGATAATCCTGAATGCTGATAATTATAACATTTTAGAGGACCTGAGAGAGAGTACAGTGCTCGCTTGAGCCAAGCAGATAAAGAAAGCACTTAAAGAAGAACTCAATAAGTGTGGAAGAAAGTATTGACATTTCCAATGGATACTGGAGAGTATTTGATCAGTTCAATGATAAAACATAGAACATAGTTTTGTATGCCATATGATAATGGACAACACCATACAGGAAACTGCATGCATTTTCGAACGGCGTCGTCAGATGAGTGCTATTCAAATTATTTCAATACATTCTTTAGTTGGGGAGGGGGAGGAGGTTCACAAATTTTGCGACTCCAAAGAGGAGAAGAATCCCCAGGTAAATTTATTGACGTGATTAAAGAATGAACATGTAGGTACACCTACACAGTGATCGGTGTTTCCAATCTGACATTACTCAGACCAAGGACAGGGAGTTAGTGATCGAGGGGAGGTCGGTCGATTCTGTATTTCCTCCAGTCATTTCAATTTACTTTCCGATAACCCCATGTCCGGCCCTGGGACAAGTTTCGCTGGCCAGATCGCTCTGTGAACGGACTCTTTCAACCAACCAAACCATTTATATTTATTTCTTCGTACAATTTACATCATTCAATAGAGGACCTTGTTTCGAAGTAAACAACTTACAAACTATCTTCATCAACAACAATCAGTATTTTATTATACGCAACAGAATCAATGATTATAATAAGTATCCATCCAATTCAACAAAAATCCGTACTGATTCACAGTGGGGTGAGTATCGGAAATTTCATTGAACAAAATTTGAAATTTCTATAAAGATTTTAAAATATATACAAACTTGTTCTTTTGGCTTTGAAGTATATCATAGTCAGTTTTCGAGCGATTCCAAATTGTAATAAATCTGTTCAATACTTTAAATAATATAACGTGAAAATTTGACTTTTTTAAATCTTTTGTTACTCAGTTATAATTGATCTTCTCTTGTAAACAATATACTATTTCTAGAAGGGTTAAAAAAAAAATCGGATAGTCAGTATTATTAGGTAATTTATTTCCAGATTTAAATTTTTCATGTCGATAAATTTTCACAAATTCAGCAATTTCAAAAATGCACCGTATTGTACCGACAAAAGGACTTTACCAAAATCGTTAAGAGAAGTTATTAATAATTTAAACAAGTGGTGCCGAAATAAACAGTTATTTGTTGATCTACTCTTTTTTATCTTTGTTGTCTGCAGTTAGATCAATCCGTAACGTTGCATCTGCCTTTCAGTTCCTTTGGAACCTTTGTGTTGAATTGTTGAAACCGTGTGAACAAAGCCATGTTCAGTTTCTTAACCATGTGATTTTGTTCAACAATTCTCCAAACATTACTCAGTACTTCATCCACCTCCTTGAAAATAAACTTAAAGAATTCCATTATTGTCCTATTCGCCAAACCCGGTAAACCACCCAATGAAGCCTCATCTTACCGTCCAATAAGCCTACTCCCTAGCCTCTCAAAAATATTTGAGAAACTACTAAAACGTCTACTTCCAATTATTGAATCCAAAAACCTTTTTCCCACACACCAGTTTGGAGTTCCACAGGGCAGTGTCCTGGGCCCCATCCTCTATAACCTATACACCGCTGATGTCCCCTCTACTCCCAATACCTTCTTGGCCACATTTGCAGATGACACTGCAGTCTTGTCATCTAACCCAGACCCCGACATAGCATCCCATAACCTTCAAAAACACCTTGACGAGATCGAGTATTGGTGCAACCAATGGCGGATCAAAGTTAATGAAGAAAAATGTTCCCACATTACCTTCACCCTTTGTCGCAAGTCTTGTCCACTAGTTTATTTTAATTCTATTCCTCTCCCTGTATCCGAGACAGTACGGTACTTAGGCTTCCATCTCGACAAACGACTGACCTGGAACCCACATACGAGACTAAAAAGACAAGAACTAAACACGCTTTGGACAACTGTACAGGCTACTTCAAAGGACATCCCATCTCTCAATAGAAAACAAATTTACAAAGTTATACTTAAACCAATCTGGACATACGGAATAGAGCTATGGGGGACAGCAAAAAAGTCGAACATCAAGCGTATCCAATCCTTTCAATCAAAAATCCAGTATCCCGAGGAGTTTTTAAATCTGAAGAACGTGAAGTAGCAGGACACAAGCCTTTTGTTGAATGCTCTGACAGGCATGAAATTTGACAGAGAAAATTACAGAGTTGTGTAAATGTTACTCTAAAGAGTAATCTAGCCTAACAAATTATTACTTATTCATTAATACCAATTAATAAATATGTGAGCACTATTAAAGAATAATGAACAAGTTTTATTTTTGTTATTTTTTCTAATATTAATATTTTATTTTACTATAATCATTTTACAAATATGCATAGGCTGAAAAAAAATTTTATACTCGTATTTGTTTTTAATTATATTGCGTTCATATGAAAATACATAATTATTATTAAAATCTATATAATTAGGTAACTAATTATATAATATGATTTTATCTATCTCATATCAGATCGTCAGTTGATGTAGGTTTTTCTTCTGAACAAAGACTCAATTTCGTTTCTCTGTAAACGAAAGAAACAGGAAGCCTTTATTTTAAATATTGTTTTTTCATTACTCTTTAATTCCCCACTTTACTTTTACTCAACTCAAAATTTCACTTATAAACTACACCGTTCTCTCTATTTCTCCAAGTCTTGAGTTGTCTCCTCTATGTCGTACTCGCATGTCATACGTGCGTGGTAAGTTTTAAAATTAAGAAATGCGATGACTCGAAACGTGTTCATAACAAGTATACATATGTTAAATATTAATGTTTGTAAAATAAGTTAGTTCAACAATTTGTAACTATATATATACTAAGGTGGGAACGTGAGCTAAATATGATTATTTTATGATCTTCCCTTAAGAGACCCGTGTCCAGAGAATCGACTGTTTCGTCCCACCTCGATGACGACACTTTTAGGCTTAATCAGTGAAAAAAGAAAACACGCGTGCCATAAGTTTAGAATTTCCTATGACCACATCGTACATAACGTCTAATATATAAAGGTAACTTTCAAAGGTCCATTTGTATCAAAAGAATTATTGCAATGTCGAAATTAGATATAATACCTATTTCAAACTGCTATATCTTTGGTTGCCATTTAAAAGTTGGATTGGCGATGCCAGAGACTTTTCTAATAAAGAAAGAAAAATAAATATATAAACTCGTTCAAATTTTTTTGGAGCAAAATGTTTCATCAAAAGAACAATTTTTAAAATTTATTTATGCTCAGTAATTGTTATTAACCACCCTTGATTTTGATTTACTTTGGACGGGCGGCAAATTGGGGTCTACTCCAAGTTGAGCTCTAGGTGGTACACCACTGTAAAGGGATTAAAAAAATACCAAAAACTTACGATTTTTAAGACAAAATAAACATTGTGTAAAAATTTATGATGTAATATTGTGGTGGCCACCCGTATAGATGCGGCTGGGTCCCGCACGTGCGGTCGTCCGGGATAGAAGTTGTGATTAGTCGATTTGAGGTTTTGACTGGAGCAAACTAAATTAGCCGTGCAATCTGGAACGAACGGGCCACAGATTTACATCTCGCAGATTAACTCGTAATTAAAACCAATTAATTTGTGTAACTGGCGTATAGTGAGGATGGTGGGGGTGAGAAGGGGTGGGGGGTTATAGTGCGGTCTCGGGGGCTCATCTGCCCTGTCTATGGCATTCGTCAGCCGGCCAAGCCCTCTTCGCTCCGGCTCACAGTGGCCACACAATTATTAAATATTATTATATTTCACTAGCCAAAAATAAAAGATAACAAAAAGGCCATGATTCGAAAACATTATCATAATGTTTATTTTCATATAATTTAGGCAGAAATATTTTCAATAAATGCTACGGCCCCCATCATCCCCCTCTGTTAGGAACGCTACTGTTCCTTTATTCATTATTTACATTGGTACAAACAAAACAAAAAAACAACTCCCAATAATGGCCTAGTTTACGGTAATGACTTTTTATATATGTTAGAAAAAAAGCTTGGAATTTCTCAAAAACAACCATTGTCGCTTAAGTTTCACCTGCTTAGGCATCATGAGGACTACAATTTACAACAAAATACATAAATTTACATATTTAGAAGTTCAATAACATTATTAAAAATAAATATATTGATGATTGATATAATCAAGTGTCATCCGAAGAATACTATTTATAAAGTAGTGAAATAGGTGTTTAATTAATACGTTCTTAACGTTAGTTACAGATCACTTTACGAAATAACTTATCTTTAACTTTTCAATATATTCTCTATAAAAGCAATCCGATTTTAAATACGCAAGATTAGTCCATTTGTTAAATGATGCGAGTCAAACCAATGGTATCCAGTATGTCTTAAAAAGTGTTTGGTATTTTTTTAATCCCTTTACTGTGGCGTATCTAGAGCTTTTGGCACAGGGGGCAGTGAATCTCCCCCCCCCCAAAATACAGGGATTAAATCTTTTACGTTTAACCAATTCCCATTAGTCTCAAATGGGGAATACAAACGCGAGATTGATGACGAATCTTAATATATTCTATACAGTTAGGATTCTAAATATGACTACCTGAAATCATTTTCCAAATTAGAATTTAATTACATTTGAATCCCGGTCACTAAAGTCAAGTACGGGGTATGGCACAATTAAGGGGTCCTTTATAGTTACGGAAATCATTTAATTACTTTTTGTAATTGTAGTCTACCGAACACATTTTATTAATCAATACGTTCACATCAATTTTACACTCTAGTGATATGATAGAATCATTGGAAATTAATAGCCAATGAAATCGACATGTTCGTCATACGAATCCGAGACCAGGACAGGCGCTTTCCCAACTGAACCATCCTTGTTTCTTTTTAGACTAGTCACATTCTGATCTCTTTTGCTTATCTCAAATACCTCTGAAAAAAAAACAAGAAGAGCGAATGACATTCAAAGTAAGAGAGTACGTTGTCTATTTACAGGTTGTTAAAATTAACTTTGAATTGTTGCTTTTTACGTCATTGTAAGCATCAGGATTCACATATGCAAACAATGTGATGGACTGTTACAATATTCCTGGCGGTTATGGCACTGTGCAACGTCCCACCTGGGGTGTGGTTTTTCTACTCTATACCCTGCTATAGAGAAAGTTTTTCGTAGATCTTCTCGACGGCTGGAGCTCGTACCAAGTAGGCGAGGGTTAAGGGTAGTGGAGTTTTTATAAGGGCATCTACTTCGTTCTTTTTTCCTAAAGACATTTACAACTTGCCTAGCGGTGAGCCCTTGCGCTGCTAGTTCTTCCTGAATTAAGTCGGTTACTGTTTTAGGGTTAAGACCCTCGGGGGTCTTCCTTCAACTGGAATGGAAGTCATCTTTTGTCCTATCGGGATATTTGAAAATCGCTCGATAAGTATCTGAGGTATAGGGAGTAATTTTTTTGTCTTTATTTCTATTTATACAGGTGAACTTGCCAATGCCCACTGTTTAGTTTAGTTAATCAAACATCATTTTATCGGCCCGCTAGAAACTGTTGAAGTGGCCCGACAGGTTCCGGCGTGAAGGACGGCTCTGGTCGAGGTGTCAACTCCTCCATTTATCCTGCAGCTGAGACAGATATTACTTTAGATCTCTTAGTCATTCCATGAACACTTATTGTACATTAGCAAAAACACAGTAGTCAACGATGAGTGTCGAAAGCAGGCCTTGAATGGTTCAAAATGGCGCACTCTACCTCTCGACCCTAAAGAGGTTTCTAAAAAAAGAAAACAGTGTCGGCATCCCAACAAATCCATCAACTTATATCTAAATTCACAATTTAACAACGATGTACTAAACTTTTAGGCTTAATGAAAGAACTTTAAACGTGAAAAAAGTAAACACGTAAACGTAAGTTTAGAATTTGCTATGACTAAATCGTCGCTACATAACCTCACTTGGTGGTAAAAAATATACCAGTTGATAAGGTCTGCTTGTTTCAAGAAAATCATTGCAATGTCGAAAGTAGACGTAATCCCTATTTTAAACCGCTATATTTTTGGTTGCCATTTAAACGTAGGATTGGAAATGTCATTCAATACTTTTCTAATAAAGCAAGAAAAATAAATATGTAAACTCATTCACATTTTATTTAGAGCAAAATGTTTATTCAAAGGAAACATTTTTTTTTTTATTTATTTATGTTCGATGTTCCCACATTACCTTCACCCTCTGCCACAAGTCTTGTCCACTAGTTTTTTTAATTCAATTCCTCTCCCTGTATCCGAGTTAGTACGGTACTTGGGCTTCCATCTCGACAAACGGCTGACCTGGAACCCACATACGAGGCTAAAAAGACAAGAACTAAACACGCTTTGGACAACTGTACAGGCTACTTCAAAGGACATCCCATCTCTCAATAGAAAACAAATTACTAATTTACAAAGTTATACTTAAGCCAATCTGGACATACGGAATAGAGCTATGTGGGACAGCAAAAATGTCGAACATCAAGCGTATCCAATACTTTGAATCGAAAGTCCCGAGAACAATAGTTAATGCCTTTTATTACGTCAACAACGAAACCCTTCATAACGATATCAATATACTTTACATTTTCGAACTCATCCCTTCCAAGCGTATAATTCCATAGATGCGCAACAGAGGGAGTCCTGGCAATGACCAGTTTCTCCAATCATGTCCTGTGCGTTTGTGGCTGTCGCGCTCTTGGTCAGCCTCCGCTGGCTCGTATCCGGTGACGCGGCTGACGGAGGAGCGTGGGGGACTTCTCAAGACTCCGCTAACAACTATGTAGATTTGGGAGGTTTGCGGGCTGTATGTAAATACTGTATGAATGAAAACATTTATCACTATTACTTATTGCCCAATAAGACAGATTGTAATTTTATTATAATAAAGTTGTAGTTGTTGTTATTTATTTATATCCAGTAATTATTACCACTTGCGGTTTCTAAGAAAATAAACATTGTGTAAACATTTCTGATATAATATAGTGGTGGCAACCGGTACACAGATGCGGCTGATTCCCGCACGTGCGGTCGTTTGGAATATATCTAAATTCACAATTTAACAACGATGCGATAAATGTGTTGAAGACAATGGCTTGCCGATATCACCGAAGGAGGCCACAGAACAAGAAGGAAACGGCAATAATTCATTTATACCCAGTGACACGAAACAGGTTCACTTTATGAGGCAACTACTGTCAAAGATTTGGTCACGCAACTTGTCTCATATTCGTCCAACTTTGTCCGAACTGCTTTCTGCAGGAGTAACCTATTGACGTCTACGACCTATTTTCGACACAGTATCAAACGTAACAATAACTCCCTTTTCTCATTTTAGATTTATTAAGTAATAAAAGTTCATAAAATAAATCAGAAAATCTTTAAATTACAAATAAATAGACTAAGCTAACCTATTATTTACAAGTGAATAAATCCTTATTATATAAACTAAATTAAAGCAAAAGACAGGTATATAGCAACAAATGTTCAATAGATATATAAATAATACAATCCATGCCATTATACAATAGACAAACTAATCTACTGTTTTTTTGTTGCGATTGTATAAATCCAGATGTCAAATAAAAACTTCAAGTCAACTTTGATGCATCACTGGATTAAGTGTTACCTTCGTTATGGCCGTGTAAATTTTTATTGACAGTTTTAATGATTTTTTCTACTAATTGTCTAATAACGTTATCCTCATATTTATCAAGACATCAAGATCATTCATATTTTTTTTTTGTTTTAGGACTTGCCAACCACAAAGGTCATCGACGCCCGCATTTATACGTAATCGTTTTATTGATTTTTATTTTACAATTTGTTAATTATTAGATTGACAACTGCTTTACCACGAATAAATAGAAGTTCGCCTCTTTTCGGTCCAGAAAATATTTACCTGTTTCCATATTTTAATAATAAAAACCTTAAAGCGTCAGTTAAGAGAGGAGGAAACTAGTGCATGAAACAGCTGAAGCCCGTGGGTGAGGCCTAGCCTCTGACCGCCTATATAATGGGCCAGATTTTGGGCTTGTGACCCAACACCTCCATTTTAGTAACCATTTTGCGAAGAAGTTGAGGCAAACACGCACGAAGTCTTACCGGCTTACGCACTTATTGACTTCCCCCAATCTATCACTGCGTCTCAAGCTACTGATCTACAAGAGTATACTCAGGCCTACCCTGCTGTATGGTGCACCACTTTTCCGTTATCTGACGTATACGACAGCTCGGCGACTTTAACAATTCCAAAACGGTATACTAATGAAAGTGGTCAGAGGTACTTCATACGAGCAGCGGAGCAACAGTGAGCTTCACGAGATCTTTGAGCTGCCTACGGTGGATGAATTCATCCAACGTAGACATATCAAATTGTTCGACTCCCTGCAATACTTGACAAACCCGGTGTTTAACACGATAACCCCCGCTCCGTTCCCCCATCAATGGTAGGACGCTGTCGCGGCTGGAACGCTTTAGTCTTAGGTTCTAGGTTTAGGTTTTAGTTTGTAGTTCCCACATTGTAATCTGAAGCCCCGTCACCTAGTCCTGTACCCAGTGATTGTAATTCTACCCTCCTTCGAATGCATACGCAGATATGCAGTAAGAGGAGAAAACTGTAAATCGAGAATTTGTAAATTGTAAAACTTTTGATCAATAAAGGGGTTTTGAAATTAAAAAAAAAAACAAAAAAAAAACTCCCTGACCCTGTAAGCAGATGGTGAGTCTCATCACTTAGTGTTGTAGATGTGTTTTTTGACTTTTTTACTGAAATGTATCATATTTATGCACTCATTCGAATGCATCTGCGAATGCAGTATGAGGAGAAAATTGTAATCCAAAAATTTTTTGTTCATTGTATATATAAAATAAAGAGGTTTTGGAGAAAAAAAACAAAAAAACAAAACAAAACTTGTGACCCTTATTTTAACCCGAAGGTGAGCCCCATCACCTAGTCTAGTCTATTGGGTTTGTAATTTTAACTATAAAACGAAAAATGTTTGTATTTCTACCCTCCTTCGAAAGCATGTTATGCTATGTAGGCAAAGGAGCCATAAACCTGTAAATTTGTTCATGTTGTTGTTCATTTAATTGTAAATTTGTATATAAAGGGGTTTGGAAACAAAAAAATAAAATAAAAAATAGGCTTCCGACATACTCTCGGCACCCGGCACCTGAAGAACGCGGCGCTCTTTCCCTCTCTCTCTCTCTCTCTCTCTCTCTCTCTCTCTCTCTCTCTCTCTCTCTCTCTCTCTCTCTCTCTCTCTCTCTCTCTGCAATGGCACTTGCTGCTCTACCCGAACCATGGCTTTCTTATTCAACTACCTCTGCATCTCTCTTTCCTAACCTCGCTATGTTTTAGTCTGGCGTTGTCAGACCCCACACCTTCCTAGTGGGATTCTCTGCATTCGTCTCGCTAAAACTAGCACCTCCTTGGAAGAGACCTCTTCCTTGCAGACGACGGTCATCGGGGCCCTACAAACTTTAACTAGTAGCGTCTCCCCCAGCGATCCAGTCAGCCTCTCTCCGGTTCACACTCGCCTTTGGAATCCGGAAGGTTTTCGCGTACCCTTAAATACGGAGTGTGAATTCGTGGTCATTCCAAGACCACATAAACTACCTATAATACCTACCCTGTTCCTCTTCTCCTGAACAAAGTGCTTTGTCGGGGACATACCTATCAGATATGGAGTCAGATAGTACAGCAGTAAGACCCGTCATGTAGCAATTGTCCAGGTCATATTCTAAACAACCCTCACTTCGTCACTAGGGCTAGGGTAACTAGGCACCCCCTCGTGACGACCCGACAATTATTTTACCTTTTATTATTTCTTTGCAGCGCCTAGAAAGTAATTTGTGAACATTTTGGGGTTTTAATGCTATGAAAAAAAACCGACTTTAAATATTGTGGACCCGAGTGAGCACAATAGCCCCAGGAAAATAAATTAAAAATAATAAATTAAAAAAAAATTAAAAGGTATTAAGATATTTATGTTGTAATAACAGGTAGCTGATTAAAAATTGATCCTTAGTTTAATAAGAGCTTTTATTTCTAGCATCTCTGGGTCACAAAGAAAAAGTTTAATACAAAATATCATCATTCTATATTCAAAGCACTTTGCGTCATTGTAGGAGATCAACTATAAACAACAGCAATAAACAAAAATATTGCAATTTACTAATAACCACCCAAATTTTAATTTTATACCAATTAATTTATTAATATCTATTATATCATGAGGCTGATTTTATTTTTAGCATTATCAGGCGAGTATTTTTATATGGAACTACCTTGAAATAAGTCATGCACTTAAAACCAACTGGTTGAGTTGAATTATGGAAGACAGTGTTAATGGTAGTTATACTGATTTTTTTTTTAAATTAAAGTTTGAAAAAATAAACCAATAACTTATGGTTAATCCGTAAGTATATATATATATATATATATATATATATATATATATATATATATATAAGTTACGTCTAGCGGTACGGCAATGTTAAGCCTAATACCTTGTAGCCTAGGGTAAACAAACACGTAACGTGTGTATAGAGGATAATGATGAGGAAAATAAAGCCAGTTATAAAACAAACCTTCTTATTATATCATCTACCTCCTTCTTCATTCCTTTTTCTCGATCGTCTACAGCTGGGAGACGATAACTGGTGCCGAAACCCGGGAACTACGAGTATTCTGGTAAACAACTGTGAGTAAAATTTTAATTTTTTTTTCCTGTTGTCTTATTGGGAAAAAGTGACCTAGTTACATGGTAGAATTACGGCCTGCGGCTTTCGAAGTGCCCGAATTACCTAGGGAAACGATGGCCGAAGCTCATGCAAACTCCCTGGCTTGGATGAAGGTGCGAGCGGCAACGTCACAGGACCTGAGGAGAACAATATCGGACCTAGAGAAATTCTCAGGAGAGTTAGGCGAATTGAACCATTTCATCAAAGGCGGGGATAGGATTATGGAAAGAGTAGAGGCGAAGGCAATTGAGGGTTTACTCGACTCTGGTGACGTAAAATCAATCAAAGCGGGCCTAGTGTGTAGAATAAAACGGAGCGTACTAAACCTAATACAGGCCGACGAAGACACCCCATGGACCGTGGTAAAAGAACGACTAAAGAAGGCATACGGGGGAGGCAGATGGACACCAGAAGAGGACATCTTCCAGATGTTCAGGGAGACCAGACGGCCCAATCAAACGAAAGGGCAGTACGCCGGAGAACTCTTGGCTAAATTTAACAAAATAACGGAAAAAATGAGAGAAACGGTGAACCTAGCGGAAGTGGAAGGCCGAATGGCATTCCTATCGACCATTCTAAAGGTACAGTTGGCCAGGGATACCGGCAAGAAAGATAGTCTACCGGGAGACCGATCGTTCATTGAGTGCGCCCAAGATTTAATGGACACTAGTGCCCGTGAGGAAGAAGAAAAATTAGAGGCAGACGAGGCAGGGTGGTCCAAAGTAATGTACAGGAGGCCGAGAATGCCGCAACAGGCATGGAAGAGGAAAGATCAACGGTATGCGGAGAAAAAAGGGGCGGTGGTTGAAGGAAGGAGACTTAGCCTAAGGAGACCGAGACCCAGCGGGAGGAAGGAGGACAGAAAATGTCACGGATGTGGAAGAATTGGACATTTAGTGGCGCAGTGCCCGCGAACAAAATGTTTTGAATGCGGAATTGAGGGACACATCGCGAGGCAGTGTCCATACATTTTCCAGCGAACAGAGAGGTATAGGCCGGAACCGATGGAGGTAAACGCACAGAGGGTATGGAGAAGAACCAGAACCCCCTCCGAATCGTCAAACACTACGGGAGCGTCGGAGACAGAAGAAGAAGAAGATGAACCCAGGAGCAGAAGAGGAGAGACTGCAGAGGACGACAGGGACTACGTAAGAAGCAGACGATATGGCACGGAAGGAGGAAGGAAACGGCAAGCGGTGGCCTGAGGAGCGGGCTGGCAGAGGGGTGGCCGCACGTTAATAAACTATAGCGTCAGAGGGAATTACGGCGGTATACCCATTATTGGAGTGGCGAGAGGAGTGAGATGCTTGATAGACACGGGGAGTTCCTGTACTATTCTCAGCAGGAAAGCGGCGGACAGATTGTGTGTGGGCGAGGGGTCGTCGCGGATTCAGGCATGCGAGTGCAAGCTTATCACCCTGGGAGGGCCGTGTAAAATCGAAGGCGAATTGACGATGGGATTGGATAGGTGGGCGAAAAAGGGGGAATATTTGAAAATACACGTGGTTAGGAAGATGCCGCGCGAGTACGATGGTATCATAGGGTGCGATCTCTTGGGAAGGGTAGGAGCAAGAGTGAAGTGCCGTAACGGAATATGGGATATTAGACTGGGAAGAATGTTATGCCGGTGTACAGGAACCGTGGGGGACGGGAAGGAGCGAATCGGAGCGATCGATCGGGTGGACAACTGGGAACGCGCTATTCGGCGAGAGTATGCCGATATATTTTTCAACGAAGGGGACAAACTGGGAGTGACGGGGGAAACGTTCCATGAGATCCCACTGAAGCAGGAGAGAGTGATATATATCAAAGAGAGACGATACCCGCAGGCGCTGCGACAGCATATAAGGGAAGAAATCGAGGAATTGAAACGACAGGGCATCATAGTAGATAGTACGTCTCCATACAACAGTCCCCTGTGGGCAGTGAAAAAGAAAGGGTCGTCCGGTGACGAAAAATACCGCGTAGTAATAGACTACAGGCAATTAAACGACAATACTATAGACGAAAAATACCCCATTCCTCGCTTTGAAGACATCCTGGACCGCCTAAGTGGAGCAAAGGTATTCAGTACACTGGACCTGAAGGCGGGTTACCATCAAATTCGGATGCGTCGTGGAGACCAACACAAAACGGCATTCACGTTCGAGCGGGGACATTACGAATTCACCAGAATGCCGTTTGGGCTGAAAAACGCGCCAATAACGTTCCAGAGACTGATGGACGAATTTTTAAGAGGGATTGGGGAGTCGTTTTGCCAGATATATATGGACGACCTCCTGGTTTTCAGTCGAGATGAGGTAGAACACCAGGACCATCTGCGACAGGTTTTTGACAGAATTAAGCAATTCGGGCTGAAATTGTCTGCGGAGAAGTCGCTTTTGGGACAAGAGCAGGTGAAATTTTTAGGCCACATAATTTCCAGAGAGGGAGTGCAACCCGATCGTGGGAAGGTGGAGGCCATCCAGCGGATGACTATCCCGAAAGACGTAAAAGGAATCCGGCGCTTACTCGGATCCCTGAACTACTACCGCAGATTCGTTCCAGAAATGGCGGAGTACCTGGTCCCTATTAACAATCTCCTTAAAAAAGGACAAAAAGTCGTCATTACCCCGGTAATGGAGAACAATATAAGACGTTGCATGGAGCGGCTACAGGAAGAGCCTATACTAGCGTTTCCAGATTTTGCACTCCCCTTCATGATTACCACAGATGCGAGTGAATACGCGTTGGGGGCGGTACTCTCGCAGGATCGCGACGGGGGGGAGCGACCAATAGCATACGCTAGCAGACGCCTTACTGAATCCGAGAGTAGATATAGCGCGCTAGAACGCGAATTACTGGGTATCGTATGGGCGATAGAACACTTCCGGCCCTACGTATTCGGGAGGAAGTTTCGGGTTAAAACAGATCATCGACCCCTCCAATGGGTGGGAAAACTGAAAGAGTCATCAGCGCGGATTACCAGATGGAAGGAGTTCCTCAGTCAATACAACATCGACATTATTTACAAACCGGGGAAGGAGAACGTCGTGGCCGATTGGTTATCCCGCGCGTTGGTCGTGAATGCGATCGAAGAGGAGATTCCGGGACCATCACGTGACACCCACCAATTCGTCCAGGAATGGTCACCCGGCGAGGAAGGGGAGCGGGAGGGGGCTCCAGCCAATGATGTTCCGAGTGACGGGAGTTCAGTGGGGGATAGGCCCTCGGACATTGAGGACCTCGACGCCATAATAAATGACAAGAGGCGCCAGATCATTTGGCTCACCAAAACTTCTGGGCTCTTCAAGATGGAATCTGAGAAGTACGGCCACTGCAACATCGTCAAAATCTGGTCGACACCGGGGATAAACGACGATACGATTTGCCGCGCTCTGAAGGACGCATCTACTCCAGGGAAAACGCACCACATGTACGTGGGAAATGCGACCATCTGGGGACGCATCAAACGCCTATGGAGGACGGAGAGGATCGGAGTCGATCGTACGTTCGTCCGATGTACCCTGAAGGTGGAGACAGTAAAAGAAGAAACGCGGCAGAGAGAAGTGACCCTTGCATTCCACCAAGGGAAGACAAACCACCGGGGAATCGACGCTACCCTGCAAGCATTGAAGAGGAGATATTTCTGGTTGGGCATGAAAGACACGATTGCGAGAGTTATTGGTACCTGCGACACATGCCTGACCACGAAATATGATCGCCACCCCCCCAGAGCAATACAGGAGGAGACGCCAACGGCAGACCAACCGTTGGAGGATTTGCAGGTGGACACGTTTACATGGAGGGGATACAAATGGGTCACCATTGTCGATAGGTTCAGCAAAACAGCGATGGCCCATCTGATAGCAGAACGATCAGCGGAAGCAGTCCTAAGGGCACTACGCACATGGTGCCAATTTTATGGCGTACCAGACACGATAGCTTCCGACGCTGGTAGGGAGTTTGATAACGCCGAAATAAGGGCTGAGGCGGCGGCCTTAGAGATCCGTTGGCATCTCAACACCCCAGGACACCCGAAGAGTCGAGGAGACGTAGAGCGGCTGCACAGCACGCTTAGCGACCACCTACGAATTTACCATGGAGAGAAGGGCTTAGAACCAAACGTGGCGATGGAAAAGGCAGTCATCGCGTATAACCACTCAATCCATTCTGCCACCGGTTTTTCTCCGGTCGAGACGCTGTTTGGACTTCGAAGATGCCGGCGCGATAGCAGGAGTACGGCGATCGATGAAGAACTGGCCGCACGGGTAGTAAGTAATCAGATAGCGCTAAAGAAACAGTGGGTGGCCGTTCGGGGAAGGCTCCAGGATAAGAAACGGCGACGGGTGGCGCGCGACAACCTCAAAGTCCGCGATATTCTGGGCAATCTTAAACTCGGCGCGCTCGTGTACCGGAGAAAAGGGTCGAACAGGGGTAAGGAACTAGTGCGGTACGAGGGTCCTTTCCGAGTGATCGCTCTCCGCGAACACAACGTGGTCACGGTCGAAAGCATTACACCCCCGATTAAACGGCGGACGGTACATGTGGAACAGCTCAAGTTTCCCGCGGGGGAGCCTGGGAGCCCCGTCGTCGAAACATAACTCCGGTGTGTGTCACAGGTGACCAGTCCCGAGAGGCCTATATATATATATTTTTTATTGGTTTATTATGTTTTTTTTGTGTTATATGGGTCTGTGCTGTGTTTTTAGATGGACCTGGAAGACATTTTTCTTTTCAAATTTTTTTTATTAACAAAGTATACTTTTTGTTTTGTGTTGCTATAGATACATAGCTGATGTCGCATGTTAGGAGTTTACGGGGAATGTCCGTAAACTGGTAGGGGGGAGTTACGTCTAGCGGTACGGCAATGTTAAGCCTAATACCTTGTAGCCTAGGGTAAACAAACCCGTAACGTGTGTATAGAGGATAATGATGAGGAAAATAAAGCCAGTTATAAAACAAACCTTCTTATTATATCATCTACCTCCTTCTTCATTCCTTTTTCTCGATCGTCTACAGCTGGGAGACGATAACTTATATATATATATATATATATATATAACTTGATTCGCTACTCAAATTAAGATTAAATTAAATCAGAAAGATATTTCATTTTTTAATACTAGTTAAGAAAGACTATTATTGTTGATTATCCTTATTGAGATGAGCATATTGTTCGTGACTGCGCCATATTAAATGAGACCATTGTGAAATTATATGCCTTAATCTTGAAAGCATTTACAACACCAGATGTATTTATTTCTGTAACACGATCGATTAAACAACGAACATCTTTGAGATATCAAAACACCATTTCAAAAACTTCAATTGCAAAGTCTAACATCATATAACTGCTGCTCTTCCACCTGTGGTTCTTAAAACCACAATCCACTACACAAATATTTAGCTTCATGTATACCGAACCCGTAAAAATTAATAAAAACATTTTTCAATAAAAAAAATTAAACTGAAACTCAGTTCTTTTCACATAAAAAACATTAAAAAAAAACACATAAAGGACAATTTTTTGTGATTGATTGAATTTACAACTTAAACTAACAATTTAATTTATTATAAATCAACTAGAAATAAATAATTTAAAACATCTTTACTAAATAGTAAGTAGGCTTTTATTTCACTACATTTTTACTAGTTTGATATCAGGAGAACAAAAGGCCACATTTCGCTACAAAATCAAATCAATCAATAAACAAAAATAATTCTTCTTTTTGTAAGAATGCAACTTATTTGACGATCTTTTCACTGTTTTGGTATTAGGAGAACAGAAGTCCACATGAGCACACTATAGCTAACAAATCCCCTTAATGTAAAAATGAACATTTTGGTGATATTTTTTGGTTGTAATTAAAATAATTCCTATTTTTTATTTTTGCGAATTTTTAGAACTTAAAATTTTCCACTAGTTTATTTTAGTTCCATTCCTCTTCCTTTATCCGAGACAGTACGGTACTTAGGCTTCCATCTCGACAAACGGCTGACCTGGAACCCACATAGGAGGCTAAAAAGACAAAAACTAAACAGACGCTTCGGACAACTGTACAGACTACTTCAAAGGACATCCCATCTTTCAATAGAAAATAAAGTACTAATCTACAAAGTTATACTTAAACCAATCTGGACATACGGAATAGAGCTATGGGGGACAGCAAAAAAGTCGAACATCAAGCGTATCCAATTCTTTCAATCGAAAGTCCTGAGAACAATAGTAAATGCCCCTTATTATGTCAGCAACAAAACCCTTCTTAGCGATCTTAATATACCTTACATTCTTGAACTCATCCTTTCCAAGTTCATGAAATTCCATAGTAACCTATCCAACTACCCTAATCCCCTAGCACAGTCATTGCACTGCACCACTCATCCCTATAATCCTCCTCAGAGACTGAAACGACAGTGGCCTCGTGACCTGCTATAAATGTGTAACAGAACTAACCTTTTCACTTTTAATTGTCATTTCTATTTCACATTTTCTACTTTAAAGTTTAGTAAGTACTCATAAACAAAAAAGAAGGAATTAAAGAGAGTCCGCAATATATTTTAAGCATTTTTACAACGCAATATTACTGTGAAACTAAATCGGTAGGAGGAGGGTTCTGTGCTGGGCTCTCGAAAAGTGCATACATAACCATCGATTATTTTTAAAACAAATCGATAGTACACACCAATCCATCATCCTTAGTAGACAGGAAGTTTCTCAAGGAAAAACAGCTGAAGATTTATAATCGAAAACATATGGCTTATTAAGAAAGGAATCCCGATTTTATATTTATTCAGCTCTTCTTCTAAGATAATTAAACTATTTCTATTGGCTTCCACCATATTTTAGACAACCATTTTTAATATGAACACTAAGCTATAGAGATATAATTTCCGTAAGACCAATGCAGCTATGGGTAACATAAGGTTGAGCTGTTAATGAAAAACCAGAGTGTATTAAAATTTATATTGTATAACAGAGATTTTTCTTAGATCGGCAACGTAGTTGGTAGGTATTAGAACTGAGGAATTAACATAGTACTATACTTTATTTAAGTAGCAACTCATTTGCCCTCACAAGGCCGATTGATATCCAACCAGAACCCGTACAAGTTTTTGAGTTGTTTTAACTTCTTTCTAGAGTGATGGAAGAACAGTGTCGGCGCCCATACTTAATTTGAGGGAAACATTTAAATACTCGAGAGATCCTTCATCAAAACGGCCAGGTCGTAAGAAAAGCCATTTTCTTTCCATTATAGTAATCATCCCGGGGGTCATGGTCGTAAAGTCACGAGTCCCGACTAATCTTCAGCAAGATGGAAAAAAAAAGTCATCAAAATCATGCTTACAATATACAGGAGAGGATTATACCGCACCTCTAAAATTTCTTAACATCCCCCTACACGTATGGGAAAAGCTTGAGGACTTCGGAACACATCTTTTTGGTAAAGAGTTTTGGCAAATGAGTGCTAAGGGGCTTGCTCCAACTCTGTCACGGGTTGATACGATTCTGGAGTACCTCTAAGTTAATGCTTATCGGCTTTAGAATTAAAAAACAAAGGAAAAAAAGGTACACAAAAAAGGTACAGAGAGACAACACGCATGAAAGTTAGAACTAGACTGTTTATTTCAAGACTATAACCCTGTATATTTGTGTATGTTTACATTCCGACGTTCGGGGATTAAGGTTGAGTACTGATGCTGCCCGGAGCTTAACATCTAGAAACGGCCACACAAAAAACATACACCTTATAAAATCATTAAATAATTAACAGCTCTTTTTAAGAAAAAAATCCAACAATTTTTTGGAATATATTTTTGTCATAATTCCACATATATCAGTTTAATAATCAGTCATCTTCTCAGGTTTCCCCTGATGAGTGAAGTGCCGTGATCAATGAAGCTTTTCTAAGAACAGGTAAATATTTATTAGACCAGTTAAGGATAAATATAGAAATAATAACATTTTATTTTTTATCATATTTTAATTTATTAATTCAGCAGGTTTCAAAAATCGAGTGGGTCGGTCCTCTTCAGTGACTCCGGTCTGAGCTAATGCAGTGTGAAACTAGAGTTTGATGTATACAAATGCATCTGTGAATGCAGGAAGAGGAGAAATATGTATTTCATAAATTATTTATTTTGTTCATTGTATACTATTAATAAAGAGAGGTTATGAAATAAAATTTAAAAAATAAAAAATGTATACAAATAAATGTAGATTCGTTTGTAGAATCTATATTTTGTTCATTTATAAATTTGTAACAAGGGGATATGGGACAAAAAAAAAAATATATATATAATATAATTTAACTTAATGTCTGTAATTCCTTCCCTTCCTTACAAATTATTAGTAAAATTTTAAATTTATATAACACGATGCCATTCCAAAATATATAAAATAATAATATAAATTGATAATTTGCCTTGCATTTAAATATTTTTTATAAGTGTTACCAGAAGCGTTTACAACCTACCCACAATGAAGTGGTGTTTTATTTTTAAATTTCATAATTTTCCGTGAGGTTTAAAAAAGCACAGCATATTTGTTCACTCTTGTTCCTTCGTAAACCTGATGAAAATGTTTTTTTCAATAACTCTCAAAAATTGTCCTACGCCCCCCTCTTGTTATTTAAACACATTTAAGGCCGGAACAGTTCAAAACAAGTGTGTGTGCACTCGTCAGTCGGTTTTGAGGTTTTGGTGAGCTCACTTCACACAGTTGTAATTTAATGAACATGCGTCGTGAATTTTTAACCGATTTTAGTAAAATGTAGGAAAGTGATCTTTCATCCGAGGCCAATGGCAAAATATCGACGACTCAAAATACCAGAACGGAAAGGATAAAAATGAGCCAAGCAACTGGGAAGAATTAAGGGAATTGTGCAGGACTCCACGAAACTAACAGTATTTTTTTTTTTACAAAGAATCCAAAAATATAGAATGTACAGTTAAGCGGTGGATTTCAGCCAAGATTAAAAGTTTCCTCAAAGCAAAAGCTTGCAGAATATCTTTGAGTCAGTTGAGGAAATCCTACTGGCTTTTTCCACTTTTCTTACACCAATCCCACCACTGGAGAACTGCAATGCCAAATGGAAAGTTATTAAATTTTTCTTTTATTAAGAAAATTATAGTTAACAGATGGTCCGACCTTTTAAAAATTATTCGAACGGTCTAAATTTATGAGCAATTAAAATTGTCTAAGCTTTTTTTCTTCTAAAAATTGTCAAATCTTTAAAAAATCTGCTTAATTGATAAAGGACAGAGCAACGTCATCATTAAAAATGAATTAATATATTTTTTTTATACCTGGTATATCTCCCTTTGGGGCTCTGTTCTACTTTAAAAATGGTTGAATCGATCTGGTTTTTTTAAAAAATATACCACCTCGAAATAACCTGAGTTTTTTTTTTTTGGTAAAATAAAATAAGGAAAATTCTGGTCCGTTCCACTAAATTGTAACCTTACAGTAATAAACTAGTGAGAATTCATTCATTATTCCGGTTCGTTTTACATGTGTATTTTTAACATGTTAACAATATGCACAGAGAGCTGTAGAATGCCCGTTACATTTTTTTCATTTAGTGTGGTTTTTGTTAGTTTTCACAGCATTTAAAAATTTGTTCCGAAACCGTTCATGGATATATGTAATAGTAAACAGTGTATTGGTGGGAAGCCATCATTGTATCATTGGTTTATAGTTTATGAATATATTGTTTTTAAAAAAGTAATAAAGATTTAGTTTTTTTTTTCGAGAACATAATAAGAAGAAGAACTTCAAGGTAACTATCGAGATTAAATTTGTGATAAAACAAGATTGTTTAATTAAAGTTTTAGAATTTAGAATTTTCGCCTAATATATAGGGCATGTATGGATGAGCGAGTGAATGAAGAGCTGAAAATATGATATGAATGAGAACATTGAACACAATTACTTATTGCCCAATAAGACAGATTGTAATTTTATCACAATAAAGATTTTGTACTTGTAACTTCAAAATATATAGGACAGAAAACTGATAAAATTACAGAAAGTGAATAAAAAAAAAACATTCAAAAATAAATATTCAAAGTTGCACCTTACAAAAGAGGTTTGGTTTAAATCAGGCAAAAATAAATTAGGCTCAACAAATTTTATTTTTGAACCATGTTCGTGACTATAAAGGGATAAATCTCAGAAAACTATAATACTTACAACTCACAATACTTGAAAAAACAAGGGTTAGGAGTCTTCCAAAAAGTATTTACATTCCCAGCCGACGTTTCACATATTTAGGCATCTTCAGGACTATGATTTTATTTGTTTGTATAATTGTTCCACTATTTCCAAGCGAATCGATAATTTCTCATAGTATATATTAAAAATTCCAATAAGAAAAACATTTATATTCTCCATACAACAAGAAAAACTAAAAAACTGACTGTTATGTGAAAATACTTACAATAAGGCTAATATATCCAGTATAAAATACACATTTAAACACTATTCACAACATTTGAAAGACGCGGGACACATTAAAAAACGTACACACATACAAGGAGACCCGTACAAGTACGAGCTCGGTAATCCACTGACCTGATAACGGACGAGCCTGTATCAACAAACGAATCTTTATTATCTCCTGCCAGCAACACAGCCGGCCTTATCGCTACAAAGATGTTTACGTATAAAATATATTTTGATATCATATATATATATATATGTATAATATATATTTTGAATAAATAATTATATGGTCTCGCCAAACCGTTGTGTCCGGTAATCCGTCGGAAAACCTACTTCGTTAAGTTTTAGTCAGTTAGTTAACTCACCATTTAATAAGCTTTAATAGTTTTGCATTATAGACTAAACTGCATTAGGAATTATACTTACACAAATTAAAAAACGCAGATATTAAACGCTCGATAACGAGAGACATGGGCGTCAGTTTCTTATTGAAGCATTTAAAAATTCTAACTGGTATTTTGGCCCAAAAATAATTTCATTTAAAGAACAGGGCTCTTCATATAATGATGTCATTTTAACCAGTCATTATCTCCCTCCAATCTAACAATTCATAACTGGTCTTTATTGTTCTTTTTATTGATTCCCTATTTAAATACAAGCCAACATCCCTTAACGCACTTCTCCCACTTGTATTAATTCGTATATTTTGTCATTTAGCTCTATTCATTTATGCTTTCAATTTGATGCGGTCGGTATGAATACTGACTTTTATTATTTATAAGGTAGCATATTGTAATGCTGTGTATTTTTATGTCATCAAGACATTTTGACTTGTGCCTGCTTGTTATTCTCAAGGGACAGTGACCCAGAATAAAAGTTTTTTTTGTTCTCATTTCACCTAGCTAACTAAAAAAATAACCGTTTCACCAAATAAAATTATTTTTAAACAACTAAACTATGAACGAAAAAAAGCTAAAATTTTGACACTGTGATGCATTTCGCAATCAAAGTTTTCGTTACGGCCGCAAAATTTTAATGACAGTTTAAATGCCCTCTACACTAAAGTCACATAACATTTTATATAAGTATGCTTATTTGGAAAATTAAATTTTGCTCATACAGCATTATTAATCAGGATGTAATAATTCATTCATAATTATGAAAAATTCACATATAACATAAACATATTCTGCAGGAGGCCCCTGCAATTCACGAGCTTATGATCTTGAGGGTATTAGGTCAAAGACAGTTAGAACTTGATTGCACATTATTGAATAGGACGTCCTGATATTTAATACCCTACTTAATATGATAGGAAAATATATTTATTTATTACAGGTAATTGATTAATTAATGACCATTAATTATATTTTAAGGTATTGCTTTAATTTTAGCATATAGAGGGTGTGTTGCATAGGTTTTATCTATAACTTTATTCAAAACGGATTCTTTTGAAAGTTATTATGTATCATAAAATACGGAAATTTTTGTATAATGCGAATCACTTATTGCATCCCTAATGTAACAATTTTTTTGATAAAAATGCACAGCTTCTGATAGTGTACTACCAACGTCTTAAAACGTTAATGTGATTCGACAACAAATGGTTAAATCTGACTAATCATACTGAACAGAACTGATAGCCGCCAATAACCACTATAACAAATTCCCATAAAAGTACTCTAATTATGTTCAGTTAACATGCCAATATCCTGGCCAGGAAATATTTAAAATATGTTTTAATGACTGATTTTACTTATTTTGGGGTTTATATTAGAACAATACATGTGAGTAATAAGAATATGTGCTGCATTGAGTGAAATATTGCTTTTAAGAGAAAAAAGTTTACTAGGAATATTGTAACGTTTTTTTTAAGGTTTTTTTTTTTTCAGGTCATGTAGATTTTGCCTTACGATAGAGAGATGTCAGTACGGAACATAGCTACAAACGAATGATTAAAGAAGGATATTATGCACATATTTTAAAAATAATCAACTTTCGTGTCCTTCGAAATATATTATACTAATGTAAAAATTCTTTTTTGTGTTAAAATTACAATCTGCCTTATTGGGCAATAAGTAATTGTGATCAATGTTCTCATTCTTACCATATTTACAATTCTTCATTCACTCGCTCATTCGTACAGCATTTACAAACAGCCCCGAGACCTCCTAAATCAACATGGTTGTTACTTCCCTATCATGCGAAAGAGGAAGTGGAGTCATGGGAAGTCTCCACCGTTTCTCCGTCAGTCACGTTACTGGGTACGAGCCAGTGGAGCCTGACCAAGAGCTTGAGAGCCACAGACGTTCAGGGAAGTATGGGAGAAACTGACCATTGCCAGGACTCGCACTGTTACGTATTTATAGCAAGCCACGAGACCACTGCCGCTTTACTCTCCGAGGAAAATTGTAGGGATGTGTGGCGCAGTGCAATGACTGTGCTACAGGATTAGGGTGGTTGGATAGGTTACAATGGAATTTCATGAGCCTAGAAGGGATGAGTTCAAGAGTGTAGGGTATATTAAGATCGTTACGAAGAGTTTTGTTCCTGACATAACAAGGGGCATTTACTATTCCCAGGACTTGATTGATAGGATTGGATATCATAATATAGTAAATGCACATTTTTTTACACGACTGAAATTCCAGTAATTCAGCAGGATTATAGAGATTTGTAACGCTTTATTTGTAACGGTTATTCGTAGAATCCAAAGAACGGAACACACTCCTGGCAAATATCGGCAATTTTCCCCGTGAAAATATTTTATTTTTCAAACCTGATCTCGTGGAGAAAGCTTCTTTTCTCGTTTATACCAGTTTGCATTTTTATCCGTGAGATCTACTTTCCAAGCCACTGTATCTCGCATCTGATCCTGGATTTTGTCACTTCCTCGTTCGCCGAATGGAAAAATTACCGTATCTCCTGAGGGTGTTCCGGGATCGAGAGACAAATATCTAAGACCCGTAAGTCCCCCGGATACGAATCGACCCAAATAGATGGAATTCAAGATTAAACAATAATTAAACAGGATAATAGTCAGTTCGTTATATCATACAATTTGTTGTCGTAATATTTCAGGTGTTATATTATTATTTTTCACATCGCCAGGACATGCGAAATAGATTATCATACAAAAAAAAAGTTGTAACGCAATGTTAGTGTCACTTTTGCATTTAAAGTTTAAGAAAAACCATAACCCTAACAACACTAGTTAATCAGGACGTCAATAACCCTATTATACCCTTGATACCTTCTTAATATTTTACAAAATATTCCGTGCTGCAACTTAATTATGTTAAAAAGAGATAGATATATTTTTCTTGTCTTCCCAATAACAAACCATATCAAACTACCGCATACAAACTGATGAACTCATGAAACAGATGAAATCAGAATTTCTTTGAAAAAAACTGTGATTTATTCAGAATTTAAGTAGTCTACCGAACAATCTTTTTTTGTTATTTATTTATATATTTCAGAAAATAATACTCAGTTCATAATTAAACTGAAATAAGGTTAGTATATAAAAGTGCTTTAGTATAATACTAATAAAAGAGTTTCAAAAATAAAAATGATCGTTTAAAACGAAAAAAAAAAGCCTATTTTTAATACAATATAATACATATGCGGATACCATTATTTAATGCAATAGTTTAACTAAGTGATTACCGCCATCAAGACTTCTGCACACTGATAAGAAAACAAAGATTATTTTTTTCCATGTGATATCTTATAAAAATTAAGATGAAACTTCCTGTCTTAGTGCAGCTATAAATAACTGTTACAAACAACAATTGAATTTAAAAACTAAACTGCTCCGAAATTATGTTTTCATTTGTATATATCTGGGCATTTAGGAAAATAAATTAATATAAGAATAAAGAATGCTATCTATTGCTCTTAAATTAAAAAAACATTTTTTCACGCTTGAATCTGAAAAATGTTGTTTTTAACCGCATATATCTAACCACCCAAGCACAGTCATTATACTGCGCCACTCATCACTGTAATCCTCCTCGGAGACTAAAGCGGCAATGGCCAGTTTATCCAATCATGTCCTGAGCGTCTGTGGTTCTCATGCTCTTGGTCAGCCTCCACTGGCTCGTATCCAGTAACACGGCTGATTGAGGAACCTGGTGGAGCGTCCCAAGACTCTGCTTCCACTTTCCCATGCGAGGGAGGTGACTATCATGTAGATTTGGGAGGTCTCTGGGCTGTTTGTAAACACTGTATGAACGTGAATGAAGTACTGTAAATATGAATCAGATCATTGACCACAATTAGTTCTTGCCCAATAAGGTAGATTGTGATTTTATCACAATAAATATTACCATGTATTATACAGCTGTTTTCCTCTTTTATAGTCAGATTTGTGTAATGATTTATTCATTAGTATATTATTATTATTTTTTAAAGAATATGTCTACAAGCTGTATGAAAATTATTTAATAGTATGTAAATGCCATTATTAATTTGAAATACTAATGATACATTATTTAATGAATGTTTTTGAATGTGGATAATAATTAATTTTTGTTTTATTAACCATTATTAACCATACTTAAAACTGATGTACCAATATGAAATAATAAGCTTTGAACATTAATATTTATTAATTACTAAGTAGTTTAATTGATTTAATTTTATATTTATTTAGGTAGGGCTCCAATAACAACAAATTCCACAACTTTTTGAAATATTGCATAGTTATTATAAAAAAAAGAAATTTCTAAAAAAAACCTTCGAGATAAACAAGAAAGCAGAGGTCAATTTTTAACTGTCTTACAGTTAAAATATAAATGATTTCGTGGGTACTTGGAAATATGTTCCAAGAGTTTACATTAAAAAAAATTAACATAAACATAAATTAGTGTTAAAAAAATACTATTTTCTACTTTTTTTTTTAATGAAATTAATTTTTTATATTTTTAAAATTAATTTTTATTAAGTAAAAATTACAATAGTGATAATAGATTACATTCGTTCTGCATTTACAAAAGATGGCATTCACAACATATTTACAAATTTACATTTACTCTTTCATTCAAACTATATCCTCAACATACATTCATTAAGGATATGAGGGGAGAAAACAGCCTAGTATCAGATTATCGGTCAGAATACCCAGTGGATAAATATTTACAAAATATCAAGGGGCCACTTCCGCTTCAATCTAAGAGAATGGTTGTAGTGATAATTGAAAGTGATTTTGCTAGAGGATTTGGATTGACAAATAACTTCTCGTCGAACTTTAATAAGTTTTGGGAATCGTGGTTTTTGATAGAGGAACTTTTAAGGTCATTTTTGAGAGTTTTGTTCGTGACATAAAATGGCGCATTAACCGATCCACATGATATTTGAGGGTTTTGCTGGACCCAACAATTTCAAGTCTCGTATGAAGGTTTTAGGTTAAGCTTTTGTCGAGGTGGAATTTCATCTGATATGGGAAGAGGGGTATCGTTGAAAAGGACTGGTGAACAGAATCCACTTCATAGTTAGTGCATTTTCCTTCGTTGACTTTTATCATACATTGGTTGCTCCAATGCTCAATTTCGGAAAAGTGAATTAGTTGGTTATGGGATGCTATGGCAGGGGATCATGATCGGGTGAAAGGACAGCTGTGTCATCAGCAAATATGGCAAGAAAAGAGTCGACAAGTATAGATGGTGTATCTATTTTTATTGATACAACATCGTCAGTAGACGAGCATATTCAGGGATCCTTAGGACTACAATTTGGAACAAGAAACATTAATTTAGATGTTTACAAGAACAATTAATTTTAACGCTTATTTTAATAATAAAATTAAAAACGATCTAATCATTAAAATAGATACATGAGAGAGAGACGCAAAAATGTTTAAACATAATATGAATGGCCCCATTTCTTCTATAGTCTTTTTTTGAGAGGGTTTCTTTTCTAAAGAAACCACCACCCACTTGGTCAAACGTTTTGAACTTATGGTAAACGCCTAGGACCTACCACCTTATAAAGGTCTAGTCACGTCTCGAATACAAACGATTTATTAATAGTCGACAAAAAGAAGCGTTCGTAAGTAAGAAATAAAACCTACGAAAAAACTAGCTATAAAAAAGGAAATGTGCCTTTGGCTTGCTGGTAGAATGGAGCCCTAACAAAAAGACACCACAAACTGCGGGTTTCCTAGAAAGACAGATGGTCGGAATGGGGGCTGCCAGGGGTTCCAAAGGGTGCAAGGGATGATCCAACCCCAATGGCCACCCCTCATATATCTATGCTAACGTTATACTTCTTCTCCGTGTGTCTCTGACAACAATTGAACCGAAAGCACTCCGTCCAACCAACAGGTTTTAAACCGTAATAAGCAAGCGGTAGGGTTGATGAAGGATAATCACGAATTCAAATCACTCGCCTGCACCGAAACTATTTTTTTTTTTTAATCGTCCTACTTTCAATCTATAAAGTAGTTGAGCTGAGTATTGCCTTCAACACTACATCAAAGATCTTTGTTTTAAGGACTTTACGTGTTTACCTCAATAATGAAAATGTCAGAAATACGACTCACCCCATACATACTTACAAATCCCACACGTGCAGGCACCCTGAATATCCACGTAGTTGGACTAACACAAGACTCCCCAGACACGTCACAACCCCGGAGGAACTGGACAAAGGGATTTAGTAATTTCAAACTGGCATCGCATAACTATATGCATAGGAAGGCATCACTATTTTCATCCCTGTTATTTCACGTATGTCATTCATTCCTATTTATTACTATTATTCATTCACCACCTCATTCACAGGTTGTATAATTTAATGTAAATATCAAAGAGGCGATGCCGAGTGAGGTTAACACTGTAGTTGGTGGGTGGCGTTAAACCACCCTAAATGCGTGTTCTAAACCTTATTTACTACATCTTTATTCAAGTAGCTACGCATTCACCCGCCCGAGGCTGATTGAACCCTGATTAGAGCCATCCTTTAAAGAAAATTCCTTACGTAGGAAGCAAGGAATCGAACCCAGGTCTGCAGTCAGAAGTTCTCATGCTGACCGCACTAGGGTATAAGAACAACAATCGTTGTATGTCTTTTAATAAGCCTATTGTTTGAAAAAAATAACAATCTGCCTTAACATATTTAAAAAAAATTACATGGCCCAGGGAACCCTCGATTCGTACCGGCTATGGAGATTGAGGATTTGGGCGATTCCGTCGCTGTCCCTGTAGCCGTATTACCGTTATGCGGGAGAGGAGAGCCGGAGACGCTCAGTACATTAGCGAAGAATACTGACCAGTGCCAGAACTCACTTATGACAAAATCTCATGGGTCACTTCCGCTTCAATCTGTGAGTAGGATTGTAGGGACGGGTGCAACTTGAAAGTGATCTTGCTAAAGGTTTCCATGGTCGGATAATCCATAATGGAATGTTAAGAATTTCAAGGTCATCGGAGGTCGCTGATTACAGCTTATTAAAAATTTAAAGTGCAGTTTTGCATAAGATTTTCACACGATGAGCAACCCCCCCCCACCCTTGTGAGGGCTATACAATATAGTTTACCGTATGAATATACATGGGCATAATTGAAGCATACACAAGGAGAGGGGGACCCGATGTGAATTGCAAACAAACTTAGGCCTAAGGCTCCAGTACCTGGATGATAATGGTCCAGGCCTCAGGCAGCGTGGGTCAAGCACCTCTTTATAGACCAATAGAATGCCTTGAGTGGTTTTGACTTGGGGGTCTTGTGCTCAATAACGGACCAATATCAACACCCCGCAAGCTTCCCCGTGAAATAAGTAGAGAAGAGGTGCAATAGGCCTTTTAGAATACAATCGTATATTGTTTCAAAATTTTATATAAACGTAATAAAAACTAGGCGTTAACAACTAACTTGAATAAGACAGATATAAAATAATTTTATTTGCTCAATTCATGTGTTTAGCACACTGTGTCACAAATGCATTAAAAAAACCTGCATGATTTAAATAAAACCTATGCTATTTGTAAATATCATAAATATAAAATATATTATGTCTTAAGTTATATTAAATTTTTAGTCTAGAACTTCTTTATTGTGATAAAATTAAAATGTGCCTTATTCGGAAATATGTAATTGTGATAAATGTTCTCATTTATGCTAAATTTACAATTTTCATTCATACAGTATTTACTAACAGCCCAAAGACCACCCCAAAGATCCACATGGTTGTCACCTCCCTCGCATGCGAAAGAGGAAGCGTAGTCTTGGGAAGTCTCCCACGGTCATCCGCCAGCCGCACCACTCGATACTCGTATCTGGCTCACCAGTGGAGCCTGACCAAGAGTGCAAGAGCCTTATACGGTCAAGAGATGATTGGAGAAACTGGTCATTGCCAGGACTCCCACTGTCCCGTATTTGCAGCAGGTCACGAGGCCACTGCTTCTTTAGTCTCCGAGGAGGATTATAGGGATGAGTGGCGCATTGTAATGAGTATGCTAGGCAATTAGGGTGGTTGGATAGGTTACTATGGAAGTTCTTGAACTTAGAAGGGATGAGTTCAAGAGTGTAGGGAATATTAAGATCGTTATGAAGGGCTTTGTTTCCTGTGGAGTACCCCAAGGAGCCGTTTTATCCCCTGTACTATTCAACGTATACACGTCTGAGATTGTCGGAGCCCGGTACAAAAATACCACAGTTACTGCTTTCGCAGATAAAATAGCGGTGTACAGTGTAGCTCTAAGACAGGCTGAAGTAGCCTGTAACCAGATCAGTGAGAGATTAGGGAGACTCAATATCTCTGTAAACGCGGGTAAGACTGACTGCGTAATTTTCTTTTTTCAAAAGGAAAAAAGCCCGCTCTCTACTAGTTACATAGTAGGAACGGAGGAAAATTCACCAGCCAACGACCTAGTATATCTGGGAGTTAAAATGGACAGACACCTCTATTTTAGTAACCATTTTGCGAAGAAGTTGAAGCATACACGCATGAAGTCCTACCGGCTTACGCACTTATTGACTTCCCCCAATCTATCACTGCGTCTCAAGCTACTGATTTACAAGAGCATACTCAGGCCTACCGCTGTTTCGTTATCTGACGTATACGACAGCTAAGAAACTCCAACAATTCCAAAACGGTGTACTGATGAAAGTGGTCAGAGGTATTTCGTTCAAGCTGCGGAGCAACAGTAAGCTTCACGATATCTTTGAGCTGCCTACGGTGGTTGAATTTATCCAAAAAAAACCAAAAAAAAAACCCTTTGTTTCTGACATAACTAGGGGCATTTGCTATTCCTAGGACTTTTGATTGAAAGGCTTGGATATCATATTATAGTAAATGTACATTTTTTTTACACGACTGAAATTCCAGTAATTCAGCAGGATTATAGAGATTTGTAACGCTTTATTTGTAACGGTTATTCGTAGAATCCAAAGAACGGAACACACTCCTGGCGAATATCGGCAAATTTCCCCGTGAAAATATTTTATTTTTCAAACCGAATCTCGTGAAGAAAGCTTCTTTTCTCATTTATACCAGTTTGCATTTTTATCCGTCAGATCTACTTTCCAAGCCACTGTATCTCGCATCTGATCCTGGATTTTGTCACTTCCTCGTTCGTCAGTTATATAATATTCGTTTTTAGCTGAAATGTGTACTTCAGTTGAGACATATGGTCTACCCTTCCTTTGTTCTTTTACAACCCTTCCTAACCCTTTGCTACCTGCCTGGGCCTTCGACAGAACACTTGTCCTTTAGCCTTAGCCAAAGGATGTCCTAGTGCTGTAATTCATTCATATTTGTATGTATATATATCAGTGTTTTGATTGTTATTCATAATAAAGTTTTTTAAAATACACTCCTCGAACAAGATTATTTAACTGCCGAATGGAAAAATTACCGTATCTCCTGTGGGTATTCCGGGATCGGCGTAATAAGGGGCATTAACTATTTGTTCTCAGGACTTTTGATTGAAAGGATTGGATACGCTTGTTCAACTTTTTTGCTGTCCTCTATAACTCTATTCCGTACGTCCAGATTGGCTTAAGTATTACTTTGTTGATTAGTATCTATTATAACTAAAATTACAATTTATTTATTTTTAATCTGGATTGCCTCAGCCGAAATACTGCCGATAAGGTACTTCGATGACAAGAAGAAAAAACTTACCGATTTCGGTGTACCGAGGTGATGAATCAGTAACCAATGTCATAACAAATTATAGTAAGATTTTTATGGTCAAAGTTTTATGTGTTTTAGAGATATTTACATGAAAATTTCCATTTACCGTTTAGCCGAGACTGCTCGTTTAACAAAAAAAACGATGGAAATTATTCGTAAAATTCTCACGAAACTACCGTAAGTTGACTTTTTAATAACTTAGATTTTGTAAAAATTGTCAACTAGATTTTATTTTTTGAAATATACATGAAAACGAAATTAATGGTTGAAATAAATAAAGAAATAATATCAAGAAATATTGGAGTACGCGACTAAAGTATGTACAATTTTATCTCTCTCAAAATTGTACCAGTAAAGTAAATCAATAAGTTAAAAGCGTTTGCAGCGGGATGGGGGAAAGAGAATTGTTAAGTTTTCATCAAGCTTATGAGTGAAGAACGTTTCGGACGTACTGTTTATGTCTGTATCAGGCCCTTTTGCAAGGAGGCTGGTGTGCTTGAGTCAATAAATTCGAAGAATACCGTACAATTCTCTTTCATCAACCTAAACCAATCTAGCGATAGACTCTTCTTCACAGAATTTATTTTATTTGTTAAACAGTACTGGTCACATAAAATTACCTTTCTTTTTTTTTAGTTTGTTTTAGGACACGTCAACCACAAGAGTAATTAAAAACCAGTGGAAGCAAATAGCTTGTCGGATCCGACTTGAGCATCGAAGTTTAATAAAAGAATTTGATGAAGATCGCAGTTTGATTTTTTTCCCGTATATTTCCGGATTTCTAAAAGACAGACGGATGAATTAAAGGTCGTAAAATTTATTAAACTCATTACTGCTGACCAAAAATACTTTATTTTACGTTCAAACCACACCAATCACTTTTAGACAAATAAAAAATAAAATTTGAGGTATTGCTGATTTTAAATATTTCGAGGCAATAGTTTTGAGATAGATTTATTTTCTTTTTACTAGCTTTTACAAATGATACCTAGATAATTAAATACATGAAATTCAGATGAAAAACAGTAATAAAAGAAGCCTCAATCATAATGAAAATATTCAACAAAATACCAGTCACTATAGTATTTATGTTCTCCAATAGCACAGTCTATTGTTGGAGTTAGGTTGTAATAAATATTAACATAACGGAAGGTATTATATTTACTAGAGTACATGTTGTAATGTGAACATATAGTCTTTATTGTAGTAGCCAATTAATTTTATTGGAGGTTTGCGGAGGGTAGACATTTTTGAAAAAATAAAAATGACAAACGTTATATAGATGTATGTATAGTTGTCACTCTACGTATCTTAACCAGCGGTTTAAGAGACTATAGTTTAAAATCCTACCGTATCTAACGTGTCCTCAACCACGGTAAAAAATAATCATGACTTTAAATTTAGACATATTTTTTTTTACATTTAATTGTTGTTGTTTATACACATTTATTTAAACTTCGGACGGAATAACCAATACTGGTGGAGGAACACAAATATCCAACCACCATGCTTTGCCTTAAACTCAGATAATAAGACAAGTGACTAGCCCGAAAAAAGTCAACAATAAATTTTAAAATATGTTATCTATTCTGTTTTTTGGGAGCAGAGCCAGGCGCCTTAAATCCTCCCTGTGATAAGATAGTACAACTACTGTAGTGTGAGGTGTGGTTTGAAACTTAAAAAATATTTTAGGCGTAAATATTTAGAAAATGACACTGTATCTAATGTTTTTTTAAAGTTTATTATGTACATAATTTACAATTATACGCAGAAGCACAAGCAAAATAATACATGATTTGGTCACTGAGACACTGGATTCTTTTATACTATTAATGTACACAAATAATATTAATACTAAATAAAACATAAAAGTAAACAAAATTAGTAGTAGATACAAAATTTCATTTCTTTAATGTTATTCGAATAATATATATTTTGTGCGTTTGTGAATATAACATTTGAGGGTATGTTTACTGTCATTGCCTGTTTCTCCCTCAATTTATCAATGGGTTTTCGGGTTATGGAAGTTAGAAAAAACAAATGTCTGGGCGTGTACATATTTATGGATTGTGGGTAATTGTCTGTCTGTTAGCATGGTGGTTAGCTGGGTGTATCGAGGGTATTTGTAATTATTCCCACACTGATGTTTTTTACGACTTCCGATTTGCTGTAATTTGAAGTACAACTGTAACTCCGAAACTACTTTATGTAAAATTGATTTGTTTTTGGTCATCAGTTCTGTTTGAAGTGTATAGTTTGCTGACGCCTTGCGCCAGACTGCTATTTCTAATAACGGTAAATGAAAAAATCAATAAATATTTGGTTCTATGTCGATCCTTTGGTTTGAATTATTCAATAAGTGCCTGAATTATTAAACGGCGCCGGCTTGTTTGTTTTGGGCTAGGCGTTGAAAACGTTTTTGTAGCGGTAAACTTCTTCAGCAGTGGCAGAGAATAAATTTTCTTGGCGAGGAGAAAGTTGAAACACGCTTCCCCGGGCAACTCTCATACCACATATCAGACAACTAAAAGCAATTAAGCAGATACGTAAATCAAATAATTAACTTTAAACACTAAATGAAAATTTCGATAAGGTACTCAAATTCACAAGTGTATTTCATTAAAAGAGATGTACCATTAATGTTTTGTGTACAATGTACCACCGATCCACTCTTATAATACCTAATGATTACTCCGGGACTGGAGCCTACCTTGATGATTTTCAAAAAGATTTTTTAGACTTTTCACATACCTGAAAAAAAAAAAAAAAAATTAATAAAACATAAAAATAACTTTTTAATATGTAATAATTTTTTTAAAAAATAAAGTCAAATGCACACATCATTAGATTTATAACGAAGTAAGCAAGCTTTTATGCCAATTTTCTCCGATTGACTGAGTAACAAAAAAGTTACGACCAATTAAATATTACGATTTCCTGGTCAAGAAATATGTACCGTACAAAAAATAATTTTACGTTTTTAGTACATACTTACATATAAAACACGATAGCCTTAAACTTGTTAGCATACACTCATTTTGGATTCAGTGAATGCGATTTTCTATTTTTCCATGACTTGAAATATTTCAATTCGTCAAAAAAAAAAAGAAAATCATCAAGAGATTGAAATATGAATGCATACTTCGTTCGTCACTTTTAGGGGAGTGCTTGGCTGAATCCCCCCTTCCCTAACAATCAGTTCACAAATTGAAAATGGGTAACACTTTCACGCCTCAAAAGGCGCAAAGCTAAAAAGAGTGGGCGATGAAAAACAACAGTTAAGCGACACAAACTTTTTATTCAAACTGACGTACGCTTTGATGTTTCCATTTCCCAAAGGCACTTACTGGTCACTAAAAATATTCACGGATATAATGTGTTCGTCTACGTAAAAAGCAATCAGAGCGGAGAGATTTGTTGAGATTAACGTCCGTTGAAATAAATTCAAAAACATTTTATTTTGAGCCGGTATATTAAAATAAAATTCTTTAAAAATATATAAACCCGTAAAAAAGCACCATTATTTATGTTATTTTTTTTATAATCTCTAAAAAATAATTTTCCAGGTCACAGCTTAAATATAACATTGGAGCCATCAATAGATATGGCATTTTAGCTTCATATAATTTTTTTTAAACTAATAAAACTGTATTTTTCCTACAGAAACCGTGTAGTTCAATAACAATCATTTAATACGATAATTATTTAAAAAATGAAGGGTTCTAAATGAGTTCTAAAAGTAATACTGGGTGCTGTTTTTTGAGTTACTTCCTACTTTATATAGTTCTTATGCAATACACAATTTACTTTATGACTTCAAAACTTTATATTATATTCATGGGGTGTTCGACCACGGTGACTGAAGACTCATACTCTGGGTTTATACAACAGCCTAGGTATAACAAGGAACTGGTTTCGCTACAACTCTTCATTAAACACCGAGTACGGAGTGTATGGGGTTGCGTACGTTTTTGGAACAGGCAGTGTCTCAGTGGCCGACTGTACTATCTACTCACCGAACATTAGCACTCGTGATCGGACTTTGTTACACTCTGAAAACTATATTTTTTGAAATATCTTTGAATTGCGTAGCCAAAATCAAAACCCTCAAAATCAATCTTTCTTGTGATGAAATTGAAACCTGCTTTTTTATTGGACAATAAGTAATTGTGATAAATGTTCTCATTCGTGCCATATTTACAATTTTACATTTACTCCCTCATTCACACAGTATTTACAAACAGCCCAGATACCTCCCAAATCCACATGATTGTCACCCCCCTCGCATGCGAAAGTGGAAGCGGAGTCTTGGGAAGTCCCCCTTGCTCACCCATTAGCCACGTCAACAGATACGAGCCAGTGGAGGCTGGCCAAGAACGCAAGAGCCACAAACGCTCAGGACATGGTGCAGACAATATCATCAGTTTATCATGTCAAACTTGAAAAGCTTCTGAGCTTTAACTTAAGAAAACTTATAATTTAGGAAAACGTTACCAAATTATTTCAGTTTTATTTTTTTAGTACATACCGTAATATTAGTATGACTAATACGATTACCATAATTTTGACAAGGAGAGCCATAGGCCCAATTTTCGGACCAATAAAACGGTTTTACCCCTCCCCCTGGCTTTAATTTGTCTAATACCATAATTTAAACCTTAATTCGAGGAATAATGGAGAATACATTTGACACATGTATTACGACATACAGGCATGCGAAAAGTAATGAAATCTTCGGGCTGGATGGGTGTTTGACCACAGCGAACCCACCACGTTCCTCCAATTTATCATCATCCAATTTACTCACCTCGCAGTTGAACTTCTCTGTGTTTAATCTTAGCTAACTAACCTCAGACAAAAGCAGCTATTTCCCAGAAGATTTATTAAGATGCCGGTTAGGAATTTAAATAAAACAAGCGAGTTGGCGACACGGCACGGAGGCAAACAAACAGCTCACCTCCAAGTGTAATTAGCTTTTCTAAGTTTCATGAGTTACGTCAGGTAGTTTCCATCCCACTATCATTTTCCTAGAGTTTCATTTTCAATTAATAGCTTAAATAATTTAGTCCCCTCTCCCTTGGCCTAATTATAAATTAATGATATACAAACATATGGGAAAGTTTATTTATGTGCAATGAAACAGGAAGGTCCGAAAACGAGTTCACTTTTGATAAGCCGAATTTTCAGTCATGATTTCCTTATTATTTAGCACAAGAACTGCAAATGTCCGAATTTCAAGATTTCGGGAAATCAAATTATCCGGAAGCATCACATCTGGGAGTTCTTAGCTAACTAAGCCATGAATTCAGAAGTGTACCTAGGGGAGCCATATTTCGCACCTGAATGACATAAAAATAAACAATATAATATAACGATGAAACCTAAAGAATCAATGATTGTAATAAGTAAGCAATTGAACAAAAAATGCGTGCTTAGACATGCGCCGTAAATTTATAATTGGCGATGACCACATGAAGATGTGTCACCTGGTGGTAGGATCGAAATCTAGCGTTAAAAATCGTAGAAAAACAACTAATAGATGAAATAAATATTGACAATGTCATTCAACGGTTTCCTAATAAAAAAGCAGGAAAAATAAATATACGAACATACATTTTATTATTATGGGTACAATAATTTTTAAGCAAATACAATTTTGTATTAATGTTCGCTAATTGTTAATAAGAACTCTTGATATTTACTGATTTTGAAAGGGGGGCAAATGATACGCTACTGTGTTGAGCATTGCAAATAATACGATTTCATACACAAGGACCTTATGAAGGCATAAACATAATGTTGGAACGTAATGCATAATTTTGTTGATAATCAAATATTAATATTTATTTAACCATTTTCTTTGAATTGACATAACGAATCAATTATAAAACAATACGAAGGTTTACTTTAAGATATCGCAGAACATACTCGTACTTACGACGGTTCTTGAATAAGCTACGATATCCGGTGTATTTGTTTATACATTAACTATTTTTTGTAAAACTAGGGAGCACTCATAATTATTTACCGCATACCATAAACCAAAATCTGTCAATTTTCTAAATACGTTTCATGACCCCTTTTGTTACCAAGAAGATATGCACTTCATCACCCCTCTATTCCAACTGTAATGCATTATATGTGTTAGAACTAATCTTTATTAAGTAAATGCTAGTGAATTTTGAAAAACTATTTACTTACCGTTTGATATAAGGATAAGGATGCCGAGGATCAGGAGGTCGTCGCAGGAATATTTGAATAGTAAGAGGAATAACTTTACATAATAAATATAAAAAATGATTTTGAATGAGTTCTATATTATTGCCGATTCCAAAGGGAGAGGATAAACACTCAATTAGGAACCAGGTCTGTCTGTCTGTTCAACACAATAGCTGTAAGAAAAATGATTCAATTGACCTCAAGTTTAAAAGGTACAACTAAAAATACCCAATATTCACTATTAATATGTTTTGACCACTATTTAATAGATTTCAATAATTCAGGGATTCGGCTCTCTTCTCCCCATAAAATGGAGATTGTTGATTGATCATAATTATATTAATGATTGGGGTAGAGAGTATTAACAGTCTAGCAGCAACCACGTCCCTAGCGCCACCTACCAATTACGATGAGAATATTTGTAGGATTTCTACTTTCATTACACGGTGAACTACAGATTAAATTTTAATAAAATGAAGTATTAATTTTAATGAATTATTAACTATCAAAAAAGTAAGCAGGTGTCGTTTTCTAACTACTGATTAATATAAATTGGGAAACATAATATTTTAATGATATAAATATTATTATATTAAAAATAATATAAATTGGAAAACGTAGCCAGTAGCATTTTATCTGAATGTGTATTATAAATTATTGTGACGATGTTTTTCAGGACCGTAGCATTGTGGTTAGCATGCTGACTACTGACAGCGGAGGCCCGGGTTCGATCCCCGGCTCAGCCTGTAATCTTCTAGGGGGTGGGACTGCCCAGGGTAAATTCAACCGCGTGAGGATAAATGAGTGAGACTTCTTGAGAGTTGAGAGCGTCTCGAATATGAAAATTGTGAAGGATATTATGCAGCTTACGTTTGACCGGCGCAGAGTAGGTGTTGTTCCCAGAGACCATGAGCGTTTTTGTTTTTTTTCTGACATTACCTGCTAATAGAAACGCATGTTTCATAATAAGAAGTACTTTTCTAAATTATTAAGAATTTTTTAATAATTATAAAATATTTAGCAGAAGGCAGCCGCCAACGTAGGTAATTTTTTTTAAAGCCTGCGACGCTACTAGGAGGCCACGGAGAGTGTAATGAGGGTCAGGCCGGACTCCCCACTCTTATCTCTAGCACAGCTGACTACAGCCTTTCAATATGGCCGCCTTCTCTACGAATTGTGAAGTGAAACTTACACTTAGCAAATACAGTCCACAGCTTCACTATCCAGTCACCTGTAGACAGCTCCTCCGTGAACAGTTCACCCAATAGTCGGTTGAAACAGTTCTACGAACTAGGCACTTCTTACGAACGGTAACCAAAAACAGTTAGTTGTAGAGTGATACGAAAACGACTTGTTATAGTTAGCGCAGGCGCAGTACTTAAAAGAAACTAAGGCCGACTTCCATACCTACCAACTAAAGCAGGAAAGATCGCTAGGGGTGGTGATTAGAGACCTGCATCCCACTACACCAGCGTACGAGATAGAAAAGGAGCTTTTAAGCTTAGGATACAAGGTTCGCCAAATTACCAATGTGCTCCGTGAGGAAAGGCAAGAAAATGATGCAAGTTTCAAGACACCACTGCCCTTGTTCTTTGTGAGTCTAGAGCGAACACCTGTAGTGGAAAAAATCTACGAGCTTACCCACTTGTATTACACAAGAGTAAAGGGCGAAAAACCTTACACGAAACGTGACATAGTCCAATACCATAATTGCTAGGCATATGGGCACACCAAATCATACTGCTACCACCCTCCCAGGTGTGTAAAGTGCAGTGGGCAGAGCACAAAAGTGAATTGTGCAAAAAGCCCCTAAAATCACTTGCTGTATGCGTGCTCTGTCAACAAGGCCACCCAGCAAACTATAAAGGCTGTGAGGCTTACAGAATTCTGAAGTCCAGAAGCGAACAACGTCGTCAGCCAGAAGAAAAGAAGCCAGCCATAGGCATTGTCTACTCCTCCTCCGCAAGTTCTTCTTCCCCAGCACGCCGTTCATCCCAGAAACCAGCAAACTCAATCCCATCCTAAACCACACATCTCGCATATTCCTCTACCTTCAAGCTCTTCAGATCTCATTAGTCTATTAACATCTTTCCTTACGCGAGGGAGGTGAGAACCATGTGGACTTGTGGGGCCTCTGGGATGTTTGTATATATAGTATGAACGAGTGAGTGAATGAAAATTGTAAATTGGTATGATTGAGATAATTTATCACAATTACTTATAGCCCAAACAGGCAGATTGTAATTTTATCATAATAAAGTTGTTGTAAATAAAAAATAAAAAAAATATTATGCAGGTCTTTTAATCAGAATATAATGTTCACTTGCATATAAATATTCAAATATATACTATTTAGATTTTTATTGGTGTAAAAGTAAATTGATTTTTTTGTTTTTAAATGACATGGCAGGTACTTGCGTGGTATATACATTTATTTTATTCGCTCCATTTTGTGAGAAATAAATTGAAGATATTTTTACCACTAAGATGTTAATTGAAAATATATCAAATTGCTTGAAATCAGACAGCGGATAAGGGTTTGATGTAAATCCGGTATGGATTATAGAGTAGAAACCGTGGCACGGAGACTGCAGTAAGCAAATGGCCATAAAATTAGTCCCAGACTGTCCAATTCATGTTAGTGCTACAACTTGAGCACATTTCGTGTCAGCCAACTTGATCGGAGTTTGATGAATTTTAAATGGAAGTTCGCGAGTACGTATGTCAAGGAGACATGCTCAGACAAACTTGGCGACAGCTCTCTGGCAGACTAATGCGTTCGGAGCAACGCGCTTTGAAATCACCATGTAATTATAATGCTGTAGTATTGCAACTGAAACATTTGTATCAGTAAATCACCAAGATAAAATAATGTACGCTGGGGCAATATTTAGTTAAAATTACAATTTGCTTATCCGTCATTGTATAATTGTGGTTTAAGAGCTCATTCCTTATGCACGATTCTACTCACTCAATATGTGCAGTTAACATAAATACACTATATTCATACAATATGTATATACTAAATCTGCCTAGGAGCCCCCCCCCTATCCATCCGGGACATTCCTCGAGTAGTGGAGTCACTAGAGGCAACGAAGCTTCTCTCACCTCACATTCCGACCTTTTTGCGGCAAGACGCTCAGCAGGACATGAGTGGAGAATTCAGGAAGCAGTATTTTATGTGAATGTCTATTATAAAATAAGGTGAGGATATTTTTCTGATATAGGACCGTAGCCCTGTGGTTAGCTTGCCGACTACTAACAGTGGAGGCCCCGGCTTAGCCTAGAATTTTCTAGAGGGAAGGGTCTGATCAAGGTTAACTCAACCTCTTAAGGATAAATGAGTAGATTCTCTAATAAAAAAGTAGCGAATCCGATCAAGTACACACTTTTAAATTTGAGAAGTAACGCCTCATCACCTCAGAGCCACCTAACGACTACATTGAAAACCTTCGTTTGCTATTTTTTACAAGAAGTGTTACACAATTTGTTTATTATTTATTTTTATTTTATATTAATGGAACCTTATTTTTTTTAACAAATTACAATTATTTCAGTGCGTATGGAAGTGAAAGTACATAAATATTATAAAAAATACATGGAGATCAAACAATTAGAAAAAAAAGTGTCATTTTCATTAAACAAAAATTGTTTAATTGACAGTTTTAAAAGTTTGTATAATCCACTTATGCTCTAACATAAATTATTCATTATTTATCAGGACGTGAAGAACTTTAATTTAATGCCCTATTCAGTTAGACATATTTTTGTACTACAAAGAAATTTATTAAAGGCCAGTCACTGTTCTGAGAAGCTGTAACTTTTCATCGCAATATCATGCTTCTTAATAATTATAGGGAAAAATGATTTTGTAATCAAGTAATTAATGGCAGTTAATCACGATTCATGAAAAAATATAGTCTTCCCAAAATGGGACCTTCATGTAAGATTGATTATGTCAGTACCTCAACCAAAATATCATATTTTTAAAAATCAGAAAAGACAGACGTACATAGAAGAGACAATAAAGGGTTAGTTACAGGTTTTTGTTTCTGTTTTCCTGAACTTAAATCTGTGGATGGTATAGTTTTAGCTTAGAGGCAACTATATGAAATGATCCTCTCTCCCACTCTCTAAAAAACATAACAAAAGGGTCTCGCAAGTTATTTTTCTCGATATCAATTTCCTAAAATTGATAAAATTGTCGTTAGACCGCATAGGTTTGATGATGCAGCTCATATATTCGACTAAAGTTCATATTAATTAAAATATTTAGTGCGAATATTTTGTTTCAATTCAAAAAGTATAAAACAGTCAAATGAGGAGGTATGGATAGATTTATCGTGAACAGGTTAAAGCAGTTTACACGACGCGTCCATTAGAGACTGACTGGCACGCGACATTTCGGGGTGGATTTCATTTAAAAATTAATGGAGAAAGTTGACCTGTAATTGGTGCCTATCAACGTCAAACTTATAGAAAAACGAAAAATCCATCTCACAATCTCAAAACGTCGACGTACTTAAAATCACTTTGACGATTCTCGTTTATAACTTTGATATTTCACGCTTAGTTCTTTGATTACAACGTTAAAAGTAATTTCTTGTGTTCAACATTAACGGCTAATTAAGGTTTTGCATAAATTACAATGTTAATTTAATTTACATATTTATCAGAGCGCGGGTAATAGCGGGTGAAATCTACTGCTTTTTATGTGTATTGTAATGCAAAAATAATTATACAGTACAATGTGTAATTAAAGAATCGAAGAAGGAAGAATGTGAGGATAATTTATACTACAGCTTGATTGTTTGTATTGTGTTCTAACCTACCGATAATACGTAAGGACTTAAGTAGCCAACACCTTAAGAACGTAGACCATCTAGCCTAAAGAGATGTCCAATTCTAAAAATGGTCAACACTATTGGAGGTTGAAAGGCCTTAAAGGCGAAAAGATTAGAAAAATAGAGTGATCGAACAGGTTAGCTCTGCGACACTTAAAAACCATTGATATCAAGGTGGCTTGATATAATATTATATTAAATGGCCGGGGATCGAACCCAGGACCTAACAATCATGTTGGGTGGTCTTGGAACTATCATTGTACAATCACTAGTCTAATCAAAAGCAGATCTCTTTAGCAATGCATAGGATGCTGCACGGAGTTTGGTAAAATGTAGTTCATTACTTTAACTATTCCAAGAGTTAATTCGACTGAATTTGGCATTATATGAATATAATATTAAATATATAACAAATACCAATAATAATAAGTAAATGGTGGACCACCAAGCGAACCAAAGTAAATCCGCTATATTGATAAAAAAGAAAAGTGAAATTGGTAATCGAATTTAAAACAGTTTCTAAATTATTATTAATATTTTCGAATTCTTGTGTTATGAAGAAATAACAGTTTCAAAGTGGGAAATTTGAGTAAGAATGGCCTTGAAGGAACACAATATGTAAGTGTGTATTTTGTTATCTATGCTCCTATTCCTATCAGCACAGCTAATTGGTTAGCTTGAATCCGATTTGGGCCAAATCGGATCGGCGGCACTCATGAAATCGAACAAAATTAGAGCTTAATCATCCTCAATTCAAGGGGGACCAATTCCAATTTCAATGAAGAGGTGAGCGGAATCATTCAAGGCAGAGGATGTGGTTGGCCGGACACAATGGAATCGGGAAAGTTCTAAAGCCACCCCTACCCCTCTAACCCTGTATCTATTTCACCTTAATGAATTTCATTTCCTGGCCAAACTACCGGACACCTTCATTGTCACCAGGTTACCACTCTAACAGAAAATCTATCCAAATTAACGTTACTGATTTAAGCTTAATTGGGCTAAGCGTTGTGATGTCCAAAAGAAATACCCAGTGGAAACAAGTACCAAAATACAGGAATCGCAACAAAGGTATGCAAGAAATAAATTCATATTTTTATTCAAACCAAATAACTGATTATACATTATAATTAATAAGTATGAAACTCGAGAGGGCAGAGAGGTTTCGAGACGAGGCGGCAAATGAACCGCACGGAGTGCACGTCTGGTATACAAATAAAGGATCCTTAAACAACTATAATTATAAGTCGTAATCTGGTTTGAAAACCTGTACTTCATATAGTGGTAGACAATGACAAACAAACCCGACTTCGCAATTAATTGATAACTATTATAATATATTATATTTATAGGGTTTTAAACGTGGTTACAGTAGCCCTCCTGAAAAAATGTGAAATTTAGACAATTTAGTCGTGGATCTCACTGTTATTATTAACTATTAGCCAGAGTAAAAAAAAACATACCAAGAAGCCCGTCCACTCGTGCTAGGTACCTAGGTTGGTAGAATCCTCTGAATATTGGGTCCTGAGATCGAGTACCGCCTCGCTCGGATGTTTTTTCTTTGTAACTTAAAAGTAGATAATTCCACGCGAGCCTTGAACCCGGAATGTTACAATAGTCAATCCTAGTCACATAAGTATCTTAATCGCCCTCTCAATATATATTGAAACCTTCCTCATTTTTCACCATTTCTCTTTTTTTGATCAATTTAACTTAACTAATTTGGTAGGTCCGTCATGAGATCTTTAATTCAAATTGTTTTATGTCTTTGACATAGGAATTTATCCCGATTGAATCGCCCGATCTCAAGGCTAATGCTGTGGTTATTAATAAATTGAGAAACTAGGAATTGTGAAATATATTCAAATAAAATGGTTATAACAAATAATTATAATTAACATAGAGTACTGACAAAAAGTATAAAAAAATATTCAATTCCTGAATGCAGTTAAACAATCATTTTATCTTACATACAGTTTATATTACCTTATAATTTTTTGATGATGTATCATAATAGTTCTTTTTTTTTGGTCAGAAATCTGTACGTCGTATTATTTACTGTTATTCTGTAATAAGTCTTAATTACTGTTACTTATTACTGTTAACAGTAATAAGTCTGTACTTATTTACTGTGTTCGTATTATTTATTATTACTGTACGTCCTGGATTCATTTTTTTTTATTCTATTCTACTGTATTTTAAGTACGTCCAATATTATAAATAATGATGAATACAGTTTCTTTTAATTACTATATTTGATAATGGAAAACATGTATAAAACCAATAATAACGAACTAATCCCTAGAAACTTGTTGGTAATTCGAACAATATATTCATTGTAAAATATTATAAACTGACAAACAATTATATTTAAATTTAATTATAAGGCTATTTTTACTATTACAGTATCTAGTTTTCTGATATCAAACTTCCTGGGTTAAAATAAACTACTTAGGCGTATCCGTTTCTTGAGATTTTTCGCTCCCAAATCTTGACTTGGCAGATCCCAAGCCTCATTTTTTTCCACTCAGTTGCGAAGTGTGAATGAGCAGCTACTTAATTAGGAAGCACTCTTTAGTAGCAATAAAGTCGCCTATTATGAATGAATGAAGTAGGAACAAAAACTTCGAAAAATTGTTGTTTGGCAGCTTACGTTGTTCATTCCACTCCATCACTAACGGGAAAGGCATATTAGACTTACACAACTGACCTATTCTAATTAAGGAAAAGTATTCGCTTAAGATCGTAGACCACTACTTGTTACTTCAAGCCGTCACAGTCGCGCAACATGCCCTGCAGTTCGCCTCGGAAGGAGAAATTACGGAACCGGGTGAGTTAGTTGTGAGGGGGGAGGGCTTAAAACAGCCCGGAAATTAATATTCTTGTCGATGGGGAAACCATACCTGCTGTGGCGGCGGTTCCAAACTATCGGCTTTGACCGAGGCCCCGGTTGCGTAAATTTGAACTTAACAGTAAACACCGCTCGACCGTAGTGTGTATTTAGGGAAGGGTTCGGGTATAGGGCAACACCCCCAACCCCCCCATGTCTGCGGGAAACAGCCACGAGTTTAGCGCTAACAGGACGAAGTATCAACAATTAAAATAACAGTTATCTCGCCTTGGATGGTATGGAACTATGTCGCAATCTATCGACCTCTAAAAATAAAATTACGATGTTAATTGCGGTTTTAATGGCTTTTTGTGATTAGGGATACAAACCCACTAGGGGCCACTCCAAAATTCACTAAGGTGCTCTACCAACAGCTAGCATCTGTGAGGATCGTCCTCACAAGATCATATTACTATGAATTTTCTTTGGTCAAACTCATTAGTAAAGTCTATTTTTTCTTTGGATAACAATTATTAGTAATACCAGGATCTATATTACTACTAAAATTGTCGATTTTGTGATCACGGTTTTGAAAAAGAATTCACTTTGTACCCTACTCAAATTATATAAAACTTTTTTAGGCCAAGTAATTAATTGATTGCTCTGAATCATGCTTTATAGAGATGTATACATATATTTTTCATCCTTACATCAAATGGGACTACTCTTTCAAATTTCATGTCTCTGGCTTGAATATAGGACTCACAAACACTGAAGACTGAACAGGTAGCCCCAAAGATAGAGCAAAAGTAAGTTAACATTTTATATGGATATAAAAAATACAATAGCTACATGTATGAACAACTGTTTATTTATTATTAAATTATACAAATCAGGATTTATTCGAAAAATCAACTAGTTAAGATTTAATTTAGCCACTTATATGACTCCATAACAACTCTTTTTGAACGAAAAGTCCAGAAACTCCAGACACATGGCAACCCCTCCCTGCCCTGCCCTGCGACCCCAAGTATAGCTGAAAGTAATTAATTTTTATAAAATAATTTAAGACTCACTTAACCCATAATTTTTAATGTAGTATATATCCTAACATTAGTAATTACTGAAAACCGTTAGGCAAAGATAAACTATACCTAAGTGGTATTGGAGGGTGTACCCCAGGTCCGAGTCCCCATCCTAACAGTATATTATTTCTTTCGATGACAACAGCTATTTTTTGTGAGAAAAACACCTAATTAACAACTTTTTATGAATCTTTTTATTTCATTTTATGTATTTGGGCTCATTAAATATAGTTGTCAGACTCCAGAACACCTCTAAACTAAAATTAAAATATAATTAATACGTAAAGCTAACATATATCTACTTATTAATAAGTAGAAAAACCGAAACAGAAAAACCTTAAACTGAAACACCAATTTCTAGTGGTTAAGGGTAAAATGGATACCATTATGTGTATGCACATTGTAGTTTTAACATGAAATTCAACACTTTATCCCAAATTATTGTTGCTACTCTTAAAATTTTCAAATACAACTTTGAATGTTTTCTTTTATGAGGTTATAAATAAAGACATCACTGGTAATCATTTAGTCGGGAGATAGTAGTACGCCTAGGTGAATTCCTTTATTATTCTTGTGAATTCATTCTGTGCTCTTAACTGCTTAAAAAGCTGGAGGCTACGATTTTTTCTACATTAACATACTGTTAACATGTTAAACACATCATTACTACATAATATCTAAAATGGCCAAACCAAATATGATTATTTATACAAAACAGAAGAGATATGTAAAATTAATTAGTAATATCTGGTTATCTACAGTAGAACATATTGACGAATATAGCATTTCTGGATTTTTCTATGAGTATGTTAACTTAGACCTGTAACTTCCTTAAACTGCAGAGCTACGGGGACAGCAAAAAAGTGGAAGATCAAGCGTATCCAATCCTTTCAATCAAAAGACCAGAATAGTTAACACCCCTCATTACGTCAACAACAAAACCCTTCATAACGATCTTAATATACCCTGCATTCTTAAACTCATCCCTTCCAAGTTCATGAAATTTCATAGTAACCTATCTAACCATCCTAATCCCCTAGCACAGTCATCACACTGCGCCATTTATCCCTATAATCTGAGACTAAAGCGGCAGTGGCCTTGTGACCTGCTATAAATGCGTGATAGTCGGAGTCCTGGCAATGACCAGTTTCTCCAATCATGTCCTGAGCGTCTGTGGCTGTCGCGCTCTTCGTCAGCCTCCACTGGCTTTTATCTAGTGACGCGGCTGACGGAGGAGTATGGAGACTTCCCAAGATTCCGCTTCCTCCTTCGCAGAGAGGGGTGAGAACCATGTGGATTTGGGAGGTCTCTTGGCTGTTTATAAATACTGTATAAATGAGCGAGTGAATGAAAATTGTAAATATGGTATGAATGAGACCATTTATCATAATAACTTATTGCCCAATAAGGCAGATTGTAATTTTATCACGATGTCTCTATAATAAAGATTTTCCTATAAGGTGCTAGGCTTGATTCTTCCATAGTAAATATTAACAAGGCGACCGGTATCCGATTCTATAGCATTGGCCGACAGCTGTACGGGGGATGCAATCATAAATTAAGTTGTCGTGAGTCGCGTTGTTCATGGGCACCATGTTGGCCGATGGCTAAATTTATGACTCGCCCTTGGACTTGAGCGCAAGTCTGCAGGCGTGGCCTAGTTTCGAGACCAGATGTGTGACTCAACTGTTTTTCGCCCGTCTTTTTTCTATTCTACGACACCCATTCATAATACCGGTCACGAAAACTCATTCAAACCTATTCATGTATAATATTGAACAAATATCCGTCGAAAACAACACGTGAAAGCTAATACGGCTGTTACAAGTAAATGTTATTGAGAATCAGCTTGGTATTATGAAAATGACGAGTATAGGCTTAACTTTCATTGCATTTATCGTTGCACTTTATATCTGCATTACGTCGTGATAACAACATGCGTACATTTTAAACAATTTGTACAAATTGTATAAAATCTTAATAATTAAATTTTATGTTTGGAAAAGAGCACATTGTTTTCATTTTCATTAATTATGCTGTACACTGCAGTCTTGTCATCCCACCCAGACCCCGACATAGCATCCCATAACCTTCAAAAACACCTTAACGAGATCGAGTATTGGTGCAATCAATGGCGGATCAAAGTTAATGAAGCAAAATGCTCCCACATTACCTTCACCCTTTGTCGCAAGACTTGTCCATTAGTTTATTTTAATTCTATTCCTCTCCCAGTAACCGAGACAGTACGGTACTTAGGCTTCCATCTCGACAAACGACTGACCTGGAACCCACATACGAGACTAAAAAGACAAGAACTAAACAGACGCTTTGGACAACTGTACAGACTACTTCAAAGGACATCCCATCTCTCAATAGAAAATAAACTACTAATCTACAAAGTTATACTTAAACCAATCTGGACATACGGAATAGAGCTATGGGGGACAGCAAAAAAGTCGAACATCAAGCGTATCCAATCCTTTCAATCCAAAGTCCTGAGAACAATAGTAAATGCCCCTTATTATGTCAGCAACAAAACCCTTCATAACGACCTTAATATACCCTACATTCTAGAACTCATCCCTTCCAAGTTTATGAAATTCCACAGTAGCCTTTCCAACCACCCTAATCCTGTAGCACAGTCTTTGCACTGCGCCACTCATCCCTATAATCCTCCTCGGAGACTGAAACGGCAGTGGCCTCGTGACCTGCTATAATCGCGTGACAGTGGGAGTCCTGGCAATGGCCAGTTTCTCCAATCATGTCCTATTGTATGAATGAGTGAGTGAATGATGACTGTAAATATGGTATGAATGAGATCATTTATCTGTATTATTATTGCCTTATAAAAGGGAGATTGTAATTATTGCACAATAAAGTTATTCAAATATTCAATTATGCTGTAAATAAATTAACAGATTTATTTAAAAATAAATATAGGTTATTATTCCTTCCCCAGCTGATTATGAAACCTCTCCATTATGGTTTGTTTCTATTCCAAAATTTTAACCTTTTCCCGTATTTTCTTAGTAATTCTAAATAAATCAAATTTATAAACTAGTTTCTACTTTAATTACTGTTCAACTATATCCATCAGATCCACTATCTTATAATTTTAATTTTTTTTACAGCTACGGTACCGATTATGTGATGATTTATCAGCGGACAATGCTTTGAAATTCAATTCATGTTTGCATTACATCATAACAACAAAAGAGAGGAACAAATTATAATAGGGTGTAACAGGAAATTATTTATTATGATTTCATGACTAAGAAAAATGCTATTGATCGTATAATTTCTGGAAAAATCCGTACACGAACATAATAGAAAGTTTAAATTCATAAATGAGAACTAAATTTAGACCAAAAAGGTTAATTTAAATGGAAAATATGAATAAAGGGTATGTTAAAAAACTTAATATAAAAAAAAATAATAAAATAATATTAAATACTTATGTTAAATAGTTTACGTTACAGTGACGGGAGACAAATTTACTTTGGTTAAATTCATACATAAAATGGGTACCAGGGGTTGGGGTTTTTTTTTTTTTTCATAGCCCCTTTAAATTTACAGATAATTATAGATCCTCAGGCGAATCTATTTACAAATTATTTTTTTATTTCCTGTAGCGTTGCTGCATTATATACAGGTTTTGTTATTTTATAAAAATTGTATAATGAATAAACAAGTATATTGATACACATTGTACGTGACTGGACTAAACTGACTAATAAAAGTGATGGGGCTCACCTTTTTGATAAAACTTAATGATCTCATTCTGGAAATGTTGGAGACATTTGGCTGTATTGTCAGTCAAGTGGGTAAATAGCGGGGCACCGTACAGAAGAGCTGGCCGGAGGACACATTTATATATCATCAATTTGAGACGAAGCGACAGGTTGGGTGAAGTTAGCAAGTGCGATAGCCGGTAAGACCTTTGTCGTACTTTTTATATTTTATTACTAAAATGAGTAGAGAAATGGAGATGCCTATCCATTTTTATACCCAAATAGTGCATTGAGAAAGCTGGTGAGTTCTCTTGCCCTCCTATGCTATACGATTTTGGCAAGGATTTTTTCCCCTTTTGGAGGGAGAAGATTACGCAGTCGGTCTTCTCGGCGTTTACGCTGATGTTTAACATACTCACTCTGTCACTGATAACGTTACTGTGTAAGAGCTTTTTGTGCACTCATGCTGCTGCTGTAAACCGCAATGTCGTCGGCAAAAGCGATTACAGTAGCTTTCTGATAGTTTGTCCCAACAATTTCAGATGTGTACATACTGAAAAGAACCGGAGACAGAACCGCACCTTGAGGAACTCCACAAGTCAGAGGGAATGGGTTAGAGAGGCAATCACCCACCCGTGCCCTCACCGATATGTTCTTCAAGAACGAAACCAACATGGTATATAGCTGCTCTGGGCATTCCCAGTCACAAAGCTGTCGGCACAACATCCCGTGGGACACTGAGTTGAAAGCCTGCGTGCAGTCCAACGAGATCATAGCAGTTGCTGTATTCTTGTTGATACCGAGGGTGGCTTCCGTCTGTACCTTCACAAGCGGATGTTCTGTACTCAGATGAGCCTGAAAACCTGTCTGCTCGTACGGAATGATAGCATTTTCCGAACAGAACTCCTTCAGGTAGTTCAGTATTATCTTTTCGAGAATCTTCCCCATGTGAGGGAGGAGGCATTTAAAAACCTAATACAAAGAAAAAGGGAACAAGCGGATTTTATTCTACGAGTATACGAGTATGTTTGTTAGAGAAGTGCTTTTTCCAAAAGGTACGTTAATCAGTACTATGATATATATGACATATATTGTGATAATATTTTTGTGATCTAATTAAATTGGACCTGTTTAAAGTACTAAGTGTTATGTCTTCATCCCTTATGGAAAAAGCACTTTTATAAAGGTTGGGGTATGCTACATGTAAATATCAGGTGGCGAAACAGAGGAGAGCTGTTCCGGTCAACGTCAAAGTAACACGTGACGAACCGTCCATGGAAGTTTTAGTCTCATCCCTTCATATTCAACTCGTTGCTTCCTAAAACAGCCTTTCTACCCAATGAACGGATGTGAGTAACCTTAAGAGTCAGATGGTGAGGTAAGCGAATGTAACAATATGTTTTATTACTGGATCGTTTCATTTTACATTGAAAAATTATTTAATCAACTAGCGCATACAGCAATAATGGTGGTGCAAGCAAAACACTAGAGTAATACTCCTAAAATAATAATTGTATAGAATTTAGTGTTTCTGATTAAATTAGAAATAAATATTAACGAAGTGAATTTCTATTATTCAAGATTCCATTAATTAACTTGGTAATAAAACTTATTTATTGTGATTAAATTACAATCTGCCTTATTGGGCCAAAAGTAATTGTGATCAATGTTCTCATTCATACCATATTTACAATTTTCATTCACTCGGTCATTCATACAGGATTTACAAACAGCCCTGAGACCTCCGAAATCCACATGGTTGTCACATCCCTCGCATGCGAAAGAGAAAGCAGTTTGTTGAATGAAGTAAGAAAGCAGTCCCTCACGCTCCTCCGTCAGCCGCGTTACTGGATAACAGCCAGTGGAAGCTGGCCAAGAACTCGAGAGCCACAGACGCTCAGGACATGATTGGAGAAACTGGCCACTGCCAGGACTCCCACTGTCATGTATTTATAGCAGGCCACAAGCCCACTCCCGCTTTAGTCTCTAAGAAGGATTATAGAGATAAATGGCGCAGTGTAATGACTATGGTATGGATTAGGGTGGTTGGATAGGTTACTATGGAATTTCATGAACTTAGAAGGAATAAGTTCAAGAATGTAGGGTATATTAAGATCGTGATGAAGTGTTTTGTTGCTGACGTAATAAGGGGCATTTACTATTGTTCTCAGGACTCTTGAATGAAAGGATTGGATACGCTTGATGTTCGACTTTTTTGCAGTCCTCCATAGCTCTATTCCTTATGTCCAGATTGGCTTACGTGTAACTCTGTAGATTAGTAATTTATTTTATATTGAGAGATTTGATGTCCTTTGTAGTAGTGTAACTTAGTATTGAAAAAATAAATAAAACAAAAATCTATAATTTTGAGTAAGGTAATAAATTAAAGATGTGATCACACTTGACCTTTTATTTTTCGAACACTCAAATATCTTCGGGGCGGCACAAGCTGAACTGCCCTGTGGTGGGATAATCTCCCCCTGAATAATTCCTGGAGCTAGCGGGAAGGCACAAAAACAGGTCAACCCTTAACCGTTTTACATTGAGTCAGATAGTTGGGAGCTTTTGACAAATGGCTCAACTGCCACCACCAGAGCTTATGGTTAGAAAAAAAAAAACAACTATTTACTCCAGTTTCATAATAAAGACATTCGTGATGCCTAGGCGAAAATGGTTTACGATAAAAAAATATCCGTATTGAACCGCCATATGCAAAAGAATATCAAGAAGTAGTGGATCCTACATTTTTATAAAAGTGTTGTAGCTAATACACAAAATAATTATTATAAACGAAATACAAAGAAGCACGGCCGTTTACAGATTGAATCAATCGTGGTACTCGGCTTTAGTTTTTGAGCGAATGTAGAGTTTATCAAAAGCAATTCATTTTATTTTTTAACCTTTTCGGTCCATGAAACCTTTGACAAATACAACAACAAAAAATCATTATATTCGCCGCTACGAAATTAGACGCAAGATAAAGACGCTACTTGACGCGGTTTTGTCACATACAGGCTGGGAAGTAATTTTGACTTTCCAGGTTATCCTTGAAAGTGTTTTTTCCTTTATTATCTTTAATGCATACTTTACTTTGGGAATCTTCAAAGCTTAAGTTTGAGAAACGGTACCATTTTTTTTTTTTTAATAATTCCTAATGATCTAGTTTAGCCGAAACCTAATTAACATGTTTCGTGTTAAGTGAAATACTTTTTTCTTTTTTTTTTAAACTATTGAGCCATTTTTTGGACCGCCATAATGTCACATAAAGACGGACAGACGAAGTACCTGAATGAAAATATAGCCTCAATCTTTAGAATTCCCTCCCTCTCAATATCTCTTGACATTACACTTCATCGTTACGTGCGTTAAAACCTTCCTATTCTAACACATCCTTGCAACTCAGACAGACGCTTGCAAACCCAGGATCTTTGTATTATAATTTTTTTTTTTTTCAAGCAAATATATATACGGTAAGCCAGCTTTAAAAAAGTAACTGCATTTATGAATTTAATTACTATTAACTTTCTCTATTTTGTTTCAATTTTAACTTAATTGTGTATTATACTTTTTTATTAGTATTCTGTATTTAAACAAATTCTTGATATTTTTTAATTTGAGATATGCCTTTTGGTGCTTTATTACCAGTGTAATTTTCTCCCTACATGTGATTCTTTCTTTTTTTTTTGGTCAGAACTGTATTTATATGTGCATTGCTGTTATTTACAGGGGTGAAGGCACCAGAATAATGATTCGTTTAATATTTTAGTCTACTTGTTTTCAGAATCTGATGCTAGCAAACGTGGTATGTTGAAACGTTGTCCTTTAATATTCGGAATCCTGGAGATTCTCTTTTATCAACCCAAGGCAATCTCCCCACAAACACTTCTATTCATTTATGTTAATTTTCTTAAATTTTAGTTCTTCACGATGCGTCATTTTTGTTTGCTCTACCGCCTGTAACGTGCCTGCCGGCGGATGCTGTAAATAAACAAGCACGAACTCGGCAAACCGTAATGGGAATGACTTTAAAACGCCAAGTGGATCAACGGTAGCCCCACTACCGAGAAAGAGATAAGTAACTTTTGAGCCTACAGAGGCTCCACAGACCTGTTTCAAGTCTGGGCACGAGGCTCGAACCTCGCTTGTAAATTGCTAATAGCTTTCGGATCTGTTGCCAGTAATCTCTAAGTCTCTCCATCTTTAATGTCAGCCGTACCCCGAATCCCATCGCTCCCGCCTACACCGGTACACTGTGCGCTCGCCGAGTAACACGTGTCTACATAACTCAATAATTTTCCATTATAACAAATAGGAAATTAAAACTTAAGAAAGATCTCACCTTTACTCAAAATTTAAAACAAGTAATTAAATATAGCTAGGAACATCAATACGTTTTATGCAGACACAATTTATAAAAAATCTTGAAAGTTAAATTTTTTTTTTTGGAGAATAGCAAAATGTTTTTTTTAATGATATACTTAAATAAATTAACAGGTTTCTCATTTATTTAAAAATTGATACAGGTTATTCCATTCCCAATTGATTATGAAGCTTCTCAAAATTTTTACACGTTTTCCAAATTTTCTGAGTCTATATAAATAAAATTTATAAAGTAGTTTTTATTTTAATTATTCTTCAATTATATCCAACAGATCCACTATCTTATAATTTATAATTTGTTTTACAGCTATGGAACCAATGCTGTAATGATTCAAAAAATGTCTCAGGTTTGTTATTTTGCTAAATCTGTTGTATCAGTCAATTACATCTTTATATTTTATATAGTCTGTTTCATAACATCCTAAATAGTATTATTTAGTTGTTAAAATATTATTTTGTATTATATTTTCAAATACACATAATTAGTATACATATTGTTTTCATTACTGTAATAATATATAGATATTGCTTTTCATTATTGTAGTCTGAATTGGTGAAACAGTTTATGATTTAGTTGTCAATAAAAATATTACGAAGAGGCTCAGCTTTATTTAAGAAATTACAATAAAAATATACACACGTGAATGTCCCTTATCACTGGAAAATAATATTAATAATTATCAATAGTGGTATGAAATCCAACTTATCCAATAGTTATTAAAATTTACAACAGTGGGATTGAATATTAAACTAATAAATTAATATGCGTATTTATATGTTCAATAATACTTGGATTTGAATCCATTCCTAAGTCACTGAAGCATAGGTTCCAAACATTTATCCTACTTTATATTTATAGTATACTTACTATATTACATAATAAAAAACAAGGACATATTTTTAAAATTATATATTAAAAGATATTAACAATATTCGTGTATTAAGCTAAGTTTGATTAAAGAAATGTATTTAATATTAATAGGGAGAAGGCTGAGTTTAGTGTGATGACAAATGTTTCCATATCTTGAGTAATCTTGAATTGCCGCGTTCTAAGTATTGACAATCGTTCTTAGCAAACAGTTGACGAAGCTAACTCCTGTTTCAGCCACGGCTATGGTATTTTCCTATTAAGAGACAGAAGTCTAGATATTTTTTATGTAAAATATAAGTATTAAATAACACTGGTCACTGGTCCGTGGAGTAACTATTTTTTAAATGAGGAGTTCATGGATGGGATATTTTGACTATCATTAACGAAAGCATCCATAAACTGTCAGCAACATGTCCTAGCGTGATACGGATAGATTATGGGATGTGGGATTGTGGGATGTGTTTACCAAATAGTTAAGGAGCTTGGACGTAATTCAGCAATACATTAGAGGGAAAAATAAGAGATTACAAGCATATCCCCACAAAATTAATCAACATCTTGGAAATCACATAGGGTAAAATTATATTGCCTCACAGCGGAAAATATTACTAGAAAATAAAACGTAAAATAAATTAACCAGGAGAGCTGTTGTAAAATTAACCACTAGAATGTTACGAAACCCACCCCTTCCTGAATAAAACCAAACTCAGAATCGAGTCAGTACCAATATACATACCTAATGCAGACATACATGTCGAAACTTAAATTTGGTGAAAATATAACCTATTTCTTTAATCAACTCAACTGATAATCCATTCAAATAAACTATTATACACATGAAAATAAATCTTTAATATTGATTAGACTGTGTCGTATTCGGTGACACGGCTGATGGAGGAGCTTCCCAAGACTTTCGCATGCGAGGGAGGTGACAACCATATGGATTTGGGAGGTTTCTGGGCTGTTTGTAAATAGTGTATGAATGAGCGAGTGAATGAAGAATTGTAAATATGGCATGAGTGAGAACTTTGAACACAATTACATAATGCCCAATAAAGCAGATTGTAATTTTATCATAATAAAATATGTATATATAATAATAATTGTACTATTTTGTATGTATATAAGTGAATGTCATTGAAAATGTTCGAGTAATATAAAGTGAACTAAGACAATAAGCCTTTTCGAGAAACAAAAAATAAAAAGACAGACAGAGAGGGTGAGTGAGAGAGGGAGGGAGAGATCTGGAAACAAATTGTTTCATAAGCCACAAGGGTCATCAAATGAACGCAGGTGGTGCTCAAGAAGTTTTGAACAAGATTAGTTTTGTGTCGTGGGCTGCACGTTTCCCACTCCCACCTTTCCCCACTCCTCTCTTTTTCCATCTTCGTCTACTAATTCACCCTCCGAGCGCTAAGCCCCGGACTTAATTTGTTTTGGGATCTTTCTGAGATGGAGCTGCCAACTGGCGGACATACAAGCGTCATTAGGTTTATGTCATTTAATGTACAGCACTGAAAATGCCCCTTTTTCTCCTTCTTTCAAGGCGTTAAGCTCTACGACTGTATTTTTTTAAATCTCTATTATTGATAACAGTATCTATGAAATACATAAAGGAATAATTTTTTCCCCCTTCCTGAGGTGAACCTCAAACGGGGTTTCCCCACAAGCTCGTGAAGCGAGCTCATGGGGTAACGTCGCCTGTGGTGCGCGTATTCCGATGCAATGGGATTGTTGCACCGGTCAGCGCACCTTGCGTTATTCTGTTTTTTCCATTTATTAATAAAAACCACAAACACACAATAAAATTAAAATCCAAAAGAAAAAACTTTTAACTTAATTACTACTATTTACATTCCTTACCAGCTATAGTTTGTTTTTATTTTTTATTTTTTTTAAACTTGCCAAAGACCACACCAGAGTGGGAGGTGGTATTTTAATATGCATTTGTGATCCATTGATCTCATACGTCCCGTGTTTATAGCTCAGAAGATCCCCTCACTCCTCCATTAGCCACACCATTGGGCCAGATTAGTGGCGGCTGAGCAAGAGCGCAAGAGCCACAGATGCTCAGGAGAAACTGGTAGTTCCCAGGACTGTCATGATTTCGTATCAGGTCACTAAGCCAATGCTGCTTTAATCTTCAAGAAGGACTATAGAGATTTGTAAGGCTGTATAATGACTGTGTTAGAGGATTGGTGAAACTTCGTGAATTTGTGTGATCAAAACTGTGAGGCATTACAAGAACGTTAAATTGTTAATTAACATTAGATTAGACGTATAGAAAATCAGCTATTTTTGATTAGATCATTCGTTTAGGTTTCTTAGTCACTGAAAATCGTGTCTTCAAGAAATTAAGAAAAAGTGTAAATAACTACAATAAGCTCTATTTTTTTAAAAAAAATCTTTGAATTTTATTTGCGTTACCGTTACTACAGTTCCGGAGAAAATACAACTATGACACAATCACCTCCTAACACGGGGAAGACAAGAAAACTAAGTTGGCAATATTATTAACCAAAAAAAAATTCTCTTGGTCTCCAACTGAGCCATCCAAGTCGAACAAATAGCCAAGTCAATTTCTCGTCTCAGAGCACTCGGGCAGAGATCAGGAAGTGCAGGGTTCTAATCCCGAAACTGTCACTATTTGTTTGTTGAGGATAATTAATTTTTCAAATACAAATGTATTTTAAGGACAATCAGCATAGTTGTAGAAGTGTAGCGGAAACTTTTTTTTTTTTTATTTGAAATACAGAAACTTTCTTTATATCCTTTTATGTTACCTGGTACATACAGTTGGTAGCACATGACTGCCAGCCGTCAGAGAACTCAAAACAAAAACACTTGTAACTAAAGTATTCACATATTTATATGCAGGAATTACTAGAATAAAAAAAAACCTACAACCTAATAATTTGATATTTCATTTCGATTACTAAAATTCAAAATATAGCATCCAGATAATGCTGAGCTATAACTTATAACTTAAAAAAAAAGAAAAGTTTTTCATTGATGCATTCTTAATAACCGCTTCTTCAACGGAGTTCAGTTCAGGCCGGGTGGAAAAAAAATAGACTCCGATCTCAGTTACTACATAATATATCACTTTGACCAACAACTTGTGCCAACTCTGTTCCTAATAAATAAAATTCTCTATTTAAGCTGAACGCAAAACTTTCTCCGTGTGTCTAATATCGATCCCCGCCGACAATGGTCCAGCTCAAAGTTATATTTACCTTAAGGTCGAGTCGGAATAAATTCAAAACAGAAGTTGTCCTCAGTAAATAGGAGTAAATTAACTGTAGATTCCATTTACCCTGTTGTTCCATTTGTCTTTAGAATGAATATGCATGTTGTACATTAAGGGGAAATTGTATAAGCTGCTACATGTGCAAGGAGATCATTAAAATGTTCCTATTTATATTCTATTTGTTTAAAATAATGTTAGGCGGAAAACTAAGGCGGGGGCTGCTCATTTCGGTCTCACTCCTCAACTAAATAGGCTATCCCGTGTCGAAATTTGTTGATTAATTGTTTATTAAAATCAAGCTCATTAATTAATCAGTTTCGTCAATTCTTTAGTGACATTGCAACTTTTGGTACATTTTCAAAGATGGCTGATTTTTTTCTCCCAAGCCGAGGTTAACAAGTTCCTTCAACAGCATGATGTGAGTTTATTTATAAATAGTTTAGTTTAACATTTTAATATTAGGTTTTAACTATTGAAAAACAGTTATACAAATAGTTCATGTTCTAGAATTATTATTCTGATTTTTTTATTTCAATTTTTGATGCCAATTCATAAACATTTATCAAATCTTAATTGTTATAACACTACTGATTGTTTATAATATCAGTATTAAATTATAATAATTATAAACAGTTCATTAAGACTCAATCCGATGGGTAAGAAATGGTTTTGTCGTAGGTTTCCTCGTTATAGCTTCGATGGAAAGGGGTTACAAAATGGTGTTGGTCGTTGAATTTAGCTTGAAAAAGAAGCTAACTCACTCTAAATACAATATGGAAATTGGTATCATGGACTGAAATCTATGGGGGCAGAAGAAAACTGTTTTCACTATTTAGACTAGAATCAAAACAGCGTAAATTTTGGTTGGGTAAATCCAGTTTCTACACAATATTACCGAGAGATGTTGGAGATAACGGAAATACATTGCAAACAGAAATTATCGGCCGGATACTTTAAAAGCCTTTATAAAATGTTTCGCTACAAAATTCTTAACCGTACATTAGGAAATGAGAAACTGCAAAAAGGTACCAGCAAGGAGGCAATGAATAGTCAAACCACTTGTGAATAGAATTTAGGAGGCTTTTGATTAGTTTTCCCGTCCTCCCTTCACCGTGAAAATAAATAATTTTCCAGGCGAACAAGCTGCGTTAATACAGTACAGTTTATGGCAGGGGAGCTTTTAATTAAAATGATTAAATGCGTGTAATTTTTACACCCACCCCCCTCTCCCGAACAGTGGCTGCACTAGAAATGAAATGCAGTCTAATCAAGAACAAGATATTAAACGTGAAGTTGGAATAACTGGTTGCGTTTAATCAATTTAAAGAAAAAAAATATTCGGAATATGGATGCTAAGATGGAATTGAAGACTTGCGTGGAGTAAACTTTTACACGTACATAGTATCTTAAAGCATCAAATTAACAAAAGTGTGGTAGGTTTTCAAAATGGCCACCGTGGCAATTGGTGTTTTTAAAGGTTATTTTTATTGGTTATTGCTATCTGCAATACCCCCAAAAAATAGTTATATATCTTAGCAAAAACAGGAAAAAAACAAACTCTCACAATATATTTATTGTTGTGCCAACGTCTGCACCATGGACAAATAGAAGTTACCCTCTTAACTTAATTTCTTTTATCAATAAATCTTCGGCGTCAGTACACTAGTAGCGACTAGTTCACGATCCCGACACTGCAAGAGCTCACTAGGGGCGCGGGGGTAGTAGCCCTTGATTGTTCAAAATAAGCGGTCATATGATTGGCCGAAATAAAAGTTTCTCTCATTTGTTGGGGGCAGGAATGACTTTCCTATATAAGGCAGAAATTATGAGTTTTTTCAGACAGTCAGACCAGACGTTTGAAATGAACACTGGTCTCTCTCTCTCTCTCTCTCTCTCTCTCTCTCTCTCTCTCTCTCGCTTGTCGTTCTGCTCGAACCGCTGCTGCTTATTTAATTACCTCAGCACCTCACTTTCCTAATCTTTTTATTCCGGTGTTGTCAGCCTCCAAAACCTTCCCAGCGGACTTCCCTGGCCTTGCTCCACTAAACTAGCATATCCTTAGAATAGACTCCTTCCATGCATTCTACGATCTCCGTCCGGGGCCTGATGTTGAGAGATGCCTGAATAAGCGAAACGTTGACTGAGGGGGTGATCAATAAAAATATTTATCTACAAAGCTCTACAAAAAAAAGACTTTGTTTGATTACAACTAGTCCGAAAAATAATATTGCTTAAACCCTTGCTAAAATAAAATCCAGAAAAATAATGTCTCTTCTAAAAAATAATCTTTGTGTCTATAATTAAAAATGATGTCTGGTTCGACCAATGTTAACTCGATTTTTATTTATTATTTTATGGTTTTGAACCAGTTGGTTTCGAACTATCTCGGCTGTTTTTGTTGTATCTCGGCTCAGAATTTTTTTTTTAATTCATACCGAAACGATGTTACCAACGTCAGCACTTTTGACCGCCTTTGGTTTGTTTATCTTGAAAAATTCCAAATTTTATATTTGAGCCCTTCTCGAAATGGTCGATTCGATTCGAGGCCTGTTGCAGTAGCTCACTGACAAAATATACATCGAATAAAATAGAACGGGTTCGAGTACCGTCGCAAGTTTTTTTTTATTTATAAGTTGCAATAGTCAGCTCTTGGTAACTTAGTGTGTCTCTCATCGCCGGACAGCTAACGATATTTCAAAGAGTTAGAGGGAAATCACATTTTAGGAAATGCCAAACTAAAACAAAAGGGAGGATAAATTGCTTGGCACTGTGTTTCTCAGATTTCTTTGTTTTACCGAAATAGACTACATGAATAGGGCGACCACAAGGCATTTTTTATCTGCTAGATTAACTTTTTTTTGTGTATTTTCCTTTGCAACGGACTATTTCCATTTATCACAGATTCCTGAAGAATAGAAGAGGAATTCTGAGGTCATTTCCAATTCTATAATTAGAAATGAAGGAAACAACAAAAAAATCTTCAGCCACGATTGATTGTTAGGAACTCAGTCAGCATAAAATGGTCATTAATAAATTAGTCATCAAATATTTTCCCTTGGCGCTGAATGGAGCATATATATATATGAAAATTTTTATTGTGATAAAATTACAATCTGCCTTATTGGGCAATAAGTAATTGTGATAAATGTTCTCATTCGTATAATACTTACAATTCACCCGCTCATTCATACAGTATTTACTAACACAAAGAAGTATAATACAGGATAATAATACACAGAAATCTGTAGTAAAACAGATAAAGTTTAAGAATATTATATCTCACGATTATTAGTTTTTTATTTCTTGAGAAATGGGTTTGGTAAGTTAAGGAATTTTTTAGTACGGATTTCGAATGATCAGGAAGAAACCCCCCCACCACCACCTTGAATCCCTACACCCCCCTCCACTACGCTACCTCCAGCTAGCCTAAGATAGCTAACATATCTGCCTTATTGGCCAAAAAAAGCAATTGTGATAAATGTTCTCATTCATACCATATTTACAAACAGCCTAGAGACCTCCCAAATTCACATGGTTGTAATATTTATATTAACAGTAGGATCAATCGTTTTACGTACAAAGTACTTTCCATTGGTGCAATGCAGTTCTTTACTTCAGTTATAAATTAAATGCATGGTCTCGATTCACAATTCGCTTTTCGTTTTCTCACCCGTCAACACTTCTATAAGGAGTATAATTACACATATTTTGTAGGAACTTTAATATGCTACAAGATTTATTATTATGCATTTTGCACTTAAGTTATAAAGGTGAAACCACTGACATATCTAACTTTTTGAGTTTATCTTTGTGGCATGTTTTAAATTTTCGAACATGTTACATATAAAACTTGCAGGAAATGTAATGCTCTTTAAAATTGGTATTGACATATTTTTTCCCAAAATGCATTGGAAGCGAGTTACTGTTAAAAAAGGTGCTTTTTATTATTTCTTTTTCATGAAGGCTCTCACGAGGGGGGGGATGTCGAAAACTTAGATTTTTTCACGAAAACCAAAATTACTCCACCTTTTGTGACCCAACCCACTGTTTTGTGTTGTCTACTGAGCATATTGAGCTACCTAAACGCAACGTTCTTGAATGCCGTGGAATCTTATGTCAGTCATGGGGCACGAAAAGAAAAAAGAATCATCTGGGACGCTTTTGGATATGAATGTTTTGACAAATTTTTCTAGCGAAAAATTACCTAATTGGCGGAAAAGAAGAAATCATTATGCAGCTAATTTTGTAGCCAGGATTTTAAAAGAATCACACAATGTGCTGAAGGTTTACAATACCTGTAGAAATGACGCCCATAATAAACGTGAAATGTTGACAGTATCACATAAAGACTGATTCAAAATGAGGGCAGAGTTCATCGAATTCGATTCAAACGTGTTTTCTAAACAACGCCCTGGGAATATTGAAGTTCTAATGCCTATTATATTAGTATTTTCGAGTTCCGGGACTCCTAAAATGATTATCCCGTGTGTAAACTTTATTTTGATACAAGTTTTGTCCATATAAATCTGGACTTTGACCCACTGTGCGTCGGGGAGTAGTTACCCGGCCACGCGATTACTATTCTGTATGGCACGAGATGTCCGCCGAAACACCATTAGCTTCTCATGTTCACAATTTTGTCGCGGTCCAAACAAAACTGCCCGTGGTCCAATATTTTGTGACCGCAGTATAAAACTAAAGACTGCAACGTCCTGATTAATAATTTGCAATATGTGTGAGGAGTTTATCAAACTATAATTAGAAAAAAGTCATTAAAATCGCAGCTGAAACGGAACCGTTGATTGTGTATATCAAAGATGAATTACATAATTTTGTTCGTTGGAACGCGAATTTCAGTGACTGAGATACTTTGAGAAATTAAATGAAGAATTTTTCATTTTATAAAGTAAAAAAAAAAATTGATTACAGTAATTATTTTTTAAGATTCCTATTACCAGTACGGCGAGGATCCCACTATTTATTCACTTTCCACTACATTTTCCCCCACTAATTCTTTAGAAATAATAATTTCTTATTTAAAAATAGAAAAAGAGCATAACGAAAAACCTACAATGGATTCTATTACATTTATTTCGTTTATACATAAACAAGGTTGACTTAATTAATAATCAACGTTTATCCATGGATAGTAAAAATTTCTTAGATCCTAATCTTATGAGAAATTGATTTTTGAGGATTTAAATGTTTCAAATTAAACTTAAGGAATATTCGACATCGCCTCGAAATGTGCTGATTAAATATTAGCGTGAACACGCGAATCCTGGCAAACATTCTTTAGTTAATCGTCTTCGCCTGGCGACCTGATGAAGACGTGTATTGGAGAATGGCATTCCCAGCATTGAAGCGTTTGATCCAAAGCGCTGCGTTTTTTGTAGCATTTTCCTCGGGGGAAAATCTCTGACAGGTTGGTTGGTTGCTGTTTTTGACAGGCGTAAATCAAACGGGTCAATGCTTTGCGGTCTTGGGATATAGTCTAGTATAATCTACGAGCGCTTAAAGGAACACATCAGGATCCCGGTGTCAAACCAGGCCCACCTGCCAGGTAAACATCATGCCTTAACCTACTTAAGAAATACACCAGTACACTCAATCCTTCCTCGTACTTTCAAGTAATTCTTAAAACTGGATGGATCCACATTTTTTTCTTCTGACATCCTTGTTCGGAATGCCTAATTGAGAATGATACGTGGGGTCCACGATTGGCTAAAATTAGTCAATGTAAACAACTCAATAAGCAAAAGATTGTATTCTGATCTGTATTTCCCCCTTTTCACAAGTCTGCTTCCTTTGGCCGTGTGTCCCGCAAGCGTCTTCTGATATTGTTCCTCACTTTCTGATATTTATTGCTAAAACAAAATCCTGCAGTAACCAAAAGCGTTTTGAATTTGCATTGAGGGACTTTTGAGCGTGACGTTCGGCTCATTCACGTTGTAGGTGAAAACTTCAACAAAAAGAAAAATATTTCTAGATCCCACCTTTTTCACTTGTATTTCCCATCTTACAAATCCTTTTGGCGTTCTTTTTTTATCCATGCAAACAAAACTTTGGAGATCTATTCTCATTCATATCCGTTGTTTAACTCTCACAATTAAATCTAGGCTTTAACAGTTCCTTATTTCCCACAAATCTAACACTACATATTCCGTCATTTTTACGACTATTATTTATTTTTTATTAATCTTGCTCATTTCTTATTTGATTAGATCTACACAACCTTTCAGGATCTTATCCCTCCTGTAATGATTCCTACATTGCTATAATTTTTCTACTTTATGCTTTTAGTTTCAATCTAATGGTGGTTCATTTTAGTCAGCAGGACTATTTTGATACTCTTAGGCGGCAATGCCACAGAATAAAGTGTTTTTTTTTCTTTCATTTCGTTTCAATAGAGTCAAATGATGATTTAATTTCGTAAAAGTTGAAAATGTCTTCATTCATGCACAATGACCTTTGTAACAACCCAGCATAAGATTCGGTTTGAGTAAGTTAGTACGAGATCTCCTTTGTTGAAGACTCCGACACAGTTCTCTGAGCACGGTTCGGAGCACACCAAGCTCTCTTTGACTATTGACCTGTGAGCCATTGGCCACGGGTGTTGTTAGGTCGCTTGGGCCGAGCCGAGCAAACTTCTGCTACAGTAATTGAGATCGTGACTTAGGAATAATTTAGGTAATGCTTAGGAGGGTTCGGCCCTCATGAGTGAGCCACAACGCCGAATCTCCCTCTGTCAAGAAGGTGCTCTGATAACTCTATCTTTGAAACTGTACAAATCATTTAGTTTATTTTTTTAATACCGTTAAAACTACTAGGAAACAAGAACCACACATTTTTGTTTGGAGGGGCAGGGTTAAAACATTTTTTTAGAAAATTTATCAGATAAAATTCTTTAATGAAAGAAGAAATAAAAATTTATTTTCAATATATGTACAGAGTGACGTACCGTAATGTATAAACCCACATCCCGGGAAGCCAAACCTTGCTAAATAATAAAATAAATGATAACGTTTTATACTTATGCCTGAAGAGGATACCTGGATATTGAACAATGAGGTGTATACGCAATAATTTTTTTATTGTGATAAAATTACAATCTACCTAAATGGGCAAAATCAATTGTGATACATGTTCTCATTCATACCAAGTTTACAATTCTTCATTCATCATACAATATTTACAAACAACCCAAGAGACCTCCCAAAGCCACATGGGACGCAATGTAATCAAAGTAATTCATCAGCCTTGAAAATTAATTTTCAGTGAAACGATAAATAGAAATATAATTAATAATTAAAAATCGATTCTATACAATGCATAGACTGCAGGTGTAAGTTTAATGACTGACTCAGTCTTAATATTATTTACCTAATGTATGCTAATAAACGGCGTCTTTTATATTCTTTGTGTAGGCTAGGGGACCAGTTGGGTTAGGTTTGTACCACCCGCGCCATGTAACGTTTCATATTTTTCCAATTTTAAATTTAGATTTGACTTCTAGTCAATTTGCATTTATGCACTCTATAAAAAATATATGGATATTTTTATAATTATTTCAAATAAATTTCCTCCTTTTTTTAAAAATACTACGATAAAAAAAAAAGAATTTTATACCTACGTTTTTTTTAGCAACCAGCAGGCCAGAATTTTCAATGGGACGAAAAAATGGTTAAGGACATTTTGCTGAATGTGGTCTAGCATCAAGTGTGATCGGTGGATGTGTCCTGATCATTTGAAAGATATATGCGTTAAATATTTAGATACAACTTTCATCATGTTAATATTGTTTAACAATTAAACGAACCAGAAATATATCCAATTTAGGATCTGAAACCATTTTAAACTTTTACAATGTAATATTAAATGGATCTTAATGTTTTATTTCAGTATTGCTGCATTCTTTTATAGTTAGCTAACAAGTATGTTGTCATAACATGTCGAAAAAAATTGGGTTATACATTATGTGGGACAGGTGAACCTCCTCGCACCTTACCTTAGTGATAATTACCGAATGGTTCGGAGTTAGGCAAGCCAGGGGGGCAATTGTCTTGAAACGGACTCCTCTTTACAGACAATCGTAACAGAAGAAAATGTTTGGATGTAGCCGTTAGCATGACATGGAGGACAAACGTGGAATTTTGAAGCCTTTTATCTCGTTTGGTTTCGTTACCGATTTATTGCAATCGTGCCAATACAGATGGATTTATTAGAGCCTTGTTTTAGACTAAACGTTCCCTGTGGCGGCAATATTAGCCCTAGTTCATTCTAAAGGGCCCAAAGCCGGGACGACAGCTCAAAAGCATCGTAAATAAAGGCACTTCGCGCCGACACCTGCCTACCACCACCCTTTCCCCTGCCTGCCCTATGCACATGCTCCCAGATTATAACTAGGCCGGTGTAAAACGTGCACATAAAACGTGTTCCGCCTTTCCGATTACGCCAATTATTGGAGACAAAAAATTTATTCCTGGGCATTGACAAAAAAAAAGGACTGCAAAGAATAGCATTGCATTGAAACAAAAAGCATAAATGAGTCATGACATTCGCTGACAGTCATGTGTCGAGTGACGAGGAAGAACCCCCCCCCCTGAAATATTTAAAAACAGAAATATACGATAAAACATTTATTATAATTTTATAGCCCTTTCCCTAAAAAAACAGTCCGAAATGAAAATTCTGTAGTTCTAAATGAAAATAACTCCTAAATTTAAAAATATTAGTTTCAGGATAATCTCTTATAACGATTTTTCGATTTTTTTATTACATTGTTACTACGTTGTGTTTTATGTATTGTGTTTTTCATTTCATTTAACTTTTCTTGACTACATATTTTGTTGTATTCATTTAGGTTATTTTTAGAATAATTTTGCGAAGTGTCGTTACAACCCTTATCCCTTGGGGGAGGGAAAATTGCTTTATAAGCATTAATAAACTTACATAGTTTAAATGCTATTGTTATATATATAACAATATAACAATCTTTTATTGTGCAATAATTACAATCTGCCTTTTATACGGCAATAATAATACAGATAAATGACCTCATTCATACCATATTTACAGCATCATTCACTCGCTCATTCATACAATAGGACATGATTGGAGAAACTGGCCATTGCCAGGACTCCCACTGTCACGCGTTTATAGCAGGTCACGAGGCCACTGCCGTTTCAGTCTCCGAGGAGGATTATAGGGATGAGTGGCGCAGTGCAATGACTGTGCTAGAGGATTAGGGTGGTTGGAAAGGCTGCTGTGGAATTTCATAAACTTGGAAGGGATGAGTTCAAGAATGTAGGGTATATTAAGATCGTTATGAAGGGTTTTGTTGCTGACATAATAAGGGGCATTTACTATTGTTCTTAGGACTTATTGTTATATAGAATTTAAATTATTGTCTGACTCTTTTTCCTTTGTTTACATAAAAAATGCGCATAATTTTCTCACTAACTTATTTTCATGCTCACTTCACATCTAAAGGAATGAATCTACTCATAAAAAATTCACATGTCATCAATCAACGACTGCCTCCACCCTCGGGAGTAATATTTTAAACGCGGGAGGTGCCGTGTTTTCGCTGCCGGCCGACTGGGACCCCCACCACTTTAGGGGGTGGGGGGTGGCAGCGGTGCTAAGCATGTTCTCACCAGCCCTGTGGGGCTGACAAGCAGTTCTTAACATAGGGTCGGGGGAAGAATCAGGGCAACGCTGACGGGAGGGAAAAAAAACACCAAGGCAAGCGTGTCGATTAAATGTTCGAAACAAAAGGAACTGCTGAATTAAGAACCATTTTTACACGTGACTGAGAACCTGTCGTTATAAATTCTAAACCTTGATTAAATAAATGCCATTAGACTGCAAGTGCGTAGTTGTCGAGGAATTTAGATTTGATTGAAAGAATTTGCCATCAAATTCATTTATAGAAAATATTAGTTCATTCATGTCAAATCGTACATACATATACTGTACATACAATGATCTAATCCGGGCATACATAGTATGTTGAAAATTTATCTTTCTTTCATCAAGCTAAGACAATTACCGACAAATATTGAGATGTATCGAGGTCTCATTATCACACATGATTAAAACGGGATGAACCACTGAACGTTTTGTTGGATGGAGTTTCAGAAGGCTGCCAAGAGGAGCACTGATGGTGAGCAAGTGTCGTAGGAGTGGGGGAGCAGAGAGTGAAGGGGACTCGAGGTGAAGACGCCGATGAGGATGGAAGAGGCTGCGCTGCGTCCTCTGCTTAATATTTGTGGACGGATGTATATGCAATTAATGTTTGTTTTTGTTTTCCTTTTTTTTGTATGAGAGCGTAATTACATGTTAATGTATAATATAATAAATTTGGTAGTTATGAAAGTCTGCGTAGTGTTTGGTCCCGGCTTTAACTAGCAATAGATTAGATGTATATTAATAAATTTTATATGAACGTTGAAATGGTTAAGGTAATAAAACTAAGTTATTAATAAGGTACATTCTAATATATCCAACTGAACCTCGCCAGAAATATAATTAATTTCGGACTACGTTCTCTATTAATAATAACACTGTAAAAATACATAAATACAGCTCAGGGCAACAAAAGAGTAACAATATATCACATAGTGGGGAGAAAATAAAATAAAATTAAAAAAGGGAAAAAACTAGTAGTTACTATTTATTTATTATAAGTTAGCAAGCGTATGTGTCAGTGGTAAGGAGTTGTTAGAATAGTGTTTTAAAAGTACGTAAGGATAAAGTATGATGGATTTGAGAGGGAGAGAATTCCATATAATGGAGCAGGAAAGGAGTTGTCGAATGCTGCAGGAAGGAGTATGTTGTGGCCACCTCTTGATTATAAATAATTATTCTCGATCAAATCATATCTATCACTGTTTTCATATGTTTAATAAAGGTTATGACGTCAGTGAGAGTGGGGGTGGAAGTGGTAGGGGAGACAGCCGTTGGTGGGGACATACCCCCACCCTACTGGCTGGCCTCCTATATAAGCTTGGGCCTCCCAGAAAATTAGCATAACTAATCGGAACTCCACTTGGAAAACTACTCTCTCCTCTCTCTTTGCACTGGCACCGCTGCTCTACTCAAACCATGGACTTCTCATTTAACTACCTCTACATCTCTCTTTCCTAACCTAGCTATGTTTTAACCCGGCTTTGTCAGACCTCACATCTTCCTAGTGAGATTCTCTGCCTTCGTCTCGCTAAAACTAGCACCTCCTTGGGAGAGACCTCTCCCTCGCGGACGACGGTTGCCTTGGCCCCTGCAAATAAGACCAGCAGTGACTCCCATGGCAATCCCGTCTGCCTCTCTCCGGTTCACACTCGCCTTTGGGATCCGGACGGTTTTCGCCTACCCTCAGATACTGAGTGTGAATTTGTGGTCATTCCAAGACCACATAAACTACCTATAAACCTACCCTGTACCTTCTACAGTTCTCCTGAACACAGTGCTTCGTCGGGGCACACACGCCTCCTAAAGATCTTATGGAGTCAGATCAAAGCGAATTAGGCTGCCCTGCCGACTAGGCCGGCGGCCAGGGTGAAAGACCATAGGTTTACCCGCCTTATCTTTTTCTGGGCGCTCGCCGGACGGGGCTAAGAGGTTTTAGTGATCCTAGCTCGCGGCGGGCGTCTCCTCGCCACTTGGGGAATACCCAGGTATACTGAGCCCCCTAGTGAGTGCCCGACAGGGTATAAAGGTAAATATAAACACAGTTAAATGCCTCATCAAAGATTAGGTTAACAGCTTCACGAAAACAATTATTTTAAAAATACAAAATAACTGTAAAAAAAACTTGTATTTACAAGTTTTTTTTCTGTAATAAATTCAAATAAACTTTGTAAAATAAGTGCATATAACATCAAGGAAACTCTCGAACAGAAAAGTAGGGGGAAGTCAAAGTCTCTTTGACAGTTGTCGAGAACAGGGCCTTTAAGAGATGAGCGAGCAGCAAAACTGAAGTTGCATCAACTACCATTTCGCTTTTCTCATATCTTATATAGCTTGTTGAGATGCATAAAAAGGATATATAAGGTGTTGAAGCTCTCGGACCAATAAGAACTATAAACCAACCACTGCAAAAAAAAAAAATGTATTTCTGATAATAGCAACAAACAAATAAATTCTCCATTAACAATAAATAAAATAAAATGTCTATCTTCAGTTGATGAAATATCTGTATAGTTAATTACTGATAAAAGTTTCTGGTTTAAAATGGAGATGATTGCAGGTATCGAATGTAGCTCCTACATCTCCGGTTCGAACTACAATCGATAAACAGAAGGTTACAAGTGGTTACTTACCGGCTTATTAGTACTCACAAATGAATACGATAAAGGTACCAAGGTGACACAGTGAGAACTCCAGCGTCATCTGGAATGTATAAGAATGGCTAGCCGTTATTCGGGTGTGCTGACATCCAGTAAATCCGTAAATAACAGAGCAATATGTGACAATCTTTCTGTTGAGCTGGTTGCCCGCGCTCGACATCCAGCACTGAGTGGAACCATACTGGTCACGTGATCCATTGCGACCAGCAACAAACATATGTGCTGCTACAAGCTATTAGCTGTTTATGTTTTGTCCTTTGTCTAATTCGAATCGGAGCCTCCTAAAGAAAATTGGTAGGCTTTTTTCACCATAAAAAATGAAAGAATTGGATAAATATATTGCAAAGAGAATCGGTGATTTTAGTTTATACAAGACTAGTCTTGTGTACCATTCCCCCAGTGCAGCTGAGAATTAATTACCAGACCACACTCGATCAACTAACCTATGCCGTGAGAGCGCTACCTTAGAGGTGGTAATATACATAAATCCAATTAACCACAAAATATACGACCGAAAACGGGGTGAGCGCCCTGTCGTTATGTATGCTAGTTAAATGGGACATTGTCTCCAGTTACAGAATATTCTGCATCTATCACCTTTTGCGTTATGATAAATGACACTGTAATGACATGTATAGATGGCTGTGAATACACTGTCATGTGTAGATGGCCTTGAAGCTTGTTGAGTGTTGCATTGGTTGTAACATCTCAAATTCCCAGCATTTTTGAGATGCAGAACTGAATAGCTGTCAAACTCTAATTTAATCAGACGCTTGATTGGTGGAGCATTCTCCTTAAAACGAACTGAATGAAACCTGGAGTGATGTGGACCTTCTAGCTTACACCATAATCCCACCTCCAACCCCGTAGTCCCAGTGTGAGATAACCCAACTGAGCTGTGAGAAGCACATACCGGAGGAAATAGGTTATTTTTGGCTCTCCGTAGAATGATATTTGATGTTCCATCAAGCACTATACATTCTTAGTCATTTTTTATGTAATTTAGGTTAGTTCTATTTTACAATAGTTAATACTCCTTATTACTTCAGCAACAAAACCTTTCATAACGATCTAAATATGCCCTTCATTCTTGAACTCATCCCTTCCAAGTTCATGAAATTCCATAGTAACCTATCCAACAACCCTAAACCCCAAGCACACATCCCTACATTCCTCCTGGGAGACTAAAGCGGCAGTGGCTTCGTGATCTGTTCTAAATACGTGTCAGTGGGAGTCAAAGCAATGACCAGTTTCTCCAATCATGTCCTGAGCGTATGCGGCTCTCGCGCTCTTGGTCAGCCTCTACTGGCTCATATCCAGTGACGTGCCTGGCAGAGTAGCGTGGGCGACTTCCCAAGACTCCGCTTTCTCTCCTGCATGCGAGGGAGGTGACAACCATGTGGATTTGGGAGGTCTTTAGGCTGTTTGTAAATACTGCATGAATGAGCGAGTGAATGCAAATTGTAAATATGGTATGAATGAAAACATTTATCACAATTACATATTGCCTAATATGTAATAAGGCAAATTGTAATTTTATATGTATGTTGGTTCTATTTTCCATATTTTCCATATTTCAGCGAAATCACATATTTAAAAATATTTCTTATATATTGTTACATTTTTCTTTGGAATTCTTCATCATTTTTTATGAATTCGTCTGTTTAATGATAAAATTTTGGGAAAAATGATAATCTGCTTTTTGGATTCTTGGTTTTCTTAGATATTTAGACTGAAAATTGTATTTCTAAATACATGAAATTTCTTACGTTCACTAATAATTCTTATTGGTCTGTTTGTTCAGTTCAAGTTCACAAACTGCAGCATGCACCACCAAGTCCAGGTGATGTTGAACTCCTCATGCTGCAAACGGTTTTGGTAATATCGGTAAAAATGTAACGTTTTTCAGTTTCGTAACGACAACTGAAAAATTGATTAACAGCTAAGAAACACTACTATCCACTAGGTTATCTATCCACACTGCTTTGCCTCTTATCTCGTCCTGTACTACCAACTTCCCGGCCATCTAGCCGCTGTAACTGAAAACAAAAACTTATCATAGACGACTCCCTTCACTCAGTTTGCACAACTTTAGTATAATTGTATTGAATTAAATAATAAAGCATATTGCCATACCCACATATTACTAGTATTTGTCTGTTTTTAGATTTACCTGCACGTGAAACATTGAAGACGACCCCCTAAGTGCGGTTATTATTTGCTCGAGTCCTGCTGGAGTAATGCTTCACCTACGATGACTCCCCCTTGAGCCCTTCCAGGTTAATGGGACAGAAAGACTTTTCACACTCCGAAGATAGAAGGAGAACTTTCTCAATCACGTAATGAAAATTAATGGATGCAAATAATGAAATATCGCTCCCACTGAGATAGTGCCCTTTAAGTCATCCTCCGATCGCTTTAACAAGTGCCAAGTTCCGCGCATTCAACTCTAATTTTACTTTTACATAATTTATGAAGTGAGGATCAGTTGCCTTTTCTCCCAGCGTATCATACATTTCCTATAACAACTTTGTTTAAGTCCATTATCAAATGAAAGTTTTTTTTGTTTTTTTTATAAATGTGGTTAGATGAACAATAGCGTGGAACGTCAATAAGAAATAACTGTGTTCGGGTGGGAGTGTCCACGTCAATTTCTTAATCCAAAACGTCCCATAATATAAATACATATTTATTTATCTACTTTGTTTTTACTCCCTGGAAATCCTTCCCCCAACGAAATACAAGGCTTCCTGTTTTGAATTTTATAAAAAAATAAATCGATCTTTCATAAGTATATATTTAACGCTAGGTAAAAATATTGATTTTTACAAAACTAGAACCCTTATATCTTCACCAGTCTGTGTGTCCTACACATCCCTATAATCCTCCTCAGAGACTGAAGCGACCACGGCCTCGTGACCTGCTATATACGTGGCAATGACAAGTTTCTCTAATCATGTCTTGAGCGTCTTTGGCTCTCGCGCTCTTGGTCAGCCTCCACTGGCTCGTATGCGGTGACGCAGCTGATGGAGGAGCGCGGGGGAGTTCTCAAGACTCCATCTTTCGCAGTCAAGGGGGGTGACGATCGTGTGGGTTTAGAAGGTCTCTGTTGCTGTAAATACTGAGTGAGCGAGTATATGAAGAATTCTAAATATGCTATGAACGAGAACATTGACCAAAATTAGATTGTAATTTCCAGCGTGTCTGTCTGTATTGGTCTTCCGAGTCATTTACGCTAGATTTATGAAATTTTACAAAGTGGTTCTATTTGATATTGGGAATAAATTAATCAATTATATAAATATAACCTGGTTATTTAATAAGTAGGTGTTAAAAAGTATATATTTTTATGAAATTTTTATAGGACTAAACATATCGACGCACTATTTAACAAGCCTCTATACGAACTAAATCAGAGTTCACATTATATTTATTTGGTTTAACAATAAATGACATTTTCCACATGTTATAAATTCAGTTCCAACATTAGACCCAAATATACGGCTTATGTAACATAGAATCAGTACAGTAGGCTTGGGGTCTTTACGAAAACACTCTCTGACGTGATGCAATAAGATACGCGCGAAACGGTCTCGGTCGAGAAAGTGGCCCCGTCGAAGTGACATCTGCCGAAATTGGGGAGGGCAGGAGGGGGAGGACGGGGGTATATTGAATAATCAAAGGCGACCTGACAACAAGTGGTCCTCCATCTGCCTCCGTATTCGCAATGCATCTTCGCTTCTTGTCACAAGGAGGGGAGGGGTCATATCTAGTAGAGTACGGGGAGGTCTTATAAACATGACTAGCAGCTTGTCGATCCATTCACTAATGTAGCTAAATCCGAATGAATACTTTTTCAATCCTTAATACTTAAAGTAAGTTAAACCTTTAAACAGGTTCTGAGGAAGGTGAATGGGTTAGTGAAGAATTGTAGCCGAGCCCGAAAGGAGAGGCTCTACTTTTAAAGGTGCAATCAACACCTAAGCTCAACCATAAATAAAATTAAACATTAAATAGTTCAAGCTAGTTTCGCAATCTATGGTCTCTCAGCTCAGGATCAATTAATTAAATCAATTCAAAAAGTAATGTTTTGAAAATCAACACATGAAAATAGTTTCATCACTTTCTTTATTTCGTTTACAAGATCTTTTCAAAATTACAATTTGCTTGTATTGCAGTAATAATTTGGATGTAAGAGAATTAATTCTATACTTGTGTGTGGAATTTACATTCATATAGAAATTCTTACTAGCGAATGTACATACAAATAACATTTCTTTAAAAAAGCAATTTAGCTAATAATATAATAATGGAATCACAAAATCCATGGATCAAGTAGATGACAAAAGAAAACCACCCTTAGAAAAAAACTCAGTTCCGTAGATTTTTACTGGTCAACTTCTCTCCTACTTTTAAGCGCGATTTCAAGAGATCCAGAAGATTTAACCAATGAAGTGATATTTTGTTTTAAACAAAATTACCGAGTATTTTTTTGATTTGTTAATCAAAATACAATAGGATCCGTGTAGCAACACGTAGAGCTCACCATGTAGCTATCTTCTTATTTTTTAAAAGAGGATTATCATCGGCAGGTTTGATTCAAATAAATACTGTGGAGTGTTTTGGTAAAACATTATAAAGAAAAATATTAAAGAAACTCGTAGCCACGGACTATATCGCAATATTGTTTCTCAACTTCTTAAATCTAAAGTTTTGGAGAAGAGAAGTTTTTTGTTGTTTGAAGTGCTCCTTGAGCTCCAAACCGGGCATTCGTAACACATGATTGGCCGGATACACTGAGTTTATACTTGATTTTTTCTTAAAATAGGATATGTTGTTTATATTAGTCAATACCTATGATTTGATCTTGTTTGCATGCATAGAATAAGTTAAACCTCAATCCAGTGTCAGCCAATTTGCAATCTCTCTCTCTCTCTCTCTCTCTCTCTCTCTCTCTCTCTCTCTCTCTCTCTCTCTCTCTCTCTCTCTCTCTCTCTCTCTCTCTCTCTCTCTCTCTCTCTCTCTCTCTCTCTCTCTCTCTCTCTCTCTCTCTCTCTCTCTCTCTCTCTCTCTCTCTCTCTCTCTCTCTCTCTCTCTCTCTCTCTCTCTCTCTCTCTCTCTCTCTCTCTCTCTCTCTCTCTTTTTCCCATTAATCATCAATCATCAATCAATAATCAATTTAATTAAAATTTGATTTGATCTAAAAACAACCTTATTCGAATGTAATGGAATAATTGTTAAATATGTTACAGGTGTACTTCAGGAGAGACATATCACCGAACGAGAGTGCTGCTAGGTTGAAGTGGTGGTGTCTTTTAAAGTGAGAATGTGGAATTATGGACCTTAGAACGAAATGCCGACCAATTTGTAAGCAAGTGCTGTGCCGACAGAATCCGAAAACCGACTGCAAGTAAGGGATTGGTGTCTGTAGTGAAACATCTCGTTTTCACGGCACACTCAAGGTCCGCCCTCATAAAGGACAAGTGTGTCCTCTGGGGGCTTTTACTTTAAGTGGTCCGACCCTTTACAATCTATTATCCGAGTAGACCGAAGGTGATGAAACTGGAATGATAGATTTGACACCATAGTCCAGGCTAATCGCTAGGCAGAACTTGATTACAGATTTTATAATTTCACTTAATACTGCATTAATTATTTTATTATTATTTTATTTATATATATATATATATATATATATACATATTTATATATACAACCACCCTAATCCCCTAGTACAGTCTTTACACTACACCAGACATCCCTATAATCCTCCTTTTAGAAAACAGCGGCAGTGGCCTCATGACCTGCGATAAATACGTGACAGAAGGAGTCCTGGCAACGACATGTTTCTGCAATCATGTCATGAGCTCTGTGGCTATCGTGCTCTTGTTCAGCCTCTACTGGCTCGTATCCGGTAACTCGGATGATGGAGGAGCGTGGAGGACTTCCAAAGACTCAGCTTCCACTTTCGCACGCGCGGGGGGTGACAACCATGTGGATGGGAGGTCTTTGGGCTGTTTGTAAATATTGTATGAATGAGCGAGTGAATGAAAATTATAAAAGTGGTATAAATGAAAACATTTATCACAATTACTTATTGCCCAATAAGGCAGATTGTAATTTTGTCATAATAAAGTCATTTTTTCTCTTATACTCCTAGGAGTGGGGATGAGCGGGAAACCAGTCTTAGCACAACCATCGAGGAGAAAGCCGTTAGCAAGCTCCCGAATTGGCGGTTACCATACAGGAAGAGAGGAGAAGAACCAACAGCAGAAAGTAACGTTGATTGGATTACAGGAAGATCATCGATTGGGTGATATTAATATTGTTTCCTATTATGGATCCATTAAAAGAAATTGAGCTCAAATTCATGTTTTGTAATTAGTAGTAACTATCCTAATTTAGAAAGGAATTGAATATTTTTTTATACTTTTTGTCAGTACTCTATGTTAATTATAATTATTTGTTACAACCATTTTATTTGAATATATTTCACAATTCCTAGTTTCTCAATTTATTAATAACCACAACAATAGCCTTGAGATCGGGCGATTCAATCGGGATAAATTCCTATGTCAAAGACATAAAACAATTTGAATTAAAGATCTCATGACGGACCTGCCAAATTAGTTAAGTTAAATTGTTCAAATAAAGTAAAAAGAGAAATGGTAAAAAATGAGGTAGGTTTCAATATATATATCGTCAATACAACTGTAAACTTACAAACATCAAAAACCGTGACTTATTTTCTGGTTGCCTAATTTTTTGAGAATCGTATAAAAAATCGAAGTATGCATTTGAAAATACATAAAAAAAGTGATGACATGAGACCTAGAACGAAGAAAATCGACAAAAGGGGCGATTAATAATCCAAAATGTAACTGTTTTTTTTTCTCTGCTGAAAACCTGAACTTTGGCTATTCGCAATTTTGCATTTGTACTAACGACATGTTTTAGTGGTGTAGAGTAACAATACTTTTCATTTGCCGGACATGAAACTGTTATCTGAGCACTATTGTTATTCTTATTGGAATAAAATTTTCTATTCTATTCTACTTTTGATATTAGCTGAGCTTATGTCATTTTGCCAAGTTACATTTACGAGCCAAGACAATCTACAAAACAGGTAGCATCTCCATCTTCCAACCCTAATTTTTATTTTATTTCAATTTGTTTTCCTTCGCTGCTTAAGGTATGCTTACCGTATTTTGCCCACTAACCGGAATCGATTTAAATTTCTCGTTCAATTAATTGAATTTTCATGTCTCTTCTCACATATATTGTATTTCTTTTGGTTTCCCTACATTGCATAGTTTGCTAACGATTGATATTTTACTAGATCGTTTTGTCCGTCAAACGGAACATTTTAACATAGTAAAATAAATCAAAATAGTAATTCCCTGTACTTGGTTAAAGACGATTATGTAGAACGCCGACTTAACCACGGCGAAATGTTACTTCGGCGTAGCTCAAAAGAATAGTCACTACAGTAAAACACTTATTACAAAGCAGTTAATATAAAACCGGACGTCTGCCACTGAGAGGGCTGTGAACTCAAGAATGACAGCAGTCTCTTAGGCGAATTTCCCAAGGGGGGGGGGGCCCGCACAGCCGTCGCCACCGAGGAAGTTTTGACACTCTTGGAGAGTTCTCTTGGGCGCCGTAATGGGAATCTAAAAAGGTCTCGAACACCACGGACAGAAATATTACGCTGCACATAAGGCGGACGTCAAGGGAAATCAGGGGTAGGACGCTCAAAACCCACCGGCTCTGCCAAAAATAAAGAGCTCAAAAATTATATTCGCTCTCAAATGAACTAATTAGAAGTCGAATAATAACAATATCTTTCCATTCTGTTTTTGAGAAGAACATCTTTATCGTAAAGAAATGGTGAATGAATAACATACAAGAGAATTGTGTACGATAAGCAATTAATATAAAGTCAAATGTGATGCGTTTCATAGTCAGGGGTTTCGTTACAGTCAAACGACAGTCCCAATTTAAGGTACATGTTATTAATCAGGATAATACCTACTCCTATCAATAGAGAACAACACTACAGTATTGTTAATACATTAATGACCCTTAATTATTTTTCATGGGGTTAGTTGAATTTGTAGCATCATCATTGTGTAAGAGGGAGCTACTAGCTAGGGAGTTTACTAGGTGAGAAGGGGAAAAAGAGGACACGACGTTAATGATTTTTTTGTGTTTATATATATCAAAACTTTTTAATTGTGATAAAATTACAATCGGCCTTATTGGGTAATAAGTAATGGCGATAAATGTTCTAATTCATACCATATTTACAATTTTCATTCACTCGCTCATTCATACAAGAAGCGGAGTCTTGGGAAGTCCCCCACGCTCCTCCGTCAGCCGCGTCACTGGATACGAGCCAGTGGAGGCTGAGACCAAGAGCGCGGGAGCAACAGACGCTCAGGACTGGCCATTTAGAGCAATATTCAGGTTTTTATAGCAGGTCACGAGCCCACTGCCGCTTTAGTCTCCAAGGAGGATTATAAGGATGAGTGGCACAGTTTTGTGTTTATAGTAATAAATACAAATTACAAATTAATAATTGGGACGTCAAGACATTCAATATAATACTCAATTCAAAATTACAATTAATAAACTTTTTTTATATTGTCTTTCTCGTTTAAAACGACTAATTCATGAATTGATGATACAACTTAAAACAATTATTCGAATATTCCACTAATTAGTCCACAAACAACAAGAACATAAATTTAGTGTGATTGCATTTCCTACAAGATCCTAGCGATTGGGACCAGACTCCGCATAGTATAAATTCAACCGTGTTTCGGACCACAGGGCCATTAACGGGAACGGTTCTGTAGTATAGTTAGCTACTAACATGAATCAAAATGTTACATAGATGGAAAGTTTATTATCACCGTTACACATATGAGTAGTAGACAGAATATTGCGGTAGTTGGTTCTCTTAATGGGATTTTGATGTACTTTAGATGAACGTAAAACCTTCATGGCTTTCCAATGATTGAAAATCTATAATTTACGTTTATTGGATAGACTTGACAGGCGGGAAAAATATATACAAAATAAATAAAATAGTAATTTAATAACTATCGTACTGCCCTAGTGATGCTCTCAATCATTTGTATTTATGTGGGTTAAAAATTATTGTGCTATTTTTGGAAATGAGCTGGTAAATACAGCTGAGCTGTTTGGTAGGTATGGGCGATTGCCAACAGTGACTCATGATCGACCGTCCCGATTCTATCGATCTATTAAACATCTAACAACGTGGAGATATCAAACGTCATTTAAAAAAAAAAACAATTGCAAACTGCAACAATATACTGTTCACTACGGAAACACTCAAAATACGCATTTTTACTATATTTAGCTTCATGTATGTATAAGCAAATCCTAAAAAATATAACAATTTCAAAAAAAAAAAACTGTTTTCTGAAACAGTATTGTCTCACATAAAAAATATAAAGGTTTTTTCGTTTGATTGATTAAATGTTCAATTTAAATTAAAACATTAATTTATCCCAAATAACCTAGAAATAATTTAAAACGTAGTTTTACTATTTTTTTGTGAACGAAATTTGTTTGAAATGCCCTTAGTGACTTTTGTTATTTCTATTTCACATTTTCTACTGTCAAGTAAGAACTCAACGAAAAATGATTTTTTAAGTCAATAAAGATTAATTTAAAGAAAGAATGGTTATATATTTTGTGAAAAAAAAAAAAAATGATCGCGGAATATTTTTTCTGCAACAGTTATATAATATTCGTTTTTAGCTGAAATGTGTACTTCAGTTGAGACATATGGTCTACCCTTCCCTTGTTCTTTTACAACCCTTCCTAGCCCTAGACTACCTGCCTCCAGCAAAGAACCCCACACTTGTGCTTTAGCCTTAGTCAAGGAATGTACTAGTGCTGTAATTCATTCATATTTGTATATATACCAGTGTTTTGATTGTTATTCATAATAAAGTTTTTTAAAATACTCTCCTCAAACAAGATTATTTAACTGATGGAAAATTACTGTGAAAATTGGTGGGAGGGAGTTCGGTGTCGGGCGGGGGGACGACATAAGAAATAAAGCATCCAGTGTTTGAAAAAAAACAAAACACTGATAGACAATCGAAAATCAGTAACTAGTGTGTTCAAAAGTGACTGGAAGAGACAAAAATTTGGAACCGAATAAGGGCAGAAAATTAGATTTGACGAAATTTATATATATATATACATATATTTGTATTTATATATATATATATATATATATATATATATATAACATATGCCCTCGTGACAACGGAACAGAACCGGCAGCCACGTACTATTTCACTACCTGACGGCCAAAGAAAAAATTAAATGGTTCTGACATGGGCTATTTGGAAGTAGAGTTCGATCTATGATCACCCGAAAGTGTAGAAATCATTTGTTGACCTCACAGACTGAAACATACAGATATGTTATAGATATTTTATTAAAAAACTTTTTTTTTCAAAAACCTATTGATCATATCTATAAATCATCAGTCAACGTTTCGCCAATGCAGGCAACCTCACGACTGCAATTGTTATCATCATTAAATTGTAATAAATCCATTGTTATATACCTTGAAACATATGATTCAGAATTTGTGTTCAGTGTTTAACATTTTTTTTTACTATATCTTTATTTTATTTTATTTATATTTCTTACATTTTACCAATATACCAATAGTATTATTATTAAAAAAAAATAAATATATTGATATTAATGTCAATGTAGATTAGTACTTAATAGATGAAGCATATAGTTGTAATTAAGATAAAATTTATTCTCTTGTGTTCTATTTTTTACTCAACAAAATTAATTTTTAATTTTAATATCAAGGTAGCATCAGTAATCTAAATATTAAACTCTAATATTCAAATAATTGGTATCATAGACCGCAGCTTTAAATTTATAACAATGAGGTCCATGGAATCACACATTTATAAAATATTATACCTTTATCAGGGATAATGTTACTGATAATTAACAATTATTAAAAGTTTTCATCTGGCTTGACACAAAATATCAGACGATCTAGAAATTACGCCTCAGCACCGTTTCGTAAAATCTAGGCCAAATTGCGTTTCTGATCATTTTATTATTAAATAATATTGACTAAAAATTTTTTTATTCTAAAAAAAACAAAAAACAGCAAAGTCAATCCAATGTTTTTTAAGAATAGGGTTCAAAATGTACGATTTCCTTCTATGATTTTATGAGTCAATAATACCAACAAACAATAAATTTCACCAGGAAAATCATTATTTCAATAGTTCTAAAGTCCTTACAGAAATGTGTATATTTTTTCATTTCGATCATAAAATATTCATTCAATGAATGAGATATCTCTGTTAGATTGTGATATGGAAGGTAATTGCGAAAAAAAGTATACGCATAAAGACCAACAATTTCACGGACAGGGAGTCCAAGCATAGAAGCCTACGAACGACCTGGCAGTAGGACCTGGTTCTGATTCTATTGTATAAATATTTTAGGACATAATGGATTCAACGTATTAATCGTCTGGGGGGAAAAAACGACAAGCAATCAGTCCGACAAAAATAACAGTTGAGATAAATAATCAACGAAAAACAGTTAATTTTTAAACGATGAGGAGAGATCGGGTATAAATCTCTCAGACTTGGCAAGGTTGCGTTCCTCTTGCACGAATCGTTTCACTTAAGGCGCTTTGTCATCCTCTAGCGTTTCCAAATAATAAATGTATACCTACCGGCGTTGGGCAAAAATGAAACTTATTCACCCATGGACTAATTTTAATAGTATTCACTTTGTCATGAGTGATAAAAAAAGTTCGTCGTGAGTTAACGAAATGGGGGGGGGGATAAATATTTTCCGGAACTTTCTCTGCTAAAAATAACAAAAAACGTACAAACAAAAATCTCAAGGTAATCTGTCTCTTGTGATCTTCCTATAATAATATTAGACTATCCGACGCACTGGGAGGACTTTTACATCTGTATGATGTAAACATTGGTGAAATGTACTAATGCATCTAAGTTAGATGTCCTACATGCTCCGATACACCCCGTGTCCTATAAAATACTAGATATAACCCCCGCCTGACATGTGGGACTGGGGTGCTACCTGGGCCCAGGTCTTGCACTATCTCAGGCTCGCATCGGTGGCCTTCCCTCAATGAGTTTGAATATACAAATAAAGGTGTAGATCCCAAAAAACAGCAACAAACATTTATGGTGGTTTAATGAATCGGATATACCACCCTTAATTTGTGTCTTGCGTTCATTAGGCAAAAGGTTTTGTTGAAGACTATCAAGAGCTTGCAGAAGCGATGTACATGATGGGACTACAGAAAACATGGATCTCTCGCCTATGGCCTAGTTGCCTCGCCACTGCCCCCCCCCCTCCAATATCGTTCCATAAATTGTTAGCTAAAATGTCTCTTTCTTAAATCTATAAAACAAAATCAAGGAAGTATAAAATAATCACCACACAATAGCCGATGATGTCGCGTTAAATTAAACTTAATCGACGTACTTCCATCCATCCAGAGTCCGTTTCTTTGAGGAAGATATTTTGACGTGGAGTGCGCGGGAAAAATCAAGACCGTCCTAAAAACATTAAGGTATAAGCTGCTTAGTTTGGTCTGTACCCGGCATATGTAAAAACCTTAAGCTACCTTTCCTGACCTCAAACGAACTCTACCTTACGGATTATATATGTTATACATGTTCTCGGGAGTACCCTAATAACGGGGGTTCTAATAACGCGAGTACGTACCTCAACGCCGACAAACGCGAGTTATTACAACGTGTAACTCCCAGTCACGTGACAAGTTCGTCAAAGCAATAACCACGGATCCAATCAACACTATAATTACAGGAGGGACGTCTGAGGCGAACGGACGGTAGGTGAAACGAATTCACATTATCAGAATTAAAAACCTCCTCCATCCATCTTGTAGTCCTTTTGACTTTTAAATCAGCCCGGGGACAGGATTGGGGCCTTTGTGAGTGCTCATGAATCCGGTTGAATATGTGAACGTCTTAGCTTTTTATTGCTTATTAAATCTAATGGAATTATAATGAACCCCGCCCCTTAACGACTTTACGGCCAGACTACATAATAAATACTTCGTGCACCTCAGATAGGAAATAAAAATTATCCTATCCGGGGAACTGTTTCTTTGGCCGTTCTATGTAAGGATCAGCGTTTTCCCTATTTTTATCTTAATTTAAATATTATTTTATTGAGTGATGAACGATTTTATTTTAATGCATATATATATGTTATACTATGTTCTCGGGAGTACCCTAAGGGTATAGGGGGGGGGGGACGAACAGCATACAGGCATTTTAAATCGCAGACAGAATTCTCCACGTCACTTAATTATTTATTTATTTATTTTTAAACAACTTTATTATGATAAAATTACAATCTGCCTTGGTTGGGCTATAAGTTATTGTGCTATATGATCTCGTTCATACCAATTTACAATTTTCATTTACTCGCTCATTCATACGATATATACAAACAGCCCAGAAGCCCCCCAAGTCCACATGGTTGTCACCGCGTGCGAAGTCGGAAGCGGAGTCTCGGGAAGTCCCCCACGCTCCTACGTCAGACGCGTCACTGGAGGCTGACCAAGAGCGCGAGAGCCACAGACGCTCAGGACATGATTAGAGAAACTGGCCATTGCCAGGACTCCCACTGTTTTAGTCTCCGAGGAGGATTATTGGGATGAGTGGTGCAGTGCAATGACTGTGCAAGGGTACTTAATTATTAAATCTGTTACACTTAATAAAGATCTTTATATGAAGAATTGAGATGTAAGCATTCACCCATACGATTTATTACTTCTAAAAAGTGTATAGTAAATACTGTACGAATGAATGACTAAATGTCAAATTGTAAACGTGATATAAACGATCACAATTATCTACAAAATTGCCTTCTAGGGAATATTTTCTTCAAATTAAGATTTACACGACTACAAAAAAACAAAAACATCCTACATAAAACAAAACAGGTTCGAAGTTGTTCAAAATTCTATTTCTTACCCGTATTAATTTTATTTCAAGGAAAAACTGATGAGAATATTTAAAGGTGTTGTGGAATATACCATTAAAATTTCTGACAGGCTGAATAATTTTTATGGCTGCTATATCAAAATATATAATTATTAATAAATAAAGCAATATATATATATATATCTTGTATTTTCATACAATGCCATAACACAGCAAAACTCACTCTCATCAACATAAATTAATGGGTCACTAAGTTTAGCTGAAGGTTCATATGAGGACATTATATTAGGGAGGTACAGGGTTGGAGTCTCGATGCTGTTAGTATATTTTATCCCTGATTAATAATTATCAATAATAGTAGAATCTATAAAAAAAAAAGAAATTAACAATATAAAACATGACAGACAAACGAAGGACGATGACCTGTATAAAAGTATGTCCACTCTCATGAGGTTTGTAAAATACGTAATTGATAATTAATTAATACCACTAATAGGCATTGATGTTAATACACCGGTACCCTCTGTGTTTTACAGTCTCAATCAAAGCTCTAATGAATATCAATTATCGCACCTCGTGTTGTGCTTTAATTAACAAATGCAATCGACAGAGCACCCAATAGAGCGAGCGTGATGCAATTGTTATTTGTGAGGCTGTAGTGTGCAAAATTTTCTTATTAGTGTAAAATATTGTGATACTTGCAAAAATCAAATGACATGACCACAAGATATAGTAAATGCATGAATTAAATATATAATTTACAATTTACAATAATTTGAGGGAGAGAGGGAGAGAGAGAGAGAGAGAGAGAGAGAGAGAGAGAGAGAGAGAGAGAGAGAGAGAGAGAGAGAGAGAGAGAGAGAGAGAGAGAGAGTGAGAAAGTGCGAGAGAGAAAGCGCGAGAGAGAGAGAGCGAGAAAGAGCGAGAGAGAGAGAGAGAGAAAGAGCGAGAGAGAGAGAGAAAGAGCGAGAGAGAAAAATTGCAATTTGGTTAAGTATATTAATGTACAATGATAACAACAAATTGATGACATACATATCTATGCCCGAATCAGTAAAACTGTGTTCAAAGAGCTCTCAAATTACTTTTAACTATAATATAACAATGTTTTAATGATGTTTTACTCCTAAAAAGCCTATAAAACAAAGGAACAAATATTTTATTTTATTTAGAATACATTTTTAAATAATGAATGCACAAATGAACATAACAATAATCCAGGGATGCGCTCAGGATTTGGGTTTCATAAAAACTCATTTAATGTATGTGAAAAAGCTGTTTCATCCGTTTTAAATCGCATCATTCATTGAAAATTCCTAAAATTTTGACCTAAAAACGTATTAAAGCTCAATTCTGAAAACCAACAGTGAAATCGAGTTTCGTACCTAGCCCTATTTTATAGGTATTTTAATATGAACATTTTTTTTATGTTGATTATCTATTTGAAAAATATAAATTTAATAAAGAAACCTGCACACCCTAGCAAATGTATTTAACACTCACTTGATGACCAGCCAAGTGGCTGTTACGTGTGCATTAATTGGTCTGTTGATTGGTGCTTGCGGTTTTTGTATTTTGATACCATGCCGAAATTTCTCACGATATAATTAAATTTAAAAGTTAATTGAAAAATCTATAAGGGGACTTTTATCATTGATGATGAGTTATTATTTGCACAATGACTGACTTTATTCAATAGGTCATGAGTTATTTTGATCATGTGTAATGGATGGTCAGCCACTCCATCATTTCCCCGGTTTCATGGATATAATATTAATATGTTGCTTATGGATGATCTGCCCGAATACATTAAATTATTATACGAATTATTATAAATTACAACTATTTAGGTGCATCTGTTTAACATTTTTATTATTTCAAGAATGTCCCCACTCGGCATAGCATTTGTGGGTGTGTCTTTTGGTGGTACGCTCACTGTAATTGTCTATTTGTCTTATTGATTGTTTATGTTAGTTAGATAAAAAGAGATTCTCTTTCCATGTCAGAGATCAACATTTTTGATTCTTTAGAGCGTCTGTGGCTCTCACGGTCTTAGTCAGTCTCCACTGGCTCGGCTAATGGAGGAGCGTGGGGGGATTTCCAACACTCCGCTTCCTCTTTCGCACGCGAGGGAGGCGACTACCATGTGGATTTGGGAAGTCTCTGGGTTGTTTGTGAATACTGCATGAATAAGCGAGGGAATGAAGAATTGTAAATATGGTATGAAGGAGAACATTGATCAAAATTACATATTGCCCAATAAGACAGATTGTAATTTCATCACAGTAAAGATTTGATATAATAATAATAAAATAAAAATGATTCTTTAGCGACTATATCCCATAGTGATTGCCATACTCTAGCTACTCTTTTATTTTAAAGGGCGGGCAATTTCCAAACCAGTTGACCTGAAAGAGGTGCTCGTGCAAGAATGACAAAAGTAAGTTTTTAAAAATAACGTAAAAACAAATTACACACAAGTTATACTTAAGCGTTTCCTAATGTCAAATGGAAAGGACAGATACATACAAAAGAAGCCGATTAGGGCAGTAACGACCATTATACCCCGGGAGCTCGCGATAAGGCGCTCTTAATGAAATAATCGTATCTCACCTTTCTAGATGGGGGGATGAAGTAGGGACGGGGAGCATTTCCCAGAATAAAGTATCCCCCTAAAGTCCGGGGGCACATTACACCCTAATAACTTAGGTGTCTTTACGCCAGCCACTTCCCCATCTTAAGGCGGTGAGTAAGTTGATAAAAGTCCGATATGAAAACTCACTGCGGTGTATTTTCGATCGCTCTATCAAATTTGGCACCGGTTCAAAAAGCGGTCCCCGCAATAATAAGATAGCTCCTTAAAACGATGTGTCATCTGATTACTTCATTTAGAATTCTGAAATTAGTGCGGGCCGAGGTGGCGGCGCTGATGGCCGGTCGCCAGCCAGGGGGGATTTTTTTCCCTCCTTTCTCTTTCCCCCTTTCCCCTCTTCCGAAGCAAACTTTCTTCTTACAAATAAGAACGTTAATGTCCCTCCTTCGGACTCGGCATTACTTTCGAACAGGTGCTTGTCAATCGATGCCCTTCCGTCTTCTTTGTTCCAAAATTAACAGTAAATACTTGAAAAAACTTTATTAATAAAAACAATAATGGCACAGTTGACAATAAAGACTTTATGCAATAAAGGTGACAGGTATGGACTTTAGTTCAGAGTTGTTTATAAATTAGTTCATGGGAATGATACAGGAGGCAAGATGCCTACGACTCTAAAATTAAGAAAACCGTATGACTACACAAGTTAACAAAGCTCCGTAAATAGAAAAGCATTATTAAGGTGGAATTCACAAAGAGATTTTCTATTTCTTTAAACGCCTTTTAAGTAGATGGTTGATTAAGGAAATGATAAATGCAGTTAAGACCGAAGGAAACAAAAGGCCAGAGCCCGTCGAATGACGCATACAACGCAGACCGATTACTTAACCATTTATGGGAGGTTTATTCAGAAACAATCTCGTCCCAAGGACTCTCCGACAAAGAGGATCCGACAAGATTGTGGTCAACACAACTGCAGATTCCAATTATACTAATATCAGTCACATATAGCGATTGGCCATAGGCAAATGCGTGAGTCATTAAATACCGCATAGCCCCACCCAATAAAAAAAAAAAAATAACAATAAAAGTAGACACAATGCAGACGGATGATGTAATGGGCGAAGAAGTTTCTGAATGAGTCTGATAGCTCGACGCAGATACGTAGGAAGAGGCGTGGTCTGATGGATGATAGAGGAATATATCCATCATCCCGTACATGTATGATAAATTACAAGACGAGAACTGTCAGAAAATACATGAATGTTCACAGGCACGGCCATTTTTGGGAGGACAAGTCAATGACTTGTATCATTGAAAGAAGTCATATTTTTACTCCACATAACGACCATGAAAAATGCCGGCATTTCAGAAAGAATGCTACATTAGCATAGACAACTCTTAAGCCTTAGATGTTATAAAGGAAAAAACAAGATGTACCTGGATTTTATTTTGCTTATAGAATGTTCTTTATTTGTAAAATTACTTGCTTATCCAGCATTAATAATTGGGATTTAAGAGCTCATTCATATATTGAACACAATTCCACTCACTCAATATGTACAGTTCACTCTCATAACAACATTCTTACAGCATGTACATACAAAATCTACTCTGGACACTTCTCCACCTAGCGCTCAGGCTAGCGAGCCACAGACGCTCAAGACATGAGTATGGAGGAAGCCAGAACAGTACGCCAACCTGCCATAACGAGGAGGATGGTACGGATCGGTGTTACTCCATAAAGAGGATTTGTCTATAGGATTTAGATGAAATTAACCATAAAATATTATGAGTCAATTATGAGCAAGCATGCAATATCTTAATTACTTGTTGAAATGATCATTGTTTAAAACATACCATTATAGTTGATCGACAGAACTAACACCCACCTGTAACAAAAAACATACAAATATTAGCTGACTATGTACTGTATCATAGTCTAAAGATAGGTATGGTTAAAGATAACGATAAGTCGGGTAAATAGGACGAAAGGGTTTGACTTAAAGGATGGTCTTATCATCTACTGTACAATTAAGATGGTAACATGAATTTTAAGTGGATAATTGTTACAATCATTATTATTGGACAATTAGTTATATAACTCATCAAAGATTTCACCTCACCTGGTCGCACTGAAATTTCTAGTTAATTAAGGAGAGGTATTGTTGGTTTCTTATTGTTTTTGACCTGTTAAATCGAATAAAAAACAGGTTTAGGAACCGTACCTGCAGCAGGTTTCATTAATCTGGGGTAAAAAGCAATAAAAAGTGGATACGAAAGTTTTTTTATTTTTTCAAATTAAAATCTCTGTTTTGGTAAAACTACAATATGCCTTATTGGACGATAAGTAATTCTGATAAATGTTCTCATTCATACCATATTTACAAACAGCCCAGAGAGCTCACAAATTCAGATGGTGTTCACCTCCCTCGCATGTAAAGAAGGAAGCGGAGTCTAGGGAAGTCCCCTACGCTCCTCAATCAATCGCATCACCGGATACTAGCCAGTGGAGGCTAATTAAGATCGCGAGAGCCACAGACTCTCAGGACATTTACAGCAGTTCACGAGACAATAAATATATTATACTTCTTACACTTTTTTAAAAGTTATTGCACGTCAAACATGCAAAAACTGATTTTTGTGCCCAATAAAGGCGAATAGGGCTGTACAGTAAGGAATATTTCTCCTAAAACGCCCTCAATATTTAATGGCACAATCTAAAATAACGAATTGTGATGATTGCAGGAGAGCAACACAGAAAAAGTAACTATTTGAAAGATGGAACAGATGTAATGATTTTTCGGATTATTTCGGGAAGCGAGGTAATAAATATTTTTTAGGAATACGTAACGTAGGCTTTACCGTGATTTTTTTCAAAATTGCCCCAACTACGTGACTTGTACATTGATGTAAGGACACACACGCTCTAAAAAACCACAGCACGGATCGATGTGGGACAGTTTTTTGTTTTGTTCTCTTTTTTTATAAATCGACTTAGGTGTTGCATGTTGATAACTGCCATCATGTTTAGAGGCGGATAATGTACAGCCTATCTTCCCTGGCCTCGGGCCAGGATCCCGAAGCAAAAAAACAGAAAAAAAAAACACTAAAGGACAAAAACAAAACATTAATATGCCCCTGATGGATACTCATTTTCAGATAGAATTTTTATTACGCCATCACATCGACAACAGACCTCCTTAACGTACACGTGCGAAAAATGTTTTCTTGAGAGGACAAAAATATATTCATTTCCATATTTTAATACCAGTTGATCCGAGGATTAGTTGCTTGCCGTTTATTTTGTTTTGTTTATTAATTTTTACCTACGAACATTACCTCCGTAAAATTTATTTAATTTATATATTGTATATATTCTAAGAATATATATGTATATAAATGAAACAAAGGACTTTAAAAAGAGATCGAGTTGTAGGTAATAACCAGATTTTCTTAAAAACTAACTAAATGATTGTGAAATATATAAATAAAATAAATATTGTATATTTTTGACAAAAAATACTTCGTTTAATTTTTTGAACCTCATTAAATTCATAAAATAAAAATAGCTAAAACATTTTTGCATTATACTTTCCGTTATTACATCTTGACAAAAACATACTCAGCGTGATGCTTTACTATCTGCGACTTTGAAAATTTCAGATAGGTTGGGTTCATTTTGATGGGTGGTATTCAAGAGCATATTAATAGATATAATGACAAAATTTCAATTTAAAACTGTAATAACTTGCCAATCCGTCAAATTATGCATTATATCATAAAGTCAAATAATGAATACTTAATACTAAGCGCAAATGCTTAAAACTAACTTGATATAAAATATATATATATATATAAAATTTATATATAAAACTAAATTCGTCTAGATTGGCCAAATTTTACGTCACTTATTTTTTTCCTGCAAGTAAAAAAAAAGTTGTGCAGAGATGTTACTAAATATTGCTAATCGTCTTTAACACTTACATTATTTTCATATTGTTAATTTAAGGGCTTGGTGCAGACATACATTGTATATCGACATTGTCCGTTAATAAATTTGATGAAAATCTAACAACCCTCTTTTATCAACTTAATTCGACGTTCTCAAACTCACAAACTCTTCTACTGTGTTATTGAAATAGTTTTTGCAGACGTAACGAAACTCTCAATGCGTTTATGATTTTTTACGCCATAGTAGTTAAAAAATAAATATAAACATAAATGAACAATTATAATAATAGCAAAGCTTCTGGGGTTTTCAGAGCGAGCTTTTTTTATTATTTACAAGTTCGAATACTATTTTTAACTTGTATGAACAAATCTATGGAAATATTTGTATATGTACTGAGAAAAAAAACTAAAAGCTCGCACCAATGCCAGAAACGTTTGAAATATTTACTCTCTAAAGGGTGGTTTGATTAATTGGGGCAGCCCTTGCCAATTCGAAATTTTCATCCCCGTCGTTTAAGCTTTCCATCAGTGCGGGCTTAAACAGGTCAAAGAAAGCTTAGCGCTAATTATGGCTAATTTAACTTAATTGGAATTCAGAAAATCTAGAGGGTTCAGGGGTAGTTTGAACATGGATATCACTCTGAAGGGATGAATTTGTAATGTTAAGGGCGCGTTCTGAATTGTATTGAATTATGTATCGGACTGGAATATTTGGATTCGGTTTGATGTTCGAAGGTTTGGCTATCAAGCCCGGTAATTGAACGAACCGTTTAGAGAATGATGAACGGGATGGGATACAGAAATGCAGAATGTTTTTTGTTAACCTTCACAATATCTATTCATAATAATACAATTATAATTCAACCGTAATGATGATGATTACTAATTGAACCGTCTGTTCTCAATTTCTTTATCTCTACTTGAAAAAATACAATTTGTTTGTACAGCATTAAGAATAGATTTCATACAATGTACACAAAAACATTCTGCTAGGAACCCCCTCCACCCCTCACTGGCAAGGATAGGAAGCTGTAGAGCTACCCGTTACCATTTCCGACCGTTTCCCCGCGGTGAGGGCAAGAGAGCCACAGTCGATCACGATGGGGAAGACAACCAGTGTGAGAACCACATAGCACACATTTCTATTTACAATAGATCCCAAGGCTACCACCATTTTAAGCAATAAGAAGGTTTTTAAGGATAAGTGTTACTTGACAAGGAGTTAACAAGAGGGTTCAGGGGTAGTTTGAGCATGGATATAACTATAAAGGGATAGATATGTAATGTTAAGGGCGCGTTCTGAATTGAATTGAATTCTGTATCGGACTGGAATATTTGGATTCATTTGATGTTCGAAGATTTGGCTATCCCCCATAGTTCTAGTCAGTAAGACCATATTGGTTTTAGAAACTCTTGGTATAGGTGCAGTTTGGAAGGTAAACTAGATAGCACTGTTGTTCAAAGGGAAATAAATCAAAATGATCATAAAATTTAATGGCATTTGGTTGTTTCATAATACCTCATGATACCATAAACGGAATGTAGGGTTATAGTAGCTTCTAGAATTTCGGTGATTAAAAAAACAGGGTTGTTATTTTTTTGGAGGGAAGTTTGGCACTATTATTAAAGTACTGGGACAGTTGACGTACCTTCAACGTCAAACGTAATGAAGGACCAAACATCAAATGTCATACTGATCAAATACGAAGATCGGAAGTAGAGGCGGTAGCCATGAGAAAGAACGTCACGTTCGATGTTCGGTCAACTTTCATCCCATTTCCTGAAGAACCAGCGCCACCTTCAGTTGTAGAAGAACCGTCCAACTCCGCTCCATTGGCTTTGGGCATGATCCTCCCGAGATGCAAGCCCCTGCAGATCCTCCATAAATGTATTTCTACAAGACCTGCCAGGATACGGAAAGTACCCGGACACCTAAGGACTTTATCTCAGAATAAAATATTTGTTTAGTGTTTAATAGTGTTCAACACTCAGTGAGTATAACCATGTTTATGATGGTCGAAAATATGATTCATGTCAATATTAGCTTCAAAAATAAGTGTGGGAGAGTGTTATGATATTGCCAACACTGTTTCTAATTACCTCCCCGTTAAATTACATTAAATAAAATTTCACATGTTCTTTGTTGATGTTAATTACACAGTTCTTATCATTATGTGATATTTTCAATCTTTCCGTTGAGTTACATTTAATTATATCATACCAAGTTGAGTATCAAATTAAAGATCTTGAGGTATAGATTAATAAAAAGTAATATGTGTGACAACTCGATTGGTCTACAATAAAAAAAAAAAAATGAATATCGTGTTTTAGCCACTTTAAAGAAAACCATACATGGTGTTATAGATCGCATTTGACTACCAAAAAAAGGAAAGCGTGATTCGAAATATGATACAATGTTTTAATTGTACAATTTATTATAATAAAGCTTGCTTTTTTGTCAACAGAAACTACACAAGCCTTGGCGTATCATCGGTCTGAAATAGACGATTCGATCTAGTTGGCGAAATAACGACTTCAGATACAAGCATTTTTAAGTTTTAATTTGAGTAATTTTTTTCGACTAGGCATTATTATAAACAATAAACATATTTAGGAACTAAAAAGGACAGTTATGTTCGTACCAATGAAGGATTTAGGAAATCGTATCTCCACTAGTTATGATAGTTTAGCCGAATATTCATTAGTTTTTATATTTTTAAATAAGGCATGCGATATTGTAGTATACCACTCCTCTCACCTGAGCTGCAATGGTCTTTTTTGAAATCTCTCAAAATGTTCTAAGCATGAATGAAATACGCGTGTAATGTTGCCACCATAACATTGTGCAACCTATATGTATCATCACCTTGTGTGTAGCCTTTGTTTAATTATCGTTTAATATATAGATTCACAGTGTTAGTTCAAAATCGTTAAATGACAATCTATTATTTGTAATTAAACTATACTACTTATATGTACAATTCTGTACCCAGAAAAAAATCACGTTTGAAAAACGTCTTAGACACATTTTTACCAGTTTATGTTTTGAATTAATCGTTTTAAGAAATGATCCGGAAGGACTCGATTGGCTTATTATAACCAGTAAGACTTTTTTTTTTATTTGTGTGGGGGGTCGCGTATATTTTAATTGATTTAATGACTAAAACCCCACACATAATACTCGTACATAATAATAGGACGTGTAGCACTTTGATTTGATACCTAACTTAACATGATAGGAAAACATTCATTTTTTAATTACAAGTAATTGACTAACAACTGATCCTTCATTTGTCTCATAAAGTTGCTAATAATATTTTGTCAACTAAAACTTGCATGCAAAATATCATCCATCTATATGAAACTGAGGTCGCGAAACAAATGCAAATACCCATGCATAATAATAACAAATCGTTATTACTTTATTTAAAAATATTATATACATAATAGGTATACCAATTTGCATACTCACTACTGTATGACAGAAACATATTCAATTATTGTAACTAATGTCAGTACTTTTTTTTTTTTATGTCTTTTTAATATCAGGTAAAATGTCCAGCTTGAACAGGGAAAACAGAACAGAACAGGCTTAAAGACAAGTGAAAACGTTTTCAAAAAACCGAAACCCCCTATAAAAAAAAAAAAGAGTTGAATTAACAGAGTGTGAAATCAGTTTATTCCTATGGGGTGGGGTTAATCTGGTTGGCAATTACGCTGAAAGGCGATCTCAGCTATGTGTTGGCCAAAGCGCCTAAAAAGGATCCGCACTTCCCTCAAGTTAAAATGTATTGCTTTTTTTTGTATTTTGTTTCCTTCTATTTTTTAATAAACCGGGAGCGGGGCTTTCGCGGCTTTGAGGACATGATGTTAGCAAATCAATGTCTTTTTTTTAATTTTCCATTTCAACGCTCAGCTATCGTTTACATTTCATATAGTATATATACTCTTCTTTAAGCCTTTCAACTTATTTTTGCAACGTTAGCTTGATGATTTTTTACCGAGTAAAATAATCAATACAAATACGATCATAAACTAAATTTTATTTACAAAGATATAATGCATGGATGAGTGCTACAGCATAAGGAGAAATTGACAGTAGAATTCGTATGTTCGATTTTCATGGACTTTGGTAAATCTTGAGGTTAAATGAGATCGTTGACTTTTGGATCTGAAGGTGAGCCCCATCATCTAGTCCTGTACACATTGCATTGTAATTTTAACTTCAAATAGAAAATTGTTTTTGTAAATATTACCTCCTTCCAATGCATCTGCGCATGCAGCAAGAGGAGAACATTGTAAATATTGTTTATTGAAAAAAAAAATATAATTTTGATCATAAATTGTAAAAATGTTGTTCAACAAAGGGGTTTTGAAAAAAAAAAAAAAGACTTTTGGATTGGAATGTTTGAATTCTAAAAAATAACATATTTAATCCTTTATGGAAATATGTAAAGACTCGGATGATAGACTCGATTCAGGTTGAAGGTGGAGGCCGAAGAAATTCATTCAGAGGAAGGAGGAGGGCATCGAAAATGCTTCAATGCTGGGAAACCGGTCAAGAGAATCTCAGTATTCAAGGCCAAAACTGAAGTATCGTCACCAAATTCTAGTATTGCCAAAACGATGAGTATGTATTGTAGACAACAATAGGATGAAATTTGACCCCCCCCTCCATATCCTCTTTTTATAAAACTACGATTCAAACATGTACATTTTACATTGTCTATATATATTTAAAAAAGGTGATGGGGCTCACTGCTCATCATAAAAACTTAAAACCAACTTACAACGCCTAACAAACAAAGTCTTAATCTAATTTTCCACGACAGTCTGTTGCCATCGATGCAGGAAGAGTGGTAGTGTCATATTGTTAAATAATGGGTTTGTCAGATGATGCAAAAACGTGATGTGTCTCCGGTGGATGAACTCACCCACCGACGGCACACCAAGCAACGGGTGCAGGTCGGCGTTCTCAGAGAGAAATATGAACCCTCGAGAGTCAGTCAGACCGTCATTTGTTCTCAAAGAGGGGTAACAGTTATTTAATTTACTGTAAACAATAATTGTTAGAGGGAGTATGCCTTAATTTACCATCTTTGATCTAGTTTGCGTTAAGTGTCATTGAGCTTAGAAATTGAGCCATTATAGAGCTCGCCAAAAGAGAGTGCTCGGTTACCTATACACATTTATGTTAGCATATTATATTAATTTGTTTAATTAGCTAGTTTGATGCACACGTTTCTGTGCTTATGCCCCCCCTCTATTTTATAACTTATGATTGAAGTTTTTAATTTAAGACAGTCGATAAAAATATCCAACACCTCTACCACCTCAGATAAGATTATGAAAAATTATTTCTGAGAGATCAACAATCATTTAATGATATTTGTACGGCCGTTATGCCGTGTTCGGAGCATTTCCCAGAGATGAGCTGGGTGGTTGACACGGGTACAGCTGGTACAGATGCTACTGGTCACAATTAAAACTACAACCAAACTAATAGCCTTTTGTCGATCGACGCCAGCTGGCGAACAAATTCCCAGTGGATGGACACCAATTACTCAATTACAAAAGATTTATTTAATTACACGGAATATCAATCACCACGGATTTGTTTTTCAATTTTACTGATATTAATAGTATCGATTGTCTATTATAATTTTATTAAACTATTACATCACATTGTTGTTATATTATTATTACACCGTGAGGCCATTGTTGTCGTGATATAAAAATTATTTGGCGTGTTTTCTGGGAGATCGGTTTAGGCATCAGGAAATTATGCTGTACAACCTTTACAACATAACTTATGTAATTATAAAAAAAAATCTTATGTTACCATTATCATTGATTTTGTTCATTTTTTAGTTAATTAAGTTTAAAACACTATACTCCGTTTTGGTTTTCTCACACTTGTATCGATTCACCTTTTGTGCAAACATTTTATTTTAAACTTTCTGAAAACTTAACATCATCCCAAACCGAATCTACCAACAAACGGTAAAAAATTAAACGTGTTTTATAATTATGATGATTGTAAAATCATGGTATTTTTGAGCAAAATTTGTAATGTATAAACAATAATACTTAACTGAAAATGGTTTTACAACAATCAATCATCATCATCTATTCAATCATTAAAAAAAAAAACATCGTCGTTATTTCATAAATCTTAAATTTAAGGAAGAGAAAAAAGCCTATTTTTTTTACATAAACCTTTTTCTATTGTTTTCGAAATATAATAGATTTGTAATGGTTGAAGTATCTTGTCTTTCATCTAATGTAAAGGAAACAGACAGTGCCCTTTATTAACAACAAATTTATTGCACCAAATTTGATGGGTAACGATACTAGCTCATGCAATCATGTAGGTTAATGTACCTAGGTAGTTAGTATTCTCTATAACGGTAATTTTATACTGCTATTGATGAAGTTATCACGAAAGCAATATTTACATAAGGTCTTAGTAGTTTGAAATTGATGGGCTTCAAGGTCTGTTGGCATAGTAATTTTATCCTGTAAGCAAATTATATAATAATATAAAAAAAACAAAAATACATTTATTTCCCGTAAAGGTACACTAACCTGATTGTATCCGTCATCGAGGTTTTGTTGAATATAGTAATCCATCAGCATTCACGCACGGGTTCGATTATGCGCGAATATAAAAATGATGATTAAAAAAAAACGTATGTACATGTAGGGACTGGAGGTATCAAGTATTGTTTAAATCTAGTCAACCTCTTTGTACTAGAACCTCTTTGTACTAGGACCTCTTTGTAATTGAACTTTGTAGCAGAGTAGAGAGCATGTGATAAGACTGGAATAAACCATACTAACCTTAATAAGTGTTTTGTTAATTACCCACATACAGTAGAAAGATTGAAGATAGGTACTTAATATTTTTTTCTCTCATTCAATCTATGCGAGAAAAACCGTCCACTCTACTCCTAATACCTTTTTGGCAACGTTTGCAGGCGGCCCTTAGAACTCAATACAGCATCCCATAACCTTCAAAAACTCTTTGATGAGATCGAGTATTGGTGGAACCAATGGCGGATCAAAGTTAGCGAAACAAAATGTGCCCACATTACCTTTACCCTCTAAGTTTTTTAAAATTCTATCCCTCTTCCTGTGTACAAGACAGTTAGACTTTCATCTCGACAAAAGGCTGACATCGAACCCACAGACGAGGCTAAAAAGACAAGAACTGTGCAGAACGCTTTGTACAACTGTACAGACTACTTCGAAGGTCATCCCATCTCTTAATAGAAAATAAATCACTAATTTACAAAGTTATACTAAGCCAATTTGGAAATACGGAATAGAGCAATGGGGGACAGCAAAAAAAGTCAAACATCAAGCGCATCCAATCCTTTCAATCAAAAGTCCTGGAAACAATAAATGCCTCTTATTACGTCAGCCCCCCGTAATAAAACCCTTCATAACGATCTTAATATACCCAACATTCTTGAACTCATCCCTTTCAAGTTCATGAAATACCATAGTAACCTATCCAATCACCCTAATCCGCAAGCATAGTCATTCCACTATGCTAAACATCCCTTTAATCCACCTCGTAGACTAGAGCGGCAGTGGCCTCGGGATCTGCTATAAATACGTGACAGTGGGGGCCCTGGCAAAAGCCAGTTTCTCCAATCATGTCCTGAGCGTCTGTGGTTTCGCGCTCTTGGTCAGCCTCCACTGGATCGAATGAGGTGATCCGGCTGATGGCGGAGCGTACCCACGCTGGAGTCACGCTCACGAATGTAAACCCTTAATATTTCCAATAGATGTGCATCATCTTTTACAGAATCGACAAACGAAAACTATCGATCGCCCCTTACTTATCCGAAAATAAAGCCCCTCCCTTCGACTTCAGCAAATATTGAAGAACTTACCGTAGGAGACCACTTGAAATTGCTATTAGTAGAACGCAGGCTCGGTCAAGTACCTGATACCGACAGGATTCCACTTAGAGGGCCATAGGACGCCGAGATAGGGCCGTAGGGCCACGTGGTCCTTCCCTTAAGAGGTCCCTGAGCCTTTTTGCCCTCGGAACCGGCACAATCCGACCCCTTTGGAAGTGGTGTATCTTTGTAGTCGATTTTACGGCTTGGGCGGGCGTTATCTAAAATAGCTCCGGAGGTTCAGTCCATCTTTGAGAGACCGTATTGACCTGAATCAGTCCAAACAAAAATGTTTAACAACTGTTCACTACTTGGGAGTAACTTTAAACCGTTCACTTACACTCACAAATCACTTAAGAAATAAATAAAATAAACAATTCCATTCTCCGCAGAAAATCAAATTAGTAGTACATAAAGCAGCAATCCTCCCCACAATGACATGTTCTGCGCCGGTTTGGAATTACACTTGCACTTCAAATTACAGGAAATTGGCAGCCGTACATAATTATCAACCACCATGCTAACAGATCTACAATTACCCACGATCCAGCACCCACTGTGAATTCATTTTTTCTAGCTTACATATCCAAAAACACATTGATACCCTCAAAACATATATTTATAGAATAACATTAACCAAATTAAATTTATATATAATTAAGTAATTTGATTCGTTGTCTCTGTATTATGTAGGTTTTTGTTATTGTTTTTCCTATTGTTAAATCCAACACTTATTACAATAGCAGTAAAGAAATATGAAGTTCCGTGTAAAATTGAAAATTATGTAAATAACAAACTTACAAAAAGTATAAACACAACTACCGGAAAACAGCACGTGCTGAATAATACTCACTATCATTGTCACGATTGGATTTCATCCCTCAAGCGTATTTTCGCTTATAATCGACGTAAACACTGATATAATACGCGTCATTCAATAATTAAACCTGTATGTGTACTTTTTTTGAATGAAAATTAATCAAGAACATGATGCGTCATCACTGAACTTTATTTACGAACTTTAATGACTTATTTCTCTATTATTATATAGGACGATTTAACAAATAAAATTAACCATGTTTAATAAATACCCAGTATTTTTACAACAATAATTTAATAAGTATAAGTACACATGCACCGAATATCAAGATGATTCACTATTTAATCCTACTTATATATTTAAAAAAATGAAATTCCTATCGATGTTAAAAGAATTTAGAATAGAATAGAAAAAAAAAACATATTCCGGCATCCCTATGAATAAAATTGATGTTCAGATGACAAATTCACACCAGGCAAATATAATAAATTATTACATCATAATACAAAAAGAAAACCAAAACAAAATAATAATAACAACGTAAAAAAAAGCCTCTATAGGAATGATAACAATAATTATGAAATAAAAATGAAAATTGTTTAACTACTTTTAGTAAATAAAGTCCATAGGATCCACCTATAATAAACTAAAAAAAAACAATATGCAGAAGTCTGTTCAGTAAGACATTAGATTAAAAAAAAAAAATTAACACAAAAGAAAACAAGAAAGATAGATACGAACTGGCAACCAACATTTATCTATATATAGTAAACAATCAAATTAATACAAAAATAAAAGTCTGGAAGTATAAAATAATGAATGAGTGAATCGTTCCAAGACTAAATAGCGACTCTGGATGGTGAGGAGTCGGAATAGAAGAGCTTTGAAGGTTCGTAGGGATGAAGCATGGCGGATATTAGGAGTCAGAGAATTCTCGCGCTCTTAGTCAGCCTTCACTGGATCAAATGAGGTGAACCGGCTGGTGGTGGAGCGTGAGGGACAGCCCTAAACTCCGCTTCCTCTTTTGCATTTAAGGGAGATTTCGCGTAGTACAGCGAGTAAGGAAGGGCCGATTGTACGCTGCAGTTTTGTAGGCAGGAGAGGAAAAAAATGCATGGCTACTGATCTGCATCTGTTGATCATCTACTCGTAGTTTTCAAATCGCAATGGATTCTCAGCCTCATAGCGCTTTGTCTCTTTCTGAAATCTCAAAAAATGAAGAGAACGAATTCAGAGACAGAAATATTGGATTTTACATTAAAAATACCCCGAGTTATTCCGTCTAATTAATAAAAACATGACTTAGTAACTCAGAGGTAAGACAATGAGAGGTTGTGGCCTTAGTTTCTAAGTGGCACTGAGATAAGGGATTTGATGCTAGTAGCCTTCATATGTAACTACCATCAATCTACATTTTTGTTTCGTCAATTTTTCTGTTTCGCCTGATTTTCTACTTCTTTCCAGACTAGCTACTCATTTATCCTCACGAGTCTAACTCCACACTAGACTCATCCCTCACAGATGAGCGCAGCGGCCGACTTTGGGTTTTTAAACCGTCGATGATCTTGATCTCTTTTGGGCGCTGGAATAATGGGGGGATCTGGAATAATGTCCTTTGATCGCTTGATCCTCCGCCCGTTTATATAGTTTGGGCATGTGCACAAATGTTGACTGTGATTTGATTGTTACCACAGAGTATGCCAAATATTCGAAACATTATCATGTCATATTCAATAATGCATTACATTCCGAATCAATTCTGATTAGGGACCCCAGGGAATGGATCCCGAGTATAGTTGATACCTCTAGGAAAATGGGACATGGCATAGTTATATTATTCAAGGGAAATAAAGGATTTAGAGAATAGATGATGATATTGGCTAGTGATGGAAAGGCATCATATTTCATGACAAACCTCGGCGTCGGGGTACAAGGTTTCCAGCCGGAACGGAAAATCGATACAAGCGCATACATTTATAATACTAAAAGAGGAAGCGGAACACACATCTGATGCTGGTTTGCAAGGGGGAGGTAAAAGGGCCTTTTTTGAGGCATAAAGATTGGAGAAGACTCGCCCGCAGCTGGAAGATATCATTCTACGCATCACGGCAGGGCTCTGAAGGCAGCCCGCAACGAGATTACCGTTTCTCCTTCAGCGTATATACCAAATGTCTTTATTTTATTTCTGGATAGGGCGGAAATCTATTCGTATGTTAGCCATCGATACTTTACTTCCGGTTCTTTTGCAATCTTCTACCCATCCACTGAGTATCCGTATATATACAGCTGAAATGAATTGAAGATTTAGTTCAGTGATCGGAATTACGGATCTAAAAATTGAACTGGATAATATTTCCACTACACTTTAAAATATGCTACGTTTATTTTGGTTAAATTTAAATTCTATAACGTTTGAAGAAAACAAATAAACTTGAAAAATGTTTGCTTTCTTGTACAGTGGAAGTCCTGGAATAGCCAGAGCGTATGTGGCTCTCGCGCTCTTCGTAAGCCTCCACTGGCTCGTATCCGGTGACGCGGCTGACGGAGGAGCGTGGGGGACTTCCCAAGACTCCGCTTCCTCTTTCGCATGCGAGAGAGGTGACAACCATTTGGATTTGGGAGGAATCTGGGCTGTTTGTAAATATTGTATGAATGAGCTTTCTCGTAGCTAAAAGCTGTTTAATATTTACAGTTCTGATTGCTTCTCTGAGGGTAAGGACACCTTACATTTAAGATACAGTAATAAAGAATTCCTTTGATATATTAAATAAATATTTAATCCAATAAACAGGCGGGTGGAATGACAATTGTCAATATTGCTACAAACTTTGTTTGTTATATTTAGCCAATACATATTGGTCCAAAGATTCAGTGGAAATGACGGAAGTTGCTACACGTCAACCAACCCAACAATTGGGAGTGGAACAAAATACAAATACAAAATATAATTTATAACTACAAACTGCAGTTAAAATAAATGCAATTCTCCATTAGGTCCTGATTATTATTACAATTATCATGTGGTTGTCATTACCAATCGTCTTTAACACTTACATGCTTTCTTGTTATCAGGAATTAATAGATACTCACATGGTACATAGAAATGTAACCAATGAATTAACTTGATGAAAACATATCTTTTTATACAAACCAAGCCGATCTCCCAACAAACATGCTTATTTACACAGAGTTAACAATGAACTCACAATATAACTGAAGTACACGTAGAAAAAATATTAACAACAAAAAACCTAGTACGCGATTTTTAATAATAGATCCAAAATGAACCCTAATGACAGTCTATTATTTTTTTTTTGAAAGAATAAATATAAAAATTTTGGTTTTAAACCGAATATACCACAGTCTAAGAACTTTCATTTATAGAATAGACTAAAGAAAAAAAATCATTCTGGGAACAAGTCCCCTATGAATGCCAATAACATTCAGATGACAAATTCACATCTCATTCGGACTCTGCAAATAAAGCGATTTTATTGGAGGAGATTCTGTGTAAGGTCCGTATTACGCTTCGAGGCCAGAAGAAGCATAGTGAAACACAAAAGGGTTTTTAAATAGTCGATGATCTTGATCTCTTTTAGGTACTGGATGATGCTCGTTGCTCGGCTTGATGGATAGTAAATTGATTTATTTCCATTTAATAATACAATCCCCAAAGAATATCTTTAAATTTAACAATAAAGAATACTACTACCAACAAACAAGTTGAGTACAATAATACGCAGCTAGCACTGAAAATACTATCTGCCCCTGATACATACAATTTTGAATATGTTAATGCTTTGTACATACTGACTGTATAGAACGTTCTAGGGGTCCCTGACTCTGTCGATCCGGAACTATCGGTGAAAGACGCACAGGGAAATATTTTAAAATTTCATCTCAAGGCATTAAATAGCATTTAAACTAGGTATATACGTTATTTTATAAAATTGTTTGAAAACACCCACATTTTGGGCTCACTCTAGTACTGAATACATCCGGTTAAAGGATCGGAAATGATGTGGCTTTAATCAAAGCAATTCAAAGCCTAAGCTTTCGCAAATAAATACCAATGATTCTTTATCAGTTGTGTATTTATACTGAGGCAGAAACGTAATAAATACCTATAAAATATGTTATCCTTAGTAACCTTTATTTGGATTATCTTGAAATGACGAATCAAGACGACCCTAAACCATAAATGCTTTATTTTTTAGAGATCTTAACTGTGTGTTAAGTGTTTAGTAAGGTAGGCTCCTATTAATTTAATAATACCTTTATAGTTATCTACTATTTTGACCTACTAGTGTCACGAGTGTTTCAAGGGGGTGCAAACCACGTGTTTCACCTAGCTGATGTCGCTTGTGAAAAGGGTATTCTATTAAACAGTAATAAATAAGTTTCTACCAAACTTCTGAGAACTTGAGGTTCAGTTTAGATGCGGAATTCCAAAAAATGTTACGCATTAGGTGAACAATGAGTCTATAATTTTTTTTTTATTGTAACGCGAAACTGTCTTTTTTCAAAAGATAGCTTCCAAAAAAAATGTTGCCTGACAGAACAGCAAAAGCTTGAGGGATCTATCTGCCCCCCCCCCCGCCTCGCGCTCAAGTGAATTTCAAGCGTTGGTTTCACAGACTCGCGGAACAAATTCCTGCATCTTCCTATTGTTGGCTCCCGCTCAAAGTGGAGGATTGTGGTATCTTGACGAGTTGGTAGGCGAGGGAATCCCCGACCCCCGCCCTAATTAAACATCCCTACGGTGGAGTGAGGGCATTGAAAGAGATTCAAAGGATTCATCACGACTTGAGGCACAGTAAAAGCAGGAACCATCCCCGCACCGCAGATGAAAGGGGCTCTGCTTTCGTCCCGTCCTTTTTTTTCCCCCCTTCTCATTCTTCGAACAGACTTAATACTATTCCATTAGCATTGCCCCGGCCGAGTGATAGCCTTCGGCCACTTTTCCAAGCTAGGATACGCTGAAACTTTTACGCCTCTGAACCTGTAGAATTAATCATGACTAATGATTGTGTATTTAAACTCATCCTTGGAAACCACCAGAGTAGTAGGACCAGAGGAGAGGCTCCCTGGAACCGGAGAGGGAGGCCCCCCGGTCCCTTGTACATGTCAGGTGGTGGTTATAGATAATGTTTTACAGGACACGAGCTACGATATAAAGATATGGACAAGTTCGATAGCTGGGCGGGAAGAGTGGCACTCTTTTATCATGCTGTTAGAGACCGATGTTTCGTTTAACTATCATATATGTTAAACTACAGTGCTCAAAAAATGTTTTGGCTTAGATATAAATGAACAGGAAATATGAATAAAGAATCAAAGCCAAAAAAAGTTGGATGTCATGTTGGTTTTTGTTAAAGAAACTCGTACGTTCTCCACTGGACCACATCTCCAAGGCCATCAACGCCAATACATGACACCTTCTGCACCGTATTTATTCATTATTATCGTTCTAATTCATAAATTCTATTAGTTGGATAAGAGCCAGTGGAGGCCAAGAGCGCGAGAGCCACATACGCTCAGGACATGATTGGAGAAACTGGCCATTGTTGTGGAATACACTGAAATAATTTCACACCAAATACCACATCTCAAAAAGTAATGAGACAAAAGCTTCGTTATTCGGACCCAGAAATATCTTTCAGTTACCTCATCGGCTATGGTAAGTGGATTTCTTCCGTTTGGCCAAGCCGAAGACCAGATGAATGGAGCTAATGGAGAGCAGGGCAAGGCAAACATAGACACTGCTTCAGTGTATACACGACCGGTGTCGAATAAACCCAACCTGTTGAGTGTGGTTGACTGTTGTTAATTAGACAATCAGAGCACAATACCGCTTCTAGTGCATATAATTCTAGTTTATAACTACCGATAAGTTTCAAGATAGCGTATACTAAATACTTTTTAATAATATATATCCCGGAGTCGAGACTTGTATTCGTTAAAAATAAAAAAAATAAATAATAAAACAAAAACGAATATTCTAAATTGGAAGAATTCGTAACTCCGAGTTTAGTAATAGGGCGAATAATGAGGAATTCGACTCATAACACCCTTCTTGAGACTGGCAATGCAAAGATATTTAAAAAAATACAGTTTTTAGAACCAACATATATAATTATAAATATTATAATGATGGAATAGATCAAGGGTCCTCAACTCTGTTGTGCCTGCGCCTCAAGGCGCCCCCGCGTACTTTTTATGTTTAGTAATTAGAATTATAGAAATATACGTTTTTATGTTTGAAGACAATTATTCATCATTTTTTATCAACCTACAATTAGTTCAAGACCACTTTTAAAAGCCAATGGTCATATATTTCACTAACCCTTTTCAAATTAAATGCAACCGTAATAGGTGCATAATTTGTAGTTGGTTCAAGCAAACAGAAGAACTGGTGCTAGAAATTTTGCATCTTCAGAAAGACCGTAGTCATAAAATCCTTTGGTGTCTTTTAAGAATATAATTGGCAGATACAAATTTCTATTTAATAAAAAAAAAAAACGATACATGCTACAATCATCGTTTTCCACCATGAATATCATAAAATCTTGATGATTGCTTACGAGTTCGAATATCAACATAATTATGAATGGCAAATGAAATGTAGCGACAAAGATGAAACTGACTCTGAGATTTATATTTTTTAGTAAGAATCTTAATACCATGTAAACTTTTGTATATATTACCAAATAATTATTTTTTGTACATAATAAAAACAATATTTTTCATACGTTAAAATCATTATAGTTATATATTTGTTAGGTTTATTATGTGCAGCATTAGTTATTTATGATTGAACATGAAAAAATTAATGGGCTCGAACGAAATTCTAGAATGTGGCCCTTAGATACAAAAACACAGGGACCCCCTAAACTGAGTAGTAGCTCCTTCGGCCGGACTTCGCCCAAGGATGATGAAAAGTCTTGCAAGGCTGCGAGATGAAAACTAGTTTTGATATTGACTAGGTTAATGGCCGTACAGGGATAGCTCAGCGATCAGTTCACAGTTTTGGTGTGCTGAGTTGAGAATCTACTCGACAATTCAAGATCCGACATTTTACTGATAGTCACTCGAATATCTATCGTTGTAAATCGAAAAGTGTTACGCTAATAAGCAGAAAACTCGTACAGTATTTACAAACAACCCAGAGACCTTTGAAATATGCATGGAAGTCCCCAACGCTCCTCCATCAGCCGCGTCATGGATACGAGCCAATGGAGGCTGACCAAGAGCGCGAGAGCCACATACGCTCAGGATTGGAGAAACTGGTCATTACCAGGACTCTCACGGTCACGTATTTATACCAGGCTAGGCCCCGTTCGTGACATTTAACGAGACCAACTTTTCTTCTGCCAGAACTATAATTAAGCAGTCAACTGCAGCAAGAGGCGTGAACCAAAGGACGGGGCAGAATAGATTTTAAAAATGGGAAATAATGGCGTTCGAACAAAAAAAAAAAAAAAGAAAGAAAAAAAGTTGAATGAACGAGGGGCAGGACCACTTTTAACAGCATAGGACCTCAGCATGGGGTGCACAAGGGACTTTCGAAGGGTGCACCCCAGGCATCCCTAACAGACAACAGTACGCTGTTACTCGGATTGATTCAGTAACAATAACTGGCATTGACGGTTAATGCCATATGTGATCAAATCCAGAGTTACGTCTAAGAAAGTTTTACAGGTATATAAGTTGTCTCCGAATTCGTTTTGCATATCTTGTATCAGTTCAAGAGTGGAAATGACGTGTTCTTTCGTCGGAGGGAGCGGTCCATGCTATTTTTATTTCTGTCTGTTCGGCAGAGTCTCGACTCTGGGGTTGCGAGACTTCTCGAATAAATCTAGGTCTAGGTGCTCAGCCAACAGAGCTGTCACCGAAGACAAGCAGTTGAAGCTTTATACTGACGATATTAAGAAGCTGCACTATATCTTTACTGAACCTCTGTATGTTTTTAAGTTATGAGGTGTTGTTTATGTGTAATTTCTGTAAGACATGGATAATGTAACATATACCTCGATTTATAAGAATTTCTACTCTCAATATAATGTATAAAACAATAATGGACCTGGAAATGATAAATATCCAGTCACAATCTTGTAGCTAATACGGAACTGTGCATTAGATAAATTAATAATATATAAAACAGTTTTGTCATACTTATGTAATAAGCAACTCTTTACAGTTCAGTTTGATAATTTTAAAATATTTAAACAATCTACGTTGCAAGTTGCAGATATTTAATCTTGGAATGGGGACGAGGCACGCTTATTCACATAGGGGAAAAGGAGTAGATAATCTGTAAATAAGTAATTATTTGACCTAGTAAAGCGAATTAAAGATATTGGAATAACGAGGCTGTTATTAAATAAACTGAAAATAATGGCACTTTAAAATTTTACAGCATTAAATTTAATTGATCGCACTATTAGTCATGACATTTATTTTCATACAATACAAACCTCTTTCGGAGCCGCGTTCAAGATTGTTTCTGTTGGAATTTGTTTCTGCGTTCAAGTTTCTTAACAGACTACCCAGGAGGGAGCGGATACCGTCTTTTCCCCGACGTCTCAAGAATAGACATTTTTTCCCCTTTCCAGTCTCTTCCAAATTTAACGCAGGGAGAAATGTATTTATATCCAGTTGTACAATGTATCGGCTACAGGTATTTAATTAATACAATTTGTAAAAATATTGAAAACACGTGTGGCACATCCATGCAATTAAGGGACTCGTTACGGTGTTGAAAACGGCTTTATTGACAGTTTTAATTAGGTTTTATAATTATAGCCTACACTGTCTCCAACACATTGTACATCATATTGACTAGGGCTTTAATTTGATGTACTATTCAATACGATCATGATCAATATTGTTCGTATATCAAATTTCAACGTTGTATTATATATTTTGTTGAATGTTGTAAAACACAAAAAAGTCTTGTATATTTTGTATCAAAATTTGACTCCTTGATAATGCCTGACCAGGCGAAACGTTGAATATATAATGATATTACGTCAATAAAAGAATTGTGTAGAGACTAAAGCTTCATGAACAACCCTAGGTGAAAATATGCACATAAATTTCTCGTTTTAGGCATAAATAGCTTTGAAAATAATAATAAATTTTATTTTTCAGGGAATGTATTTTAATTTGATGACCTATTCAATATGATAGATGAAAAATATTCTTCTCCTATCAATAAATTATTTTATAATGTTATTTTCTAAGGCATTGATCCTTAAACATTTATATATGTGCATATATACACTACGGGCTATTTATCATGATTTAGTCTCTCCGCCATTCTTTTAATGACAAAATATCACTAAACAGTCAACGTTTCGCCCAGACACTGTCGAGTAATACAATTTTGAAAGTACGTACCAAACCACAGGAATGGTACCAATCCATTTAGGTTCATACATAAAAAAGGTAATCATGTCATTACCTACAACAGCTAGCTATCTCCGGTTTGTATGTAGCTGTACTATTTTTATTTATTTTTGAAATTTTTTTTATTAAATAAATTATACCTCGTAAAATTACAAATTTTACTATTTAGTCGTTCGAATTTCAACGCTATATTATGTATTTTGTTGCATGTTGTATAACACAAAAAACTTTAAATGTCTTGTTACAATATTTTACTTGCAGAAACGTTGAATATTTGATAACATAATATCAATAAATAAATTGTGTAAATCTTGACGAACAACCCTTAGTACAAATATATACATATTATTGTTTCTTATGCCTTACAAAACAATAATTTATTTTATTTTATTTATTTTTCACGGGATTGGTTTTAATTTTTATTATCATTCCGGCATCCGAAAAAATCTATGCCTTTAAAAAAAATTTTTTATATATATTATCATATGTAATCATATGTTATCAAATTTTTTTATATCGAAGGCTGTTTGTGGGCAATTCATATAAACTCTTCTCTGGTCTACCCGCAATTTATTTTACAATTTATATCTTATAAATTGAATCATCAAATAGGACATAATAGCTTTAATAATATCTCCTTTAAGATAATATCTAACACAATAAGATCTGTTACTGTTTTTATTACTGTATCTTTTTTTAAATTTTATGTCCCATGTAATCATTTAATTTAAAACATGCTTGAGAATGATAGTGTACATGCCAAAAGCGATAGTGTCATTGTAAAATAATTTATAATAAATTAATAATAATAATTAATTAATAATAAATAATAATTATATAATAACGAGTAGACCATAAGGAGCGAATATTTATAAATGACTCAAGATTATATAAATAAAAGAAATGATATAAACATTTTTTTAATGCCGCTTCATTAATTACACTTACTCTTGTTTTATGAAGATGCCTTTATTTGCCGTGCCTCTAAAGTATCTAATGGGACCTTAGTTTACAATTAAACCTTAGTTTTTGGTTTTGACTAAACAACAACGAAACGCTAATAACAGACATTTTTTTTTTAGACTTTAAATAAGACGAGAAAAGGCCCTCGTATCTGTAAAGGGCAAACAGTCCTCCCGGCCTCCTTAAGAGTAGTTATCTAAAGGTGGGGGAAAAAATAGTTTGCCTCCAAACCTCTGTTCCTTTGAAAAAGTCTTAGATAAGATATCCCCAAGGAGAAGAATTCCCCTCCTTTTTGTCAAGGAATTGTCATTTCAGTACTTTGGAAACAGACAATAAATATTAGGGCTAATAAACAATAAACCTTTTTGAAAATAACTTAACAATTTGAACAAATATTTATTCCATCACGAAAAACAGTTTATGCGAACGTTTTCAAATAATACGTGATTCCTTTAAGCAGAGAGGACTTAAAAGGGCACTAGGCCTATAGACCCAAGACAGGTTCCAGCCTGCAGGTTGTGTGGAGGTCATTTAGGTACTTTCCAGGTAAAAAAACAAAACCCTACACGTTTTGCAGTTTATTTGTGTGTCAGCATATCATTTCTCGTTATTTATGAGTCTTATTTGAAATTCACATGAGTTATTTATTAGCCGGGTATATAAGCGCACATTAATAAGCCTAGGGAGTAACTATCAATAAAACAGGAAATATGCCGCTGAATAACCTTGCTCTATAATTGTAATAATAATAGTTATTACATAATAAATATAATAAACTTATTTTTTAATCGTAGTGACATGTAAAGAGAATAACTAATTGTATAACGGGTTACATGATTCGTAGAAAAGAAACAAGCACGAAAGTGATCAAACGTAAAAGAGTGAGCTATGAATGAGTGCTTGTATTTGCTGGGATATCGCCATAGGCCCATGAAAGAATGATAACAAGTTGATTTATGGACTATGTGTATGCCTGCAACAGGTCCGTGCATGACACGAAATTAACTTGTTTACCAATACGATTTAAACGTACCGCATCTTATTACCTATCAATTGTCAAAGAAATAACGTACTGGCAGGATTGGGACTCGAACCCTTCGCCAATATTAATCTCAACCAACTGAGCCTGAACGAGAGGCCGAACTTGCCAATATGAATTTCGGCCCAAGCTGTTGCAGGCTCCGTAAATAAATAAAGTAATTGATTAATTAAATTAAGTAAATAAATTTACCTACTTTCATCATCCAAACCATGTAGTCAAGCGTGCTTTTGTAAAATTGAACGTTCATAACGGGAGTGAGCTGGTTGTAGGAACTGCTCGCATGTTTATAAATCTGTTCTAAGAAGCCAACACCATAGTTCATCCTTCAACAATCTCTCTCAAGGACCAAGCAGTATGACGAAACCCTGTACACCAATAAATTTGATGTAAATCTAACATTCTAACTTCAACGTAAGCCGACAACCAAGTGACTCCATGAATAAATAAATAAATGTACGTAAAAACGTATTTTAACGTTTAAAGCTTCTTTTAATCTCGGATAATTTAAGTTTTTTGACAAGGTGACTGTTGTTTTAGTCCAGTTAATTTTATTTAATTCGTCCACTGAGTATTTTTTTTTTTCAAAACAAACCTTTATGAAATAAATGTCGGTGAAACTTACCAGACTATGCTCCTCTGCTTGACACACAACACTGAACACTTTATAAACGCACTGAAACCCAATTCACATATGAAAACAATAAAAGAAGCCTTGCTACGTTCATAAGAGCCCGCCGATGCGCAGAACAGACCTAAACGGAGGCGCGCGCATTACTAAACAAGAGACTTGGCTGCCATGAAGGGCAGAGTAGTGCGCCTGCGCTGTAAACCTTCCCTCCCTATGCCCTAGACAGTATGTAACTTAACTATAAGTGGCCTGATCCCAAAACACAGGAACCTCCCACTTGAGTGCGCGATCGCTTGGGAACAGTTATGGCTGGCGGAGTTTGCAGGTGCTAGAATAATTTATAATTTATTGCCAGTCCAAGTATACAACTTTTTGATGAATGAAAAAGAGTTTTCAAACGTTTGCAGGTGCGCCATAAATATAACAAGGTATAGGCAGGATTACTTCACAAGAGAACGAAACGAGTATCTACAATTTATAACACTAATATATTTATTATCCGTGGACTAAGTCTCATGAGAACGAACATTTATTTAACATAAAGTGGATTCTTCGGCAGTGTCAACCCCTGCTAAAGTTTACAATGGACAGAGAAATAAAATGTAAAAATAAATAAATAAAATTAAATGCTTTGATAGGAGTTCGGTTTGGGTTGATGCCAAAAAACAGTTGTTAGGTTTTCCTCAATTTTATCTATAGACGTTTCGAATATCCTATGAATGCCTGCATCAGGTCCGTGTGAAAAGGAGTTCGACGTGAACCGTATGAGACATCCGGTGAATTGACTTTATATGACAAGCAGTTCACATCAACCTCCTCCTCACGCGCACCTGATGAAGGGATACACAGTCTTATGTATTGACCACGTAAAGCCATATTTTGCAGCAATAATGAAAGTATTATTGTCTTTCCAAGTCTCTTTAATGAATTATATAATTATTTGATATGTCTTTGAGTATTAGATGTGTCCTTAACCACGGGGGAAATCAGAACTGAATTTCTCAAACAGCTGCTCACCTGGGATGATTATGTAGAGCATACCTTTTTTCAGCATATTTTTTTTTTCCTTAAACATCCCGTAACTGTATATTTACCGAAATATACCGAGTATACGTCGAGGTGTTAATTCCACTTCGACCTAGTATATCTGGGAATTAAAATAGACAGTCATCTCCATTTTAGTAACCATTTTGCGAAGAAGTTGAAGCTAACACGCACGAAGTCTTACCGGCTTGCGCACTTATTAACTTCCCCCAATCTATCACTGCGTCTCAAGCTATTGATATACAAGAGCATACTAAGGCCTACTCTGCTGTATGGTGCACCGCTATTTCGTTATCTGACGTATACGACAGCTAAGAAACTCCAACAATTCCAAAACGGTATACTGATGAAAGTGGTCAGAGGTACTTCATTCGAGCAGCGAAGAAACAGTGAGCTGCATGAGATATTTGAGCTGCCTACGGTGGATGAATTTATCCAGCGTAGACATATCAAATTTTTCGACTCATTACAATATTTAACAAACCCGGTGTTTAACACTATAAACCCCGCTCCGTTCCCCCATCGATGGCAGGACGCTGTCGCGGCTGGAACACTCTAGTCCTTGGTTCTAGGTAGAGATTTAGTTTGTTTTTTTTTGTTCCTAGTGTTTAGTGTTTGGTGTCGGTGACAAATAGAAGGTGAGCCTCATCACCTAGTGTTGTGTAAGAACGATAAAATTTTAACGACAATAAAAATTTTATTATATTTATGCACTCCGCCAAATGCATGTAAATGCAGAAAGAGGAGAAATGTGTAAATTAATTATTTTGTTATTTTTCTTTTTGTACATTGTATTTTTGTTTGAGGTTTTAAAAAAAAAAAAAAATTCCACTTCAAATTTCAGATCTATTGAAACATTTTTACGACCACTATCGTAGAAACATACAAAAGAGCTTTTTCAATTGACGAAAGTAGGTAGATATGCCGACTAACAAACTAAAGAGAAATTAGAACATTTAGATACTATCTGTGGAGCTTCCACACTCAGGTAGCGGAGGCCGGTGAAAAGACAGAGGCCAGAGAAAACGAGATAGATGGAATAACAGGTAAAGGAAGAAGAAAAAGTTAGGTGAACAGAATTGTGAAGATAACTGGAATTGGCAAGAGAGAGAAAAAACAGGAGCGAGAGAGATGAGAGAAAGTAGAGGGAATAAAACAGATCAAAATAGGACAACGGGCTAAAACTCATAAGTGCCGTTCAATCAAGTTTCATCGGTGGGTGAGTCGATGAGAAAATATTTACAATTATCGTATAAATTGCTTAAAGCCTCGTCTAAACCTACTCAACAATGTCGAAAACTTGAAATAGTTGTAAACATTGAGAAAATTAAAATATAATAGTTTGATACAATACCAGTTGCATCGCAATTTTTCTGATTTCTAGAATATTTATTAAGTGTAAGTAAAAAAAAAACTAAACAATAAAAATATTGAAAAAACAATAAATATATACATACCGTTACTTACAAATTCGTTCACACCGTCTTATAATTTATGCGTTTTGGTTATTTAAATCATGAACAAGGAAAAAAATAATGCCTGTTTTTTTTTCTTAATGTTTAATGTAGCTAAATATTATTAAAACATAAAAAAATAATAATTTAGATTTATAATTAATTTATTAAAAGAACTATTAAATATATTCATCTGAACAATTTATGTTTATTGTAAGTAGAGGTATCTTTTTGTTTTTTTCTTTTGATTTGCCGCAAATAAAAAGATGATAGAAAAATATAGGACCAGATGTAGTTAAAACTGACAAAAAATCAACAATGGAATCTTCACTCACAAAACAGTTCACATGAATAATTTAATAAGACTATTTTCAGTTTAAACAAATAAACACATAAAGGGGACTGGTATTGAAATTTCGTTTACTAAAAGGTAGATAAACTTGTCTATGTCTGTTGTTTGGCTGGATTAATAAATACTACTTTTTTTGACAGTGTAAACATTGAAAATATTTTATTGGTCTGTCTGCCTATATGTATGATAGTCCTAGTTAGACATGGAGGTCACGCTTAATAATAGTATCAGGAAGTCTAGACAAATCCACAAGTGTCATTAATTATCTGGGATTTAAAAAAAAAATATTTTTCTATAATCATAAATAAGCTATCATGTTAATGATCGTGGAGAGCTAATTAAAAATAGGTAATAGTTTCTTACCGTAATTACAAAAAGTAATTAAAAGTGGCATTAACATCGCGCTCGCAACTCGGGAGGTTTTTTTAGAGGCATTACGCACGTTAGTCCCATCCCCCGAAGACGCTGAAAATAAAACCACCAAAAATGAAAAGTAATGGCGGTCCGGTAATTAAAAAATGAACCTTTTCTACAGCGTAAGGTAGCGAATTAACCTCGACCCTCTGTTTAATAATATATGTCACTGGTTTGGGCTATAAAGGGCTATTGTTACAAAAATTCACTAGCCGTGATTAAACATCGGAAAATAAGGATATGAAATATAAATGAAAAAAAAACTGAAATAAATTTAAAATAAACAAAATAAAATTACATTTTGTATGCATTAAATCAATATTGTATTTTATCGCTATATTTTAATTTTAGGTCGTTAGTCTGTACAATTTGGAGGCAACCGAAAAATGGATTACCAAATTAGAAAGTACCTTGCTAAAGACACAGCCCAGGTCCGGAGATTACGCAACCGACCAAGCACGCAGTCGCATAATACCATAATAACAATAATAAAAAAAAATAATACCGCATTTTATTTCCAACTATTTAAACAGACGAATAGGAGAGGAAACAAAATATTCTAATGACAGGGCAGGCTATTCGCTACAAGGATGTTTTTCTTGTTTAACTCTTTTCGAATACAATTGAAAAACTTCTTCCGAGTTTCCTGAGCCATCTCTCTAGCCTCCTGCTCTCAGAATCTAAACCAAAACAGTATCAATATATATATATATATTTTTTTTTTAATCATGGCTCGAGTCAGTTTTTGAGCTGTGCGACTGTTTCGTGGCCTCTACTTCGTACAGTACCAAAACTAAACCCGTAATTAGTTCCAAACAAGTACGTGTCGACCATTTTTTTTATGTCAGTATGTACGCAAATGTTGGATAAATTTTATAGATGTATCTAAGAACGTTTCAAATCAAGATGCACATATTTTGGTTAAGAAGAAATAACGAAAAAACGGATTACTACTAATAAGCTTGTGCAATTTACAGCTGAGAAACAATTATATTCGTTGTTTTGTTCAAGATCAGTTATAGGTAATAAATTCGCGGCTTAACCTCCCCTCAATCCCTCCTAACTTAAGACACTGCAAGGATGGTATCCTCACAATACAAAACTTGCCATAAACGAGGCACTACGTGTTTGTCTGGTTTTTGGCGATTTATTTCGGCCTAAAACCCTCAGACCATCAACGGCATTGTTTGTACGTTTAAACTCAATTAAGGAGCCCACCGATGCAAGCCCAAGAAAAGAGCTGAATCCAAGGTCTCCGAAACCGGCCAGGGCCCAGGAGGCACCCCAGCCCCACATGCAAGGTGGTGGTTATAGATAACGTTTTATAGGACACGAAATTGGAGGATTAAGGTAAAAACATGTAAATCACCTAATCTACGTTGAAGGTCGGGCCCGTTTCGGTAACGTTTAAATTTTTTTTCAAATCTCAGGTTTTCAAAAATGTTTAAAAACGCAATGTTCAGTCACTGACGTTGGTATGTGAAATGAAGTATTTTTTTGTGAGTTTCGAAAGAATATATTATATAATATTTCTTCACTACCTGTACCATTCAGTTCCTTTACATAAATACTAAAAAAAAGTTCATAATGTGACAAACAAAATAAATCAATGGCGTAATTGTTGTTGGGGCAAGCCTTATTGCCTCTCAACTTTGAATTCGGCTGTCTGAAAAGGTTTATTCAAGTGGCTACTCATTTATCCTCACCAGGCAGTGACCCCCCCCTCTCCTAACCTGACTCAATCTGCTCTTCTAACCCGTCTTTGCTCTTAGAAGTAAGTTTGCTTACCATAACATTACGAAGATGGTCTAGCAACAATATTTAGTGATAGAATAAAAAATAAATAAATTGGGGTGGGGTTATGGATTGGACGAAGGGCAAAGAGACATGCAAGAAGCCCTACCCCGTGGACCTGGCAGGTGAGATGGTACAGCAGGTATGCATGCTATGTTGAAGGGCGAGCTACAGGTGGTGGAGGCACCCCACGAGAGTGTTATCCGAAGCTGAGGGTTCACAACATACCGAGGATAGCGCAGCAGTGTACGAGTGTAGGCGCGAACCCGCAACGCTCCGGCAACGGTATTACACAATTATAACGGTACTTAGCTGACGTTAAATAGGGCTCCAAGCTTTCTATTTCTGTTCATAATATTTGAGACGGTCGGCCGAAATATTGATGTTTTCGCTTTAGTTGATGTTTTTAGTTATTAATTATGAACGAAATTCTATTTTTAGAAATATGCACGAACGAAATAAAGAAAGTAGAGAAAGATCTACGCCATTTATGACCCTCCGAACTGACCTTAACCCTGTATTGGTAAGGTTTGATGGTGAAACACAAATGGTGAGACAGGTTTAATCTGACCCCACAATAATTAATTTAAATTTTGTAGCTATTTGATAGGGTTTTGGGAAAGCAAAAGTAATTAAATATGTTCTCCACATTTACATTAATGACACTTTTTACAGAATTATCCCCCCTCTCTGTGTAATTTTGTCACAGAGATCACACCTCTTTCGTCGTTTTCCTTGTGGCGATTGTTTAGAAAGTACCTCTCCTGTATTGGTTAGTTTCATGATGGCGGTCCGAAGTGGGTAGAACCGCGTTGTTGACAGCTAGACTGATACTGTAAAGAAGGATATCCGAAGTCTGGTCGGGGGAGTCCTAGCATCCACACAATACCTAGGGTCAATCTGACCCTAGCCTTAACGTTTTAGTGTAAGTACAACCACTAGCCTGGGACATATTCACTCTAAATTTTTAAATTTCGATGAAAAGCTATCTAATGATCCCCATCAGAGTTCACCCCCACTCGTCCCTTCATTCCACGGCAAGAGAAGAATGTGACAGAATAATAGCGTCATAGTGAGATTTACGACTTCCAAAATATATAAACAATAAAAATTTACTTCATATTTTCATTTGTAGTTAAGATTCTAAAACAATGCAATGTTATAAATAAATCCTGCGACATTTTCTTTAAAATAACAATTTCTTCAAAACTGATACTCTAGTCAATATATTTTAATTAATTAGAGTTAATTAAATCTGTAAACGAAACATAATTTTATCTACAGGGTAAGTAATAAAGGGTAAATGAAGAGTGAAAACATCAAAGGTCGAAGAAATTTCGTTAAAATATTAAAGAGAAAACAAAATACGTTCTTCCCCCCCCTTTTTTTTTTGTCTTATTGTAATTAATATTATTTTAATTACCACGATAAAATCTTGAAAATCAAGACGACTTTTAAAATCAGTCGCCAAACTGGGCACATTTCCAAATCCTTCAGTACTCCTATTATTTTTCTCCATGAGTACCATTCTGCTTTGGGTTTCGTCCATATTATTTCCTCTGGGATAAGTCTTTTGTCTCGAGACTATAAAGAATGGTTGCTCCTCGCTTTTTACTTAACGTTTGGGACATTTCCACTCTTAAATGTGGAGTTTAAACATTTAATATTTTCAGTTCTTAGAGGATTTCATAAGAAAAAAGATCTCCAATTTGTACTTTTATCAAAGAACTCTTCTAAATATTTATAATTCATAATTATTTATTATTGCAATATTTACAATCTGCCTTTATAAGGCAATAAGTAATTAAGATATATGCTCTCATTCATACAATATTTACAGTTCATCATTCACTCGCTCATTCATACAATATTTACAGACAGCCCAGAGACCCCCCCAAATCCACCGCAAAGAGAAAGCGGAGTCTTGGGAAGTCCCCCACGCTCCTCCGTCAGCCGCGTCACCGGATACTAGCCAGTGGATGCTGACCAAGAGCGCGAGAGCCACAGACGCTCAGGACATGATTGGAGAGACTGGCCATTGCCAGGACTCCCACTGTCACGCGTTTATAGCAGGTCACGAGGCCACTGCCGTTTCAGTCTCCGAGGAGGATTATAGGGATGAGTGGCGCAGTGCATTGACTGTGCTACAGGATTAGGGTGGTTGGAAAGGCTACTGTGGAATTTCGTAAACTTGGAAGGGATGAGTTCTAGAATGTAGGGTATATTAAGGTCGTTATGAAGGGTTTTGTTGCTGACATAATAAGGGGCATTTACTATTGTTCTCAGGACCATGTTCCATGTAGGCGTTAATATCTGACTCCATTTATTGATAGGGATGTGTCCCGACAAGACACTGTGTTCAGGATGAGGTTCAGAGGTTCATAAAGAATAAGACCAGTTTTCAGAGTTCGGGCGAGAGATCGGCAGCGTAATAAGTACAAGTCGTCAGGGGTCTGCTATAGGCTGTGAGGCAAGGTGCCGTCGTAGTTGTGTAGCATAGCGAGAGTCGATTAGCGGAAGGCTGAGGGGGGCTTACTCCCAGGGCCCCGAGGCCCTGGCATATCGCGAGGTAATCGGCTGTGGAGACTAGTAAACAGAGTGAGCCCACCAGGGCCAGGTGGCCCTGGGGTAAGTGATAAGTCGTGCGGCTATGAAGCTAAGAGACAGAGTGGCGACTCATAGGACAGCAGGAAGAGAGTAGGGTTTACTCCTTATTTCCTGGCCTTTTTATATCATCTCCCCTCCCTCGCGAGAGGTGCAGTTGCTGACAGGGGCATGTTTTATGATACGTGGTGACCACTTTGTTATATGGCCGTTGGGATAAAAAAAGGGTGTGTTTTATGGCAGTCAGGTGGCTAATTCTCGAAGGTTTATTGCCGTACCTTTTGAGTTACTTGTCTACGACTTCCGACCTCTCTATGATTTATTACCAGAAGTTACATAGATTTACATTTTCTATTATGATACATTATGAACCAGAGTGTAGGGTAATTTACATATATAGTTAGCGGTCGCTATAGTAGTATTTCACAAATTCACTATAATTAGCCAATAAGTAATTGGAGTCAATGTTCACATTCATACCATATTTACTATGCTTCATTCACTCGCTGATTGATACAGTATTTAAAAATACCCCAGATACCTCCCAAATCCACATGTTTGTCAGCCCCCTCGCGTATGAAAGAGAAAGCTGAGTCTTGGGAAGTCCCCACGCTCCTCCATTAGCCGCGTCACCGTACACAACCCAGTGGAGGCTGACGAAGAACGCGAGGGCCACAGATGCTCAGGACATGATTGAAGAAACTGTGTCTCCGATAGTCTCCAAGGAGGATTATAGGGACGAGTGGCGCAGTGTAATGACTGTGCTACGGGATTAGGGTGGTTGGATGTTTAGATGGAATTTCATGAACTAGGAATAAATAGAAAAATGAAAAAATGTCATTAGTAATGTTTTGTACATTAGAACTTCAGGGAAATGGTTGAATTATTCGTCAATGGAGGGTAGCAAATAGGAACACCCAGTAGACTCGATATTATAAAATAAAATATAAAATATTTTACATTTAATACACAAACGAATGCCAGCTAAAATACGATATCCTCGTATCTGTTATGTTAACCGTCCACTCACTTCGAGCTCTTAAGTTAAAACTTTCTTGAGAATACGTATTCATAGGTAGTGGAAACAATGACACCCGACTCGCTAGGGAACAAGATCCTGTTGGGATTTCTGCGCGGTTTGCATCCGTGAGTGGGCATGTCCGTATTCGAATATCAAATAATACCTGGGATCTGCAACAGCCGGCTCTGTCATTTACATGTTTCAATACGGACTCGACGAAAGATTTCACATGCATGCAGAAAACAATCGTGGGCAGAAAAATATGAAAAAAAAAATCAGAGGGAAATGTCTATTTGTTATCCGACGGTCACATTCCACACCGTTTTTATAAGGTTAAAATATTTCATTTTTTGTGACTATATTTGACACAACTAAAACTGATTTTTTATCAACTCCTCCAAACCAACTAAGGTTATAAGTGAGCTTTGTTGTGATTACTAATGTGACAAGTGGTTTTTGTTGGCTATTGAGGATTTCTCCTCATTAAAAAATATATATGTATGTTGTCGGGTCAAGATTGTCGAATATCCCCAAAGTAGGGAGGAGACGCCCGCCGCTACAACCTCTAGCCGCTGTCCGGCGAGCGCCAAGAAAAAGAAAAGGCGGGTGGACCTGTGGTATTTTGCCCTGGCTGGCGGCCTAGTCGGCGGGCAGCTTAATTCATTTTGATCTAACTCCATAAGATCTTAGAAGGTGTGCCTCGACAAAGCACTATGTTCAGGAGAAGAGGAACAGGACAGGTTTATGGATTGGAATGACTTGGACCGTCCGGATCCCAAAGGCGAGTGTGAACCGGAGAGAAGCAGACTGGATTGCCGTGGGAGACACTACTAGGAAAAGTTTGTAGGGCCACGGCAACCGTCGTCCGTGCGGGAGAGGTCTCTCCCAAAGAGGTGCTAGTTTTAGCGAGACGAAGGCAGAGATTCCCACTAGGAAGGTGTGGTCTGACAATGCCGGACTAAAACGTAGCGAGGTTAGGAGAGAGAGAGAGAGAGAGAGAGAGAGAGAGAGAGAGAGAGAGAGAGAGAGAGAGAGAGAGAGAGAGAGAGAGAGAGAGAGAGAGAGAGAGAGAGAGAGAGAGAGAGAGAGAGAGAGAGAGAGAGAGAGAGAGAGAGAGAGAGAGAGAGAGAGAGAGAGAGAGAGAGAGAGAGAGAGAGAGAGAGAGAGAGAGAGAGAGAGAGAGAGAGAGAGAGAGAGAGAGAGAGAGAGAGAGAGAGAGAGAGAGAGAGAGAGAGAGAGAGAGAGAGAGAGAGATGCAGAGATAGTTGAATGAGAAGACCATGGTTTAAGTAGAGCAAGCGCCAGTGCAGAGAGAGAGAGAGAGAGAGAGAGAGAGAGAGAGAGAGAGAGAGAGAGAGAGAGAGAGAGAGAGAGAGAGAGAGGGAAGTGTTCTACGTGCCGGTTTGGTTTTTTCTTTCTGCCGTCCATTTTTTTTTTTTTTTTCTTTCAAAACCTCTTTATTGATAATATATATACAATGACAAAAATAAATAAATAAATTTGGAATTACAGCTGTCTCCTCGTGCTGCATTCGCAGATGCATATTAAGGAGTGCACAAAATATAATACTTTCAGATTGTTGTTAATAAGCCCCGCCATCCACTATTAGACGCTCGGGTTATATAGGCATGTCTCCCCACCTGCGGCTGTTTCCCCTATTAGCTTTTCTCCCCTCTCAACCTGACGTCATCAGCTTTATTAAACATAAGGTAACATAGATAGATGTTTTCTGGTCCGAGAAGAGGGGAACTTGCAATTCTTCGTAATTAAGAAGTGGCCACAACGTATGTATATATATACATAGATTAAGAACGCGTCTCGCGTCATCGTATTTATTAATTTTAAAATCCACCGGTGGCAGTACAGTAGAGCAGACTATTGAGTGTCGTGACTGGGACTTACAGAAAGAGTGGTGAAGTGTAGAGATGTGAGTTGGTTTTTGGGTTGAGTAAAGCTTAAGTGAGGAATTGAAGATTTATGTGATGGATTGAAGCGTTTTCCAGGTATAAGGAAAAAATTCTTGATGTACAAACTTGGTGGATAAACAAAAATCTTCAACGTGTGGTGGAAATTGGGCAACAGCCGGAATAATGTCCTCTTTGTAGCCATCAGCTGGTAGAGACCCCTCTATACAAATTAATTCAGTCTGAGCTGAGAAATTAATCCCACCACAAATGATAAACCCTCCACCACTATAGCCATGGCCGCTCTGTGCACCGCAAATCCAAAAACCTGTGGGGGCTGTCAAAAGCGGTTCTGATAGACAGGGGCCCCTTGCAGGAATTGCAAAACCACGCCCACTCCAAGAATGCGCCAATGTTTTATATAATACTTTCTATCCATGTTATTTTCCCTGAATTTTGACATTAGTACTGAAGTAGAAGAAACTTTTGTGCAGTATACTTGCAAAGTCTAATAACAGCTAGAGTAATTAATAATTATGCAGTTTTGATTCTAAACCAGTTAGGGCCCCCCCGTTGTGAATGAAGTTCTTCTTTCGGGCTCTGCAAAAGCATTTATAATTTATCCCACGTCGAATTAGCGGAACAGATTTGCTGATATGACAGAAAACAAGCGTGGCCCAGGTTGAAATTTATACCTGAGTTGCCAATGTACCAGAAAACTATGCAAATTTGAATGATACAATCAAATTTCGAAGAAACGTATTTCGACTAAAAGTGCGTAAGATGGTTGAAGGAGACGAAAGTTGTCCGAAGGTCGCTGACCGAGCGAGGTTTCTTGCTAGTTGCGCAAGACTAGACAGAAGAGACCATTGGCATTATGCTCTCAACAAGTCCTGTCTCTCAATTTATTTATTAAATACATGTAATATATAGTATTATATATATATATAAGTGTATTAAAATCAATTCTCTTGAATTGATTCGAAAAAAAACATCATAATTTTCATATCTAGTTACAAATATAAAATGTAATTAATATTACTCTTAACATTAACACTCAAACACAGACAGTTGATTGTTTATATTGCGTTAAAATTAGGTTTTCAAAACAAAAGTTTGTATAGAACCATAAATGTACACACATATAAGAATATTACATACAAAACATTCAATTAAATAAATAATAATATTGCTAACAATAAAAAAAAAAAACCTGTGAATGATATTCTCATTAATTTATCGTTATATACAGAATTGACAACTTTACTACTTTAATTTAAAAATTTTTATTGTTAATCAATATTAAATGAAAAAGTAACTGTGTTGATAGAAAACCCGTTATAATTTAGGACGGAAAACCTTATTTATATGTTTTAAAAGAAAAACAAACATTGCTGTCCTGGGGGAGGTTTTACAACTTTGGAATCACTATTAACCCTACTACTACTACTACTACTACTAAATACTTATATTAAATTATTCTCGACAAACTATTAATTATAAAATTTAAGTGACGGAATAATAATAAAAGTTTTACAACTTACAACGGTTAATGTTGTTCTCACATAAAACATTTATATGGAATATTATAATTAGCAAAACAAATAACAAACAACCTAACAAGGAAGCCAATTAAAAATAAAAGGAAACTTGTGATAGTAATTGGAAAATTTAATGTATTAAACGCTCCAGCCCTTCAAGCATGTACTTCCTATAAAGCACACTGTCTCGAGAGTAATTTGCATTCAAGTGTTCATGAGTACTTAGCAGAATTAGAAAAAACATACTGCAAATTTTAATACATAGTCTTAGACTTTTGAATTAAGTCTTGAGAATAATAGTAAATGTCCCTTATTAAGTCAGCAACAAAACCCTTCACGATCTTAATATACATTACATTCTTGAACTCATCCCTTCCAAGTTCATGAAATTCCTATCCAACTACCCCAATCCCGTACTACAGCCATTACACTGCACCACGCATCCCTATAAGCCTCCTTAGAGACTAAATCGGCAGTGGCCTCGTGACCTGCTATAAATACGTGACAGTAGGAGTTCTGGGAATGGCCAGTTTCTCCAATCATGTCCTGAGCGTATGTGGCTCTCGCGCTCTTGGTTAGCCTCCGCTTGCTCGTATCCGGTGACGCGGCTGACGGAGGAGCGTGGAGGACTTCCCAAGACTGCACTTCCTCTTTCGCATGCGAGGGAGGTGATAACCTGAGATGACTCTGGGCTGTTTGTAAATACTGTAGGAATGAAAATTGTAAATATGGTATGAATTAGAACATTGACTCATCACAATTACATATTACCTAATAAGGCAGATTGTAATTTTATCACAATAAAGAAGTTTTTTTTTTTTTATAGTACAAGTATTCGACCAGATTGTACAAGAATAAAGTAAGATAGGTCTTATGAACAAATAGTAATCAAACTTTTCATCCAAAGTTTAAACCAGAGTACCTACTTATGACCGAAAACAATGTTTGTAAAAAGCATATTGGTATATAACTCTTATTGTTAATATATTTAGTGAAAGTTAATTTATAATCTAAGCATACACCAAGATACTTAACGTTTTGTTTCTATTATATAGATTGGTCCTTCATTTTAACCTGCTTCCTCAAATCTTCAAATAACTTCGGCAGTGCTTTCATTGGTTTTATTTTCCACCTATTAAAATTTTAAAGAGTTTTTATATTGAAATATTATTGTATGTCTCGCTGTATTATTTTAAACGAAATAAAGGATAAAAAAATATATTGCCGGATTGTGATATGGAATGGTATAGAACAGCTTTATTGTTTTTCCACAACTGATAATTTCTTCTTCATTGAAATAAAGCATTCGGCAGCTAAGCTGTTATTTTCAGTTATCTGCAATTGGTTATCTATTTTACCTTTTAAACATGGCTGCTACATCCACGCTTTTGCTCTACGACACCGTCCTGAGTAGTAATATAAAAAAAGACTAATGTTTCAGATAAGTTATATATCCCATATAACACTTGGAGATAACTGAAAATGACAGCTTAGGGCTGCCGAATGAGCTTTTTCAATAAAGAAGAAATTATCAGTCGTGAAAAGACAATAAAGCTGTTTTATAAAAATAAAGGAGGTGGAAAATAAAGTAAAATTTTCTAGAGACGCGTGAGTCTATCTTAAAAATACTCTAAAATTGGTTGTTAGAAGAGCAACTAGTGTTGTGAATTTGGAGAAAAAGGAAAACTTGTTATTTGTGAGTATCTATTGAAAATCTACGAAAAGTGTTTAGCTTGTAAAGCAAACCTGCGATCTATACCCGGACGTAAGCCTAAGCTACGTCCAGAAGGCGTACGTGCAATAGTATTTGCTCTTAAGTGCTGAGGATCAACGTGGAGGTATTGTTAAGCAATCGAATGTCTGTACCAATTTACGACTAAATGTTTTTTAATGAGTTCATAATATAGTGGAAATCATTAAAAATATAGTTTCCATAACGGATAACTAAGTGACAATATTCATTTAATTTTTTTGTGAAGTTTCTGACGGAGGAGCGTAGGGGACTTCCCAATACTCCGCTTCCTCTTTCGCATGCGAGGAAGGCGACGAACATGTGGACATGGTTTGCAAATACTGTATAAATGAGTGGGTGAATTAAAATTGTAAATATGGTATGAATGAGAACGTTTATCACAATTACTTATTGCCCAATAAGGCAGATTGTAATTTTATCACAATAAAGAATATAAAAGTATTCATAAAAGTATTTATAAAAAATATAGTATTTTTCTATAATTTAGAGTAGGTTATCAAACATTTCAACGTGATATAAAACGTCATTGACATAAGTTTCGTAACTTTAGCTTAGTGTTTTTACACGTTCTTTTGAATGCCAGTCCCATTTAAACCATGAGATATAATTAATAAATTAAACCGTTTACATATATGTATATTTAAAAAAAGTGCTATTAAGTTAATCACATTTACTTGACAGTACTTGTCACATCGATCGTATAATATGGAAGTCGTTCGACACTGTTGCTACTAAATTATTACTGGAATCTGTTCCATTATTCATTTATATGGCAACTTCTCGGTTAAGAGACCTTATTGAAAATACAGAAGGAAGATATATTCAATTAAGTATTAATGCAATGCAATTTAAAGTTACTTTGATAATCCCTTCCGCCCCTAAATCTCTTACATTGTAGGTAGGTCACCCCTATAAAATCAGTAATTGAATTGTGTCTGCCAGATTCTCTGGCATTCAAGCCTGGTAGGATTTACCCCAATTTTCCTTATATTTTTTCCCCTTCACCGATTTCTTGATTCTGTGGAAAATAACGTGGCGTATTATGGCAGCATCATTCAAATTAAATGCTACGGCCAAATCCAGACAATTTGAAACATTATCGTAAAGTTTTAAACAGGAAGGGATGGTGCTCTTTGGGGTTTAAAGTATTTATTATATTTATTTGCAGGAAAAGAGAAGGCCATATAATTTGGGCCAATCTGAAATATTTTTTGAATCACATTAGTTTTAAGCATTTACGCTTAGTATAAAGTAACCGTTAGTTGACTTTATGATATAATCAATAGACTGAATGGCAAGTTACTACAGTTTTCAGTTTAAATTTTGTCGTTATAATTGTGTATTCAACATGTGGACTTTTTGTATATATTGTATGAATGAGCAAATGAATGAATATCTGTTTATTACAAACAGATATAAATTATATATAGTAAAAGTTGCTAAAATTAACTCGGGCTTACGGAATTACACAACCGTCAGTTATGTAATATATATTAATCTTATTATTAACAAATGGTTTATCAATAACATCCTAAGAAGTGTATCTGTTAACTTATAATCAGCTCTATTGTAATTATCAATAACTTATTTTCCTTTCCCAGACCTCCATTCTGAATATTTGTCTCCCACGACCTTTAACTAATATCTGTACTATTATCATAACTGTTATAATTTTCCTAAGCACATAAATACCCCTTAGGCATAAGCCAGAGTGTTGGTCCCTCCAGTCATTCTTTAGCTAGTAAGCTCTTAGGTTGCAACCATATATAATTGCACCTTTGTGTGTTATACCAAATAAAGTTTCTTCTTTTGAATTATTGAGCAACAGAAATATAATTGTCGGACATAAAACGAATCCAATCATTCCAATTCAAAGTCCTCAGAACTGCAGTCATTCTTACTTTTACATTACAAACTCATCCCCTCACAGAGATCTCCATGTGCCAACTGTCATTGACCATTTACCCTCAAATGTTTCTATATTCCACAAAAACCTATCCGCTCTTCTAAATCTTCTTGTCAACTCCTAATCCAGTAACACTCACCCTTACAATCCTCCTCGTCACCTAAAATGGCGGCAGCCCCGCGATCTATTGTAAATAGATATGTAAGTCATCATCCCTGGTTATCATCCCCACTCATGTGCTGAGCGGCTGTGGCTCTCTCTTTGTCCTTTAGGGAAAAGGGGGAGCTCTGCTTCCCACCCTTCCACGAGCTTGCTGTGGAGACTACCTTGACAGGGGGGGTTTCTGGGTAGAATGTATGGGTAAAAATTGTATGAATGGAAATTGTATACAAGTATGAATGAAGTCTTACATTCAAATTAGTAATGCTGTATAAGCAAGCAGTGTTTCTAATAAAGTAAAAAGAGGGAGTATTCTTCAAAAACATTTAGAAATTGGTACGTTATCTCTTAAATGACATGTGCCTTTCTTAGTTATAAGCTTTCTCAAGTCATAGTTCATAAGCAATTCATGGTAAACGCTTGTATGTTGGAAAAAATACTGTAAAAATACTGTAAAAATACTGTATACGGGTCCTGGTTATCAAACTGACTCATGTGCTGAGCGGCTGTGGCTCTCTCTATGGTCTTCGGCAATTGACGAACCTGTCGGAAAGGGATAAGCCGGAGGCAGTTAGTCGTGAGTATATAAATGAGTAGACGAGTATCAGCTGATCAGCTTAGGTTGTTGAAGCAGAGTTGTTAAGTTTTCATCAAATTGTTGCTATTATTATTGATCATATGAATATATATATATATATTCAGATAAACCGCAATCATGCCTTTCAAATAAAATTATGAAATAAACGGGAGATATAATAAAATTGAGATTATAAGAGAACCCAAAAGTAGCTCTCATAGAGTACCTGGTTTCGAAATCATTTTTAATTAATCCACCGTGGATTAGTGAGGTTGGCTGCTTACACGATGGCCGCCCGTCTTTTCTACTTAAAGAGGACTACATTGTCCGGTAAATATGATTTTTTTTTTTTTCATCAAAGAAAAACAAATATGCACCGAGAAAAGGAACATAAAGTAAAATTAATATTTTCCAGGAGCGGCGGGCACATTTCGAAAACTTTACCAACTCCGAATGGATAACTTTGGTCTTCCTACGGCTCGGAAGTTTTAAAGATTGCCGAGGTCTTAAATTTTAATTGTAGTTTTAGTAAAGTTTTAATTAGAGCAGATATAGAAAATAAGTGGTCGATGCGGCCTCTAGGGATATTAATCTGAAAAATTACAATCACTCTAGAGGGGAGGGACACTTTCCCCCAGCTCTAATTCACTCCAGAAATTTGTCAGAAAAATGATTTAAATTTTTTGTAAGGAAAATTTTTTGGGAAATACAGTTTTTTATTTTTCTAACCGGAAGAAAGCATTGTAATGTAAAATGTTTACGATTTCTAGCTATTTAGTAGGGAACACCAGAAGGAATTCTTTAAAAGACTATTCAAGATATTGTTTTTTCTATTTTTTTTTTCGTAAAATTTGTCATTATGAATTTCGGGTGGGTCATTCCCCCATCCTCCATTTAAATAACTTTAGATGGTATTAGAATTATTCTTACACAAATATAATTCTAAAAGGTTTATTAAAGGTTATAATTATAAAACCCCGAAAACGACAGCTCAATATCTTTTTTGTTCTTTGAAAGTCTTCTTGAATGCCTGAAAATACTATACCTTCTAACACTAATTTACATCGGAAAAACACAAACATGGTTGATATTGCTTAAAAAGTTACAAACATTATTTTAGTGTTTATGTCATTCACAAGGAGTGCGCACTAAGAGGTAGATCTCGAACTCTTGGCTAAGAAATACGCAATGCTCGCTAGCCTCACAATAACGAAAAATAAGAAAACACCGTAAACGATGTCACTTTTTAGAAGTGTTTTTTTTTTTTTTTTTTTTTTTTTTTTTTTTTTTTTTTTTTTTTTTTTTTTTTTTTAAATAAAAAATTACAATCTGCCTTTTATAAGGCAAGTAATTAAGATAAATGCTCTCATTCATACAATATTTACAGTTCATCATTCACTCGCTCATTCATACAATATTTACAGACAGCCCAGAGACCCCCCAAATCCACCGCGAAGAACGGAGTCTTGGGAAGTCCCCCACGCTCCTCCGTCAGCCGCGTCACCGGATACTAGCCAGTGGAGGCTGACCAAGAGCGCGAGAGCCACTAAAAAAAAAAAAAAAAAAAAAAAAAAGAAGTGTTAAAAGTGAACTAAATAAAAAATATTTCTTATGGCCGTTCCGCTCCGTATGGAAAGTCTTAGAATAGAGAAAACCACTTTATTTAAAATAAGCGTGGCTCAAAAACAGTGGCTAGAAAACCAGCGAGGTTATATCTCCCGTGGATTTTAATAATATGATTATGCGGTTACAGCAAATACATAAAGGTATATACAAATCGCAATAAGATATATTGAATTACAAAACATAAATAAATTAAAAATAAAATGAGAAAAATTATGTGGGTTGTTTAATCAAGTAGTAATTGTCATTCAGTATTTCATAAGTTCAACTTCGACTCTTCAACGAGGCGTGAGCACGCTTCAAAGTTGAATGTAACACTAAGTGAAACCACGTGAACCCTCCAAAGACAAGAACTCCACCCAAAGTTGGTTTCGTAAAACTAACTGAAAAATCGCCTGTTTTAGGGGTATAAGGTGGTTTTTATGTAATTGCCTTTTATATAGGCAAATCTATATGTTCTGAACTGAGGTCCTGAGTTTGCCTGAGTCGCGAAACGACTCATATGACGTCATATGAATAAAAAAAAAAGACTATTATTATAATTATTAAGATTTTTTATTTTTGTTAACTTAGTATAAATTCAAAAGAAATCTCACGATCGTATTGGTCTTTATTATGAATGACGTGAAAAAATTCTTTGATGTTACAAAAAAGAAAAACCTGACATAAAAGAGAGTATTAACCAAAGATGGGTGTAACGAAGTCCAATATAGGGAGGGACTTCCTTGTTGACATGTTATCTATTTATCTTTCTTGGCCAGAAGGGCTGCCCGGTGATGGATAGCCCTTCTTTGCTAGATTAAAAAATCCAGGTGAGCCCAACTGCTCCACTCCTTTCTGCACGCTATTTCACCATAATCTACACTAATATTCTAAAGAGCAATCCCAAAAAGACACAACAGTATGACAAAATAATTTTTTTTGAGAAAATCATTTATTTATTCTTATATTGCCGGTTGAAAACAAGTACAATGTAAAACATCAGAATATTTGAATTTTTTTTATATATGAAATAATGAAATTGGTAACAATCCTAAGAATAATTCTATTCTTATTATTTTTGAATAGCGAATTGGCAAACTCTCTGAAAATTACAATGGCAACTCATAATACATTAAAAGGTTCGTCTTATTTAATAATCATTTACAAACCCAAAAATAATTATTATTTTTTTTTAAACTTGGGGTAAAAAAAATGCTCCACTCATTTCTGCACGCTAATTCAACCATAATATACACTGCTCACAACGCTTTTAAACTTAAATGTATTCATTTCTGCTAATAGAATTCGTCAGAGTTTATTGTAAATTGAATGAAAATGACCTAAAAGGAAACAATTATCCATGGTTTATATGTCATGTAGGTTTAAGAAAGCAACACCGGAGACTGTGTATGTGATGGGACATTGCTTGAATGGAAGTAGATGGACTGCTGTTTTCACTAGCGTTACATTCAATTTCAAGCGTGCTCACGCCTCGTTCAAGCGTAGGTCGACGCTAGTGTCAAAAGAGCCAATGAATCACAAATCACCACGACTTAAATATTTCCATTTCAGCTAATGGAATTAACTTCACTATAGTTTATTACACTTTTTCTGGAGAAGAGAGGGTGCTCAAATAGTCGAAAAGTCGACTGTTAATGTTATATCTACATTTCTGGGAGAGGTTTCAGGTTTTTTTTTGAAAAATAAATTTTAACAAGATATAAATACCAATTTACATGTGTTTTTGTTTGAGTGTTACTCTGCAGAATAAAACAAACTTAATTAAAGGCCTTGTTGGGTCTCTCTTGCACGAGTATCTTAATTATGTCCCCAAATTCAAGAATCCTCAGGAATAAAATGTGAAAGACATAAAACGTAGCAGTTTTCACAGCACTGCATTTAATATTAATGACATTATTACTGACCTTCGTAAGTATCAAAATACTCTTAAGCAGAGGCATTATACAACATTAATCTTTTAATTGACCGACACATGCCAATGGAAACTATTATGCATATAAAAATACATAATTATACATCAAAAACATACTATTTGCAATCACATAATGTTAAACATAAATAAATGAAATTCAAAAGATTTTTAATAAACTGATATTGCATCATTAAATTTTATTACGAGAACAAAAGGAGGTTATAGATTGCTAAACTGTCTATTCAAATTAGCTAAAATGGATCGATGTATTACAATTTTGGGATTTGATTTGTAAAAATCATCAAAACACTAAACTATTCTCTTCCTTTATAGTCTTATGGGTGACTGAATTAAGTGAAACGTCCACGAAATAAACATTTATACAGGAACAACCCAAGGCCTTTGATTTGAATTTGAATAATAAATTTACCTGTAATTTAAAAATATATACAAATGAAATGGAAGACATGTAAAGTGAATTGAGAAATTATCAAGCACCTCTGTACCAGGGCCATAAAAAAATACTTGTGTGATTGTCCTTGGATTTTTGCCCTAAACTACTTCGAAAAACGAAGGCTCTACTTTTAAACAGGTTTGACAATTGACTAGGAATGCTCACAGTTTCACATTTATCAGAGTGGACTGGTCGCCATTTTGGGACAAAAGACTATCTTTATTGAAAAACGTGTATTGTTAATCAACGTGGGGGCCTGTCGTTTGTCATACAGCTCGAAACGCGAAAGCCATATTGCGAAACGATCGACTAGCCAAATAAAAATATAACGTTCAGAGGGGGAAACTAACCCACGCAGTATTGACAGAAATCTGTGCCTCTGCTCGCATTATCTTGAAAACACACTATAAATCTATCTTATCGGAACAGAGGTTCCAAATGACGACGTCAAACGGCGTTTGCACAAACGTTCCAACATTTAGATAAAGGAAATACCTTATTAAACGAGCGTCTACTGAGCTAGAAACTAAAGTCTACATCCGAATCGATTTTGTTTCTACAAGTTACATTAGTAAGCAGTGTTCAATACTTTTTATGTTCCCCCACATTTCACCCCTTGATAAGGGTGGGCTTCTTATGTTAAAGATCTCGGCATAAAGTAAAATAAATTCATATGTGGTATGATAATTAATGCAAAATATAGGTATAATTTATCTTTAGGTGGAGAAAAAACATGTTTAAGTATAATTTTGATCTGGATAAGTGATCCCACAGTATGCAACATGTAATATATATCCTATAAATAATTTATAATAATTAAAATATACATAAAAGTTAAAGCCAGGAGCATGACTATGTCGAATATTAATACGATCATGGGATGTAAACAACCCATGATCCTATATATGTAGGAATTTTACTGTGTTGTTTCATTTCCCTCTTTCCTTATTTTGTTTTATCAATCTTAACTGCCGGTGATTAACTTATACGAGTATATGTATTTTACCTGTAATTTAAAAATATATACAAATGAAATGGAAGACATGTAAAGTGAATTGAGAAATTATCAAGCACCTCTGTACCAGGGTCATAAAAAAAAACTTATATATATATATATATTTAATGTACATGTTATGTAATTAAGGATGGACATATTTGGAAATTTTGGAAACCTGAATATATGGACAAAATTCATCCCATTGTGTACGATTATTTTGCAAGATATTTTTTTGGCTTAAAATTATTCTTTTTTAATATTATTAGTATCTTATTTTTTTAAACCATTATGATACTTCCCTTTGTTGTTTCTGTCGATAAGCCCATAGCAGCTACCTTTTAAAATAGTAACCATTAATATGTATTTAATCCTGTATTTTTTTCCCTTAGTTTGAGGAGTTTCCCTAAGTTTATTATTATTTACTTTCACACACCGCGTGACGTATTGTCTTTTTTTTTTTGTCCAGAGCTGTATTTATTCTCTTATTTAATAGCCTTATATATCGCTTATTTAATAGTTATTTATTAGATGGCCTTAAAAATTACAAAGATTTACAAGTTTCAAACAGTATCAAATCATGGAGCATCAGCTATTTCAATTAAAATTGCTAAAAAATTACAACTGACATTACAACATATTAATTGGATCAACTAGTCAATAGTGCTCAACAAACACAAATCAAAAAGAAACATTGGAAAACAAACTCCGATCAGACTTCGTTTCCTATAAAAACACTATCTATAACCACTACCTGACATGGGGGACTGGGGTGCCTTCTGTGCTGTTGTCGCCTCCGGGGGCTTGGGATCTGCTGTCGCGGAGTATCCACGCAAGTGTACACCGAACAACGGCATTGATGTCCCGGGGCTTTTACGCCGATATAAACACAACAAACCAAACATCTTTACAAAATAGAACAAACAATGAAGGAGAAAACCAAATCAGTGGAAAGCAAAAAATATATCTCACACCGATATCACGAAGTTTGTTTTTGGATCACTACAACTCCCTGGTTTGAATCCAACTTATTAACGCTGCGAGACCTGTCACCTATAATTCATAGTGAGGCTTGACTCGCCTGCCCAACAGCTGCTGAGTAAATTACACGTTACTCGAACGGAACAGGTCTCGTTAAGTCAAAACAACTATGTTTGCCTCATTAATACAATTTTTGGACTTCACATAAAATCACTATTTTTTTTTCTAAACCGGCAACTTTCATTTGCCTGTCTCCTGTTCTGTGTGGTCGGTCCCCTGTTCGCACGGACAGCACTTTAACGCGGAGGACATTACAAATATTTAAATTGTAAAGCTGCTGCATCCTTTGGATGAATGGTTTGTTTTTGGTAAGGTTGAAAAAAAATATCCCCGTACAGAACTATGATTAATTAAACGCGATGATCTCCCGATAGTATTTTCGAACCAGCTCTGCATTAGAAAAAAAAAGAAAATTATTTGTTGGTTTTACATTCGCTCGCTTCTCTGCGTGTCCTACGTTAAATAGAATCACAAATACACGTTCTTTGAATGGTTTTTACCGTCAGATAAATTATTCCCTAAGTTAATAAGTAACCTGTGATAAATAAGCCTCTAGTATATTGTTAGTGATGCTGAAATAAAACTGAGGTTTTGTCTAATGGGTGTTTGAATATTCACAGTAAAATATATAACAATAATTATACTTAAAGGCCCTTGGATTGCTTTTGTAAATAGTTCTATATATCTAAATTAGTTTATGGTCTACTTTAAATGGAAAATGGATACATAAAAGGAATAATTATAATTTTATTACTACTGTGGTTTTAGTTCTTTAGATACAAAATGTATATAGGCAGCTAGCTAATACAGACCTATAATATACGTTTTAAGAGTAAAATTATAATTGAGCAATTAAAGTAAAGGTTGGGGGTCGTGGTTGACGCCCTCTTAAAAAAAAAGTAAGGGCTGTGCTTAGTGGCGTTTGTGACATCAAATAGAATGTTCTAGATTGCCCCTTGCATCAAATCTGGCAAGTTTTTAGTAAGCCCTAAAACAGAGGATGAAATATAGTTCTTTTACTGCTTAAACAGTTCTAAGTAGACAAAATAAGGATATTGTTTAAAAAAAGTCAAAGAGAGCTGTTTGAATGAAGTTTAACAAGCTTAGCCCTATATGTCTCATATAGGTATTAATTTAAAATAGCTAGATACCTAAATACTAATTTGCTTATTCCCAGACAAATGCATACTTGATAACCTTACCACATTCCTGATTTTTTTTTGTTGTACCCTTACTCTGCTACCCATCATATTAATAATCCACATCACCATAATTCATACATTATCGATTACCAAGAGAATCTAATTTCCTCCTATCGACTCTCAGTTTCTTACCTATCGGCTCACGATCTTATTTCCCTATCATATAATCTTAATATCGGGTTCCATATTCCAGAAATATCACATACCATGACCTCAATTCTGTTTCCTTCGGGATCATGCAACCTGGTCTGGAGGAACTGGAATTCCTTCATCACTGTTTAGACTATGGTTGACATCCTCACAGCCAATCTCTTTAACATCCTTAACAAGCATACGCTTCTCAAAACTTTCCGATTCCACTGTCCCCCAGGACAGCTATGGTTAACTCGGGAAATTAAATATTTAATGAACGCAGCATGAAGAAGGTTTATCCCATCAAATTCCCTGAAGAAGAATCTCTCTTAAACCTCACTCGGTCCAAAATCCTCTTTCATGAGTTCCTCTATACCTTAAGCTTAACACATTTATTTGCCACATTTTTTTCGAACACATTTTTGTCCATTCCCATTGTTTTATCACACCTTCTCCCTAGAACAATCAACATTATCAGAAATTTTGACCTAGACAATTTCTTTTTCTCTCCTATATATCTCCTACCGAGCCCATATCCTCCATCATAAAATTGAGAACAAAATTCCTAAAGCTTGATCTCCCAACTATTCTTTCCTTATTGTTTAAAAACTATAGCATCTCCTTGTCAAATTCCACATTTCTTTCTTCCTGGAATACCATTCAATAAAGTTCAACAACCTCTCTTAATTACTATAGTCCCATATTAATAGCCCTACCCTTTCCAACCCGTCAAAAGACTAGTTCAATCTTAAATTTCCTTCTTTCTACGAACACTTCTAAATCATCTTCGATCCTGTTCCCGGGCTAGATCTTGCTCCCAGTTTTCTCCTCACTAAGATTACACAAGACCTTCAATCATTCATCAACATCCATATTCACATCCTCCAAGACATTATCAAAGCATTAGAAACCATTTGCTACTCAGTACGCCAAACTATCAAAACTACACTATCGATGTCCTTTTCGCTCACATCCTCGCTTCCTTTTTACACATCTCTGATCAGCCCAGGATAGGACTCATTCCAGATCAACCACCATTCCCTCCCATTGTCTTCTGGTGGAGGGATCCACTCCATTATTTTTCTGTGTTTACATCAACGACCTCAAACCATTTATTCAACACTGCTCATACCACGTATATGTCGACGAAACTCAAATTTACGTAACCCGACCTCCTAAAAAGCTCGAATCCACCTCCTTGTTGAATCAGGAAGAACTGAACCGATTTGGGACCGAGGTCACTCGCCACAATCTACAATTGAACTACCATTCCTCTCCTCACCACATTAAGCGATATTCCTTCCTTCACAATCGACCTATCCAATTTTTCACGTAAGTCTGGAATGACGCCCAATTCTACGGCTCCATCGTTACCACTGTCTTCCCTCATTTCAAACAAGCCAACTCTTCTCTTCATTTTCCCTGCGGTTATCTGAGATGGCTTTCCGAGGATCTTGAGACCCCTGACACTGTTCATCCAATGCACTTCGGCTATGACTTTTTGAGATACCGTCCCATTCATCGAACTGTAGCTCCTTAGACCGTTATTTTCGTACCCGTGCGAAAACCGTCGAGACTCCATTCCTACCAATGTTCATCGCTCCCCGCTTCAATCTATTCTGATCCTTATCTCCCTTCAATCCAAAACTTTATAATGCATCATTATTATTTTCCTTTCTACTCTTTCATTCTAATCTACTGTTGCAGCCTTTCACTCGAATTTTCTCCTTGAAATAGTTCCTAATTTTAATTTATGTTCGCAGTTACCAATGTTAGCGAGCGTTATTTACTGTCGTTTATTCATCTATATTTCTGTTACATAATACATGTTGTTAGTACCTATAAGCCACCACATTTGTATATATATCCAATATCTATACAATCCCAAGATCTAAGCTAAACACAAGAGAGTAATCTTTCAATCTTTAGTTGGCTAGACAAATTTATTTGTACGTTACTCTTCGCGTAGAATGCCCCAGGATGAAGACTTTTTTTCATTTCATTTTCAATATTCGACATTCACAGAAGGGCGGAAGATGTAAGTCAATTGTAAGTAAAGACCGTTATATCTATATCAATATGAAAATCGGATAAGGGCTGGGCCATGAATGAATAAGCAAGCGGGCCCCTACAGGCAGACATGTTGGGACGAGAGATCAGGTGGGTTAGAGGAGGCAAGGGTGATCGACCACTTGAAAAGATCAGTCTTTGTTTTATTTCCATGCTTGCCTTGGAGCCATCAGCTGGAGCTGCCTCTTTCCTCCATAGCTCTTGCCGCCATGTACCGTAAAGTTGTGTTTTGATTTGTGATCTTTATACTTTCTTCTTGGGAGACCATTCTTGCTCGACTTGTCGTTAAATTGAGCATGTACTGAAGATTTTGAAATATTTTCGGATAACCATAAGCAAAATAATTATTTAACTCAATAAAGCTGACGGTTGATGGGTGATATCGGCCACATCACCTCTTTAGTAATAGGTTGTTACAAAAGCTCTTGAATAAAAATAGTTTATTTAAAATAGTTATACACTAAAAGAGGTATTTTAATCCCCTATTGTAACCACTAATACTCGCGTGGTCACGAATGCTGACACACTCTCCATTCCATCAATCATCATTGACATCTGAACGGCCTTCTAGTCATGAAGTCATATTCCTGGCATTGAAGTGTTTGAACCCAAGTGTTGCCGTATTTCAATGTTCTCTATGTTTTTTTTTTTAAAAACAATATATTCATAATATATATATATCAGTAATACAATCGTCTTTTGGTCAAGTAGATTGTTTGATAACTGGCATGGTTGGTTTTAACCAGGCTTACTAGGGAATTCAAACTATAAATAGTACCTCCGAATCCAGTAACAATTTACACTTACAAGCTTAATTTATTATTAACTATGCCAGGCTTTTAAAAAGAGCTTATGAAAACACGATTCAGTCGGTACCAATAATACAGTTTTGACATAATCGGTTCTGGTAACTGAGTACGGGAATCATCCTACCTAATATTAATATTTTTTAAACATATTAACATTTCTAAAATTAAGCATTTTCTCAGATATTATGGAAACGGATGGCTTCCCAAAGGATACCCTACATTTTGTCCAATAAGCTCCGAAACATATTGTATCCATTGTTCTCATTCGTTTTGAGAGTCAGAATTGACGACGGCATTAGTGTGTACATACAAATCTACATGATCAGGAATAGAATACAATAGCTCAAGGATTCTACTCTAACAATTACAGCTTTCCGTGTTGCGGCTTAACACCAATTCACTTTGCACTATAATACTGTTGAGCAGTTTAAGAAAAAAATAAATAAATGGAAAAACTAACAAAAACCTATCATTTTAACATGAAAGAATAATATATTAAAATAAGTAAGATTATCGATAATTTTAGCTTGATATGCACTAGTGTCATTCTCTCATTGATGTTAAGTAAGTTTAATTTCTTTAATTAGTGGATTTGTGGAGTTGGGCTATGACAAAAAAAAATTTAGGAACTGTTTAATTATAGGAGTATTTAAATCGTAGTTCTTTTTTTTTTTTATTCTGTTCGGTTTTTTTTATTGCTTATGGTCCTGAGACCTTGATTTTGAAGTTTTATTTACTGGTAAAGCTATTTTTGGGGGGAATGTGTATGGAATGAAGTACACCTGGATATTTCTTCAATGTCTTTAGTAGCTTAATCCTGTTTTCTAGCATTGTATTACCACAAATAACAATTTCTTATTAAGATATTCCCTTTGCATGCATAATTGAATAAAGGATAAGACAATGTAAACAGATTATATAAACCATAAAGTCAAATAAGGTTTTAGTAGGTCATTTTACTTTTTAGAGGCACAACGAGTTTTGCAATAACCTAGTATAAACTTGCAATAAACCTTTTATGATCTGAAATGGTACATATTTATAACACAAAAGCATAACGCAGATGTCTATTTTACAGAAAGGAATCAACTTTTGGGTTTCGAGATAGTAAAGTCACATACGTAAGAAGGGAGGTTTTACTGCTGTTTTCAACTGAATTTGGCCCCCGCCCTAGGAAGTTGGTCACTTTATTTCCTAGCCAAGCGGCTAAAGAAATTAAAAGTTTCCCTTCGTAGGGAAGGGGGGCATTAAAAGTAGGTTAATAAAAACTCTAAGCCAATTGAAAACTAATAGATTTGGGTTAGGAATGAAAATGAATTGATCTCATTCTGATCTTTCAGCTAATTAATATATAGATATATAGATTACTTTTGTTTTGCACTAAATATTACGGCAAATTTTTAGAGCCTAGTAATTTTGGAAGTTTGATTTCATTATTTTCGTCTGAACGTTTTAGAATTTTATAAAGTTCTGATTGCTTCTTGAGATTCTAATCGTAGATTTTTCACCCTGGTCTCTGTCTTAGGGGACAATCAACTAGAATTAAGTGCTTTTTTTTTTTTTTTTTTTTATTTCGTATTGTAGTGACCGCTAACTACATCAAATAAATTACCCTCCATTGAAGCTAGGCTGGCATGTATATACATCATTTATATTTATAGTTATTTAAACACACAAATATAAATAAAATAACAAAATCACATAATACTCAAAGATATATCAATGTAATTATTGTTAGACAATAAAGTTCACAGGCCAAGCACTAGGTAGCTCTTGCAAGCCGATTGGTCAAAATAAAAAGCCTGCTGGTTGGCCGAAATAAAACCTTGCTCATTGGCTGCTCCTGGCTACATATGCCCCCTGAATTTGGTCGCAAAGCATTCAAGCTACGGCTCGCCTCTGAAATGGTCTCAAAGTATTGCGGTATCATTTATGAAAACCTCTACTCGTCTACATCCTTAACCTGGCTATGTTCAGTCCAGTATTGTGAGACCACACACCTTCCTAGTGGGATAATCTGGCTTCGCCTCGCTAAAACTAGCTCATCCTTGGAAGGGATCCCTTCCATTCAGACGACCAGATCTGGGATCCTACCAATGTACCTAGTAGCGTCTTCCCCAGCGATCCAGTCTGCCTCTTTCCGGTTCACACTCGCCTTTGGGATCCGGACGGTTTTCCCCAACCCTCAGATACCGAGTGTGAACTGTGGTCATTCCAAGACCACGTAAACTACCTATAAACCTAGCCTCTACCTATTGTTCTTAACTTAGTGTACTGTCGGGGCACATGCCGAGCAGATATGAAGTCAAATAGCTCAGTAGTAAGACCCATCACCTAACAATCGTCCATAGACTATTCACTCTCTGTCACCAGGACTAGGACAACTAGACCTCCTCGTTATGAGCCGACACATATAATAATTACTCACTATGTGTTACACCTTACTTTCTAATGGTTTATCAAATTAACTTCCTCAGCTTTCGACATGACGCCAGAAAAACATGATGTATAATTTAAATAGAAACATTCAGTCGTTCAAAAGAGGAAGCTCAGTGAAGCCTGTTATTTTGTTACAAATGTTATTTGTAAGCTTTAGAGAGGGCGATTTAATTTGATTCTGAATCAGTTTTTCGATTTGTTGAGTGTTTCAAAAAAAAAAAAAATCCGTCACTTGAGAAGCGTTATTTATACCGGTTTTCCCTAGGGGTGCGGTAAACCAGAGCCGGAGCGGAAGGGGTTGGCTGTTGATAAATGAGCTTTGGCGGGGTGGTTTCTGTTATAGGGGCATTAATAGGGAGGCCCCGGCGAGCAAGTGAGCCCTCAATGGATCGGTCAAAGAGGCAGATTAACAATCGGACAAAGAGCAGAGGAGTCCCGCAAAAAGACAAAGCGTTCTGTCACTGGAAACCGTGATCCCAAAAATTTGAGATAATAAATTTTGTTGCCCTTCTTCAATAAGCTATCCGTACAAAGTAAATCCAAAACATCCCGCTGCATGATCGTTATATAGCTCAACACATCCCTACAATCCTCTGAGATTTCAGCGACGACGGACCGAGATCTCCTGTAATATTGGGAGTACTGGGAATGCACCATTCTCCCCTCATATCCAGATACGTCTGTGGCTCTCTCTCGGTCTGTACCTAAAATACAATATATGCATTTCCTTATGTGCTCATTATTTTAAATTCTGTCTTACTGCTTGTTTTGTATTACATTGCTGAAAGCTTTGATACTTACTAGTAGTACTAAATAGCGGGTTGAGCATGAGTACGAAGGTGACGTTTACTCTTACTTACTTCTACCTACACATTACAAATTAATTATATTACGCCATTTGAGCCATTCGTTCATTTTATAATTAAAACGATTCTTTTTTATATACTCACTCTTACCCGTGTATATGTACATAACTGGAGTATGTATAAAGTGGAATTTGATGTGATACCTGCGTAGTTTAATGAATTTAACGGACATCTACGAAATATGATGGGCAGATACATTTAATAATGGACAACATTTACACACACTATGCATGTCTGTTCAAGGTTGACCTACAATATGGGAGGGCATGAAGGAGGCAGAAAGTGTAAAAAATAATAACTCTGGGACAATGGAACGAAGTTATAACAAAATTACTAACCTGTTATGTACACGCCTATATTGTATATATATATATAATCCCCTGTGAATATTTTTTCTAAATAACTCAAATATCAAACTAGTTGAAGTATTTCTGAAATATGTCAGAGGACATCTTTCTTCTATCCTCCAACTATTTCACACAAGGAACTGATGCAAACTGAAAAGATGAAAATCTGACATCTTTGATTAAGGGGTATTCGTCCCAAAACTTATCACTTAACAGAATGTCTTCACCGGCGTGTTTGTCTTCCTGGCACCCCCCCCCCCCCCCCTGTTCGACCTAGATACATACAATTTTACAAAGGAGTCCTACATGATGTTGCGATGATATGAAAAATATTTCCACCTCCACGAAATATGATAAAGTAAAAATTGATATTAAGTAAAAATGGTTTAATCTAATTAAAGATTTCCAAGTCTTGTATGAAAATATTTAATGTATGCTTTGTGTTTTAGAATATTATAGCAATGAATTGTTTAATTGACACCGCGTTGGCAAATATCATGGCGGTTACATTTTTAATGGTCCGATAATGCTAAAATAGAATAAATTCGAGCAACTAATTAGCATTGAATTAAGGTTCTTGACGTCTTGAATAATATTTGTTGGGGATGCAATTGCTAAAAACCCTTCAAACGATCGATTTAATAAAGCTTTATTTCTCCTCGGCATGAACAGATTGGCAATTTACTCCGAGAGTCTAGGTGGATTAAAGAAATTACTTTAAGCTTTTAGTTTATAGAACTTAATCTGAAACACACGGTTCAGATGGAAGTAAATCTAAAAAGGGCCTTGTGACATTTAATATCCTTGAAATTTAAACCATTCTTACTCCATACTACATTAATTGTACATATTTTTGCGTTTTGAAAATCAAAGGTTTTTGAGTCTCTCCGAAAATCTTTCGTCAATCGTTACATCACCAGGCGATGTACTATTCACACCACACACACTTTTTTTCTCAAAAAAATCAGTGTAAATATTGCTCTCTTAAGAATATTATTAATTGTTAATGCATGAGAACTCCACCTAGACAAAATAAGTTCGAATCAGCAAGGTCCAGGGTATAAGGCTGAAATCTCACCGTAAGTTTTCGAATTTGGTTTAATCGTGATTAAACAACCATTAGTCTCTCTGTTAATTCTCTCCCACTCTCAAATTCATAATGATTCTGGTTTCTTTTTTTTTTTTTTTAAATAAAAACCAATTTAAACGAAACACCCTTATATTTGCATATTCAAAATTCTACAGACTATTTTTTATGTTATTTCCCCTCCTACAAAGGGATAGTTAATGCCACGTTATGATTTAATTTACATATTCAACAGACAAAACGGCAGGATCATACTTTTAATTGTGAATTATTCAAATTGAAATATCAGGAGCGGAAGGAAATGTTGGATATCCCACTACTACATAAATTTCTTTCCGTCGGTCGTAAAAAAAAAAAAAGTTCTCATAAAATTTCATTGCTCCTTAATAATTTTTGAATTCGAAACAGGGACGAGTTTCGGTATTTCTTCTCCTTCCGGAAGAGCAGTAAACGTAAATTACATCATAAATGCAAATGTCTGCAGGAATTTATTATTTGGCTTATGGTCGAGAGGTGGAAAAAAAAAAAAAATTATTTATCGAAGCTTGTGATATGAACTGTTTCGAGTGGCTCAGACGGAAAACATCCAGTCCTTTAGGTAATTTTTCAATTGCAATATTGAGTGATTTCGTACAAACCTATCCGGTCGGTCGTCTTGACTCGTACACGAAATGCCAATAGGAAAATAGAATTTATCCGAAATAACAATGTTAATAAAGGGCTTTGGGTTTGTTTGAACAGGGCACGGCTGTTTACAAGCTCGCCTGATGGAGTTAATCAAAATCGTTATTCCGAAATTACTTTCTGCTCAGGCAGAACTTAGTTCGTTAAAGTCTTGATGAAACAGGTAAATCGTTCTTACCACCAGTAGAGTCACCGGACTTTCTTCATTAACTAACAACTTTGGAAAATTAATTAATTCAACCTGATGCACTCTGAGAAAAAGGCTTTAGAGCCCTTTATGGGAATGTTTTAATCTGTCAATAGCTGTCACCACTTAGTTACCACTCGAGGCGTCTTCTTTGATAGGGCCTTTTTGATATTAAAGCCTTTCAAAAACAATCGACACGACAATTAACGTCAGGCGAGAATACGGTTGCGAGACATTGAGGCGTGGACAGCTAATAGCCAATCAAGCTATGTTCGCACCAGCGTATTTACTCTTCACTCAGAGACTCAATCACGCTATTGTAAACACAATATAATAACAAATAATATCCAACACTTGTCAGTCATAGTTCTGTTACCTTAAATTTGTGCCTAAGATTTGCTCTCACCCACCTGCAACATAAAAAAAATAATATTAATTTATGTTTATAAATAATCGGTATTAAAAACACAACGAATTATTCCTATTTTTAATTGACTTATATATTATAGTGGGCTATATTATTGGATCAATTTTATTAAGATAAAATTACAATCTGCCTTTTATTAGGCAATGAGTAATTGAGGTAAATGTTATCATTCATACCATATTTACAATTCATCATTCACTCGCTCATTCATACTATATTTACAAACAGCCCAGAGGCCCCCCAAGTCCACAAGGTTGTCACCTCCCTCGCATGCGAAGGAAGAAGCTGAGTCTTGGGGAGTCCCGCACGCTCCTACGTCAGCCGCGTCACTGGATAAGAGCCAGCGGAGGCTGACCAAGAGCGCGAGAGCCACAGACGCTCAGGACAGGATTAGAGAAACTGGCCATTGCCAGAACTCCCACTATCACTTAGTTATAGCAGGTCACGAGGCCACTGCCGTTTTAATCTCCGAAGAGGATTATAGGGGTGAGTGGTGCAATGCAATGACTGTGCTAGGGAATTAGGGTGGTTGGATAGGTTACTATGGAATTTTATGAACTTGGAAGTGATGAGTTCAAGAATATAGGGTATATTCAGATCATTGTGAAGGGTTTCGTTAAGGGACATTTACTATTGTTCTTAGCACTTTTGATTGAAAGGATTGGATGCGCTTGATGTTCGACTTTTTTACTGTCTATTAATAGACCTATTAATAGAACCTTAGCTATTAAATCGTTAAAGCTGCCTATCACATCGCTTATCACAGCTTTTTTGCAACCACTGTAGGACCATCATGCAATATTGTAATTATAGTTTTGTTCTAAGGATGAGAAGAATATGGGCTATTTATTAAACAATTTATGCCCTACACTTTTAAACGCATAGCGAGCCTACAGGCAGGACTTACGTCCTGTGACAATAAGTTCCTTGCAGAACGATTCTCCTTCGTATTTTTCTTTCAACTTAATCCTCTTACTTCCTTCTTGCTCCGGACTTCTTCTAAGACCTGCAACCAAATCTATTAGCGTGTTTTCTTTATCACACTATCCGTTCTCCACTTAGGACTTGCTTAAGTACATGTCACCAATACAAGCATGTCATAAAAATTCACGCTTGTATATCCTAGTCACGATATTCAAAGAATTCGCTATCTTTCATTTATATATGCATAGGTATTCATCATTTTTTTCCTTTAATTATTTGAAAATTTAACGTGTTCAATCTACTTCCAAATGAAGGCCTCGAAACGAATATACTTCTTAATGGAAATCACTTGGTTTTTTACTCGACTCCTAACTGCTAAGACCAAGGGTTTAATCCCCGGCACGCCCAACAACTTGTTTTTCCAGGATGGGTCCAGTGGGGTTTAACTCTTTAACCGTTAACTAACTCGTTAACTAAAGATTGCAATTAATGAAACCGATATCCTTACTCCTAAGACCACCTCTCAAGTTCTGATTTAACGGAAGTTAAATGAGCTGAAGCGTTTGTGGGGAGATTGTTTTGGATTGATGATGCCGTCAAGTTTATTTAAGGAACACTTTTCGGCATACTATGAATGTCCGCATCAGGTCTTTGTGTGAGACGGAGGGTGGTTTCGGGCGTTTAAGAAATATACTTAATAAACTTTGTGAAAAGTTCTTCTTCTCTTCCAAGGACTTCCATCCTTCTTCTCACTCAAGGACCTGATGCAGACACATAGTATTTCGAAACTTTTTCAACGAATAAAATTGATGGAAAGATGACATCTCTTTTTCATCAATCCAACCCGATCTTAACCGAAGCTAACAATGAACTCCATTTAAATTATAATGTTATGCAATGATACTATGTCGATTCATAGAGCAATGAGAGGTGCATTAAGAGTTGTAACTATTTGAGTTGTGAATTTCTCCATGTTGAATGTGGAGAGAGGACTGGGGTGGCCGAACTGTTGCTGGCGTGGCCAGTGATGGATTGGCAACGAACCCTTCGTCCTGCTCTGTCTCAGCCCTTTCACACATCTTGCCTCTCCGGCGGTCCCTCCCTAATCACAGACGATAGGAAGCGTACCGTCCGGAACTAGGGAGGGCGGGGGGGGGGGCATTGTCCCGTTCTCCAATAATAGTTTCCATTCGGAACATTAAATTAGTCCAAGCACTTCGATAGTCAATTGCTGCTGAACTAGCCTTCCCCGAATTTTATGGAGAATTGAGATCGGAATCGAGATCTCACCAGTTCTCACCAATATTCAATAAAATATACCCCATGCAAGAAGAACAAAACAACAATTAAAAGATTGTATTTTATATAAATACATTACAATAAAATTAATATATATATATAGGATTATATATATATTCCACATTAATTTTAAAATCCACCGAGAACGGATGGCCTGGGGGAACACTGACTAGGAGATATAGAGAAAGCGGTGAAGTGTATGTGTGAAATGTTGATGTGAGTAAAGTTAAAGTGAGGAATTAAAGAGTTATGTGGAGAAAGAACAATATTTGAAATAAAGGCTTTTTTGTTTCTTTCGTTTACACAGAAACACTATTTTGAGTCTCTAGTTTAGAGGAAAAACCATGACTTACATCAATTGATTATCCAGAGAGAACAAATCATATTTTATATATAAACTATATATACCCAGTTGTCATGGCATGTACGTTTCGTGTTGCAGGTCAAAGTATGTGAGGATTCCTATAATTTTTACTGTACTGTTGTGCCATAACCCGTTGCCAATTTATGTAAAGGCCATATTTAGAGGGTCAATTAATTTAAATATTCCTGTTAAATATACTTATGAAGGAAATCCAATAGTTTAGACCAAGCGGTTATAAGTGTTTTTATATTAATAATCATCCGGGCAATGGCCAGTTTCTCCAATCATGTCCTGAGCGTATGTGGCTCTCGCGCTCTTAGCCAGCCTCCACTAGCTCGTGGTGACGTGGCTGACAGAGGAGCATGGAGAACTTCCCAAGACTCCACTTCCTCTTCCGCATGCGATGGTAGTGACAACTCTGTGGAATTGGGAGGTCTCTGGGCTGTTTGTAAATACTGTACGAATGAGTGAGTGAATGAAAATTCTAAATATGGTATGAATTAGAACATTTATCACAATAACTTATTAACCAATAAGGCAGACTGTAATTTTATTAATTTGTAATAGTATTATTTCTTTTAGGTAAAAACAGTACTTCAATTTTGATTTTCTCTGTAGGTAGAGAATAATGATTAAATCTATCATGTATATTCCCAAATTTTGTTGTGTCCATTTCTAAATCTACAATGTTTGATAAAATTTCTCAAGCACATTTATTCATATTAATGTTCTATCATGACAATAGATGGACCTAATAAGAGGTAGCATTAGAATTTTTAATTATTAAGGATATGGAATATATATTCTTTTTTTTTTTATCTATCTGCCACGAAATGTGGACAAAACAGTCAATCAAGAACAAATGTGTTTTTTTATTCATTTCCAAAGTAATAAAAATAATAAAAGTGCTGAATGTGTATGATACGGTGGCTTGAGGAGTCAGCAGGTATCATAGCGCCCTTCGGAGCGGATTCTACAGTATCTAAGTGATTGGTGATTAGTGGTTAATTAACCCTTACTTTTACAACCTCTCTGGAATTGCCTGTACACAGTCATGAAATATAGATATGTACTTGTGGAGTTCGTAAGCCGGTGTTTAGGGTCGTACTCCTAACATAGTGAGTTGCGCCAATGATAAGTCTACAGCAGTTTTGATTGAAATATCACCCAGGTTTTCTTTTTTTGGTCGTTCAGTTCTCGTGTACCAGTTTTAGACTGTGGTTCAATGTTTGTCTTTTGAGTGTGTGGGCTTCATCATTTATCGAGTGTTATCCCAAGGTACTTAACTGAGCGTGAACGTTATGTGTAATGATTTTGTGATGTTGATTCTTGTTTTCCAGGAAATGTATGTGTACAAAATACTTGCAAGATATGAAGTCGAGCCAGGGACCTCCCCAATGTCTAGTCCGGGCGTTCTACCAACTCAGCTACCCAGCGTTAAGGACGCCCTTCCCCATATCAATTCTCACAGCAATCTCTTAAGTTCTGATCTTGCCAGCAATTGTTTGATTGGTTGGTTATTATTAATAAATAATCAATAAATAAAAGTGAGAATAAATAAGTTTAATAATGAAATCAATACCACAGTACAAATTATTCACTTATTTAATAATTTTGTGAAAATAGCATTTAACAAATACCGATTAAGTTATTTCGTTAATTGAAAATCGCTTTTTTTTTTAACAAATTAATTTTTAAAAAACCTATTGAAATCGACTGGAAGTGTGCTTTTCTGGAAATTAAGAAATGTTACAAGTTTGCGATACTTGTTTTTAATAATTTCCTACATCCGGTTATTGTACTTGAACTAAATAATTATTAGCTATATAATGGATTATAACTAGAAAATTTCAGATTTTCGTGACCGATGCAGTGGATCAATGGAGGCAGAAAGAAATGTTTGTCCAACTCTATAAAGCCCTTTTCTGAATTGCATCTTTAGCGGGCGATAGCTTTGTAGTACCAGCCCTTCAAAGTACACAGAGAAGAAAATCTGAAGGTTCCCGGTCTGCCGAGGCCATGCTGCGCAATTTACCGGGCAATTTGTCAGACACCATCGACAGGTGAACGAGTCGTCTATCTCATCTGAGGCACCCACCGACGACAGGTAAGAGATAAACTATGTCGACACTAGCCTTTGGTAGGGGGTGATAAACATAGATGAAGGAGAGGGGGAACTTGAGACCTTAACATGCAAACTACAGAGCACATCATTCTTATTCTAGATTTAAATTGAACAAACGGAACCGAGGTTGGAGACACAAATTTTAGCAATTGATTAATAATTATTTAATGGTTCAATTTAATTAATGCTTACATTTAGCAAGAAAAACACTATAATTTTAATATCATTTCGAATTACGTGAAGCATTTTCCACACACGAACATAACGATTGGATAGGTAGACTTCCGGTAGAACGGTTAAATAAATATTCGAAAATTAATACTTAACAATAGTCTTACATAAAATGGATAGAAAAATTATTCGAGATCCGGAATACCACACCAGCAGAGACTGCTTGGCCTTCAAACCACATCATTTATCTTTGTACTTCGCCGGAGGGAAGAACCGCACATAACATGTGTTTTTTTCATATCTAAATCTATTCTGGAATTGACTGCTATTCTTGTAGTTCGTTCTTGTCTGCTTGAACAATACTATCCTAATTAATTGTTTTAGAATTGGTGTCAATAATTAATTAACCGTACTAGTTAATATTGACCCTGTGTGAAAATCAAATTTTTAAATAAAGCTTTTGGGACCCGCTAAATTATTTGGTTTATTGATACGTCACCAGTTGGCGTTTCGTGTCCACAGGACTGCGAATGATAGGTTCTTTAAATTCATTATTTTATTTTTCCACTCTTGCACACCGGAATCGGTAAAGTTTCAAATATATACAAAAACATTTTTAAAAATTTAACGAGAGAAAACAAGTAGTTTTGTTTTATTTTTACACACTGTAAGTAGTAAAATATAGGTGTCTCTCTTTGGTGTGTTGGCTCTTTAGAGCATTATGCTAGTTAAATTAATTGAACATACAAGTCGATCCACGTATCAGTAGCCTAGACATTTTTTATTTTAATTTAAATGACTACATTTTTCAATTATACCGGTACATATATGCCAAAAGTGAAGAAAGAATATGAAATGACACATAATGGCGTTTACGTGAGTTTCTTAGAATTTATTAAACGATGGGTGAAAAACTAGAAGGTATGTTTTATCCAGAATATTTCGTCTTGAGCATCGGGCGGGTGCGCTCCGAATTTGGACCGCACTTAAGCTCTCAAGAAGTGTAATTCCTTTGCTATTTGGCTATGAGTCACATCCTGTCATGAATTTTCGAAGCGAGTACCACCAGCCAAACAGGTGCATCCCCGCTCACCCCTAAGTCAACGTCAATTTCGGTTCCAGTGAGGAAAGTCAAAAGTCGCGGCTCGAATACCGCAACTCTATTGAGACAGTCTGGAAACTAAACATAAGTTTTGCTACAAATGCTGAAGACACTGAAACAATGGAACAAATACAATCTGCATTGTAACAGAAATATATTTAACAATCGCAGTATCAAAGTTATCTGCCATCAAAGTGCGACTGAATATGATATAGTAGACGAATTGTAACTGATACAAAGCACCAAGCAATATGTACTTAACTCATTATCATTACCAATAAAGTATATTTTATCTATTTAATGCGGACCTAATGCCGCGGCGTTGTTACTTGCCCGTCGTTGGGTTAAAAAATAACACCTAATTTTAAAACCATCTTGTTGACTCAAAATTGCCGACAAATTGAAAAAAATAACGTAAAAATTCTTTTTGCAATGGCTGAAACATATTAAAAATAGATTTATATTGTTGGCTCGTAAAATTTTATTTGATAGCATGTCTTTGAAAAACAACATCTTAAATATTTTATGATCTGAGACACGAGAAATGTTAAAAGCTAGAGCGAAACGGGCCACACTTTTTTTCCATTCTTCTAGCTGTATTATAAAGAAATATAAGTTTGAAATTTTACATAGTTTTCGAAGAGCACACAGGCAGAAAGGAAATTATTAAGTCTATCCATTTAGGCTCGGCAATTAAAGTGTTCGATGATTGTATATATTATGTTTTTGAAATTTTTAGCATTTTCCGTACTGCTTCGGACGGAGAAATAAATACCCGTTTCTACCAATACCTAAATTCACCAAATCACTGGTTCCATAGCCAAGTTAATTAAACGAGAAACATAAAATAAGACTGAGCTATCAAGAGAGAATAAAGTTTACAAAACATTCCATCAGGTCTAAAAAACCGAGGAAATATAATTTACGTTTAAGTTTCCGTTTTAACGTTAGATTGGGAGAGACAAAGGGCTGAACTTGCTGGGGCACGGAACAGTGAGTTTTTAGTGCCCGTTTCTTGTACTTAATTTGAAACGTACTGAATCTCTTTTTTTGCACTTATATTTTTAATGGGTCTAAAGATTCAGGACTGAAAACAGCAACGTTTTAGACACAATTCAGTATTTATGCGACTTGTTTTCTTTCATTCTACTATAATTTACCTTGTTTTCATTACTTAATTTGAAACAGAGTGAACTATGACACAATAGTTAAAAGTTCTATTAAAAAAATAAAATGCGGTATATTCAATTCAAGTAATCACTCTCTCAGATCCATTGAAAAAAAAAAAGCACCCTTAAAAAAAGCGGCACTGATTGGTTCTTGACAATTAATTAATCTATTTTAATTAATCAATTCCAGTTAAAGGAGGCGAAGGAGCCGTAGACAATGCTTTGGTCAGCCCACCTCTCAAATCGCCGCCACTCAATGCATAACTTACTGGAATGATTGTCAAGCTAAGGTTTTTTTTTGCGACAAACGGAATCTACGAGAATCGGGTTAACTAGCCTCTTGCAATAGTATATAGATTTTATAATATTTATAAAATAATTAATATTTATTTATTTAGTGTAAAAATAAAATAACTGAAAATGACAGTAGTTATTACTTGTTAAGAAACTAATAAATGCAATTTTATGAAATTTCAATTAAATTATTTTCTAAAAACCTTTACATTAGCCTACGTTGTAATATTGTTGTCCTAGTAATCCTTAGTTGTAAACTTTAAAAGTTTAAATAAAAGTTTTTATATATAACTTCTTTATTGTGCTAAAATTACAATCTGCCTTATTAGGGAATAAGTAATTGAGATAAATGTTATCATTCATACCATATTTACAATTTATCATTCACTCGCTCATGCATACAATATTTACAAACAGGCCAGAGGCCTCCCAAATCCACATGGTTGCCACCTCCCTCCCATGCGAAAGAGGAAGCGGAGTCTTGGGAAGTCCCCCACGGATACGAGCCAGTGGAGGCTGACGAAGAGCGCGAGAGCCACAGACACTCAGGAAATGATTGGAGAAACTGGCCATTGCCAGGATTCCCACTGTCACACATTTATAGCAGGTCACGAGGCCACTGCCGTTTCAGTCTCCAAGGAGGATTATAGGGATGAGTGGCGCAGTGCAATGACTGTAACGAAACCAGTGGCTTTTATTCATGCCCCATTCACGTGTCAAAATTAATATGAAATGTTTTCCGACACCCTACTTCTTTACAAGACGTAAACATTTCTGAATTTTGTGCAGAACTAAAAAAAAAAAATCAAGTATGGGGTCTTGTATAGTTAATATATTTAGCAAGAAAGAAGAGTCAACCCTTAAAGGTAGCCAACTACCAATCCAGGAACTCAGTAATAATTGATTAAATTATAGCAATAACTTTCTTTTGATTGTTTGAAAGGGTGCTTCAGACAGACGGTGAAAATAGTAATATCTAATTAAAAACAACTTTATTACAATTTAGCCTGTAGTAAAGTTCATGTACTAAAGCCTCCCTCCTTTTAGAAGAGACGTTCCCTTGTCTTTCGATTACGCGCCCTTCTTTAGGAAGAATAACGAAGGGCCCATTTACGAAATGGAGGAAGGGCAGGGGGCAGAAGAGATTTGCTTTAGGAGTCAAAGTAGGGTGAGTTTTATTTTGTCCAATCTGTCGAGCGCACTCGGCTATAACAAGGGGACATGGATCTGTTAAAAGTCTGCTAGAACTTTTTTGTAAATTTGATTTTTCGCAACTATTGCATAGTAAAAACGCGAGGGGCTAAAGTAAAAAAACATACTGCTTATTCTTCGTACCATGGAAATTCGATAAATGTTCAATTTTGTTTTGTCGGTTAACGGAAATGAAAACTCGTAGGAGAGTATTAGCTTTACAGAAAATTCAATCACGCCTAACAATCACAGAGGAGTGTATAATTTTACGTTATTTGACGACATATATGTTTCGCTCATCATAAATTTCGTTGTAAAAGTCTTATAACCAAACAATTAACTGATATAAATTCATTGTCATAAACATTATTAAATTAATGTTTTCATTTTTCATAGTTATATTTTATAACTTTTCTTTTCAGTTACGATTTTATTTATCATTATTTTATATCATAGTTATTACTTATTAAGGTCAATTTGGTTTGTATGCAGGATATGCGCGACTTCTTCTATGACAGTTTGTAAGTTGTATATTTAGTCTAAGATACGTTCATTTATTTTATTTACAAGTCGCTTTAAATAAATGGATATATATATAGAAATTTTTCCCTAGTACTCGAAGGAACAACAGACTGAAGTCTCTGAGCTTACTTTATAACTAAAGTTATTTGTTTTAGTTTATTTATTTTATCATTGTATTTCAATATATCGAATATAAGCCAGGCACTCAACAGCTAGACTATCTTGAAGAAATAATATTTTCTCCATACATCTTAGGTTATATTGTACCAAGAAGGTTGAAATTATGGTGAAACTTCACCACATAGAGGCAGTTGAGAAAACAACGTTGTTGGTAACTTCGCGGCAGATAGTTTTTGTGAAACTTTGAAGAAAGTAGTTTTGTAAACAATTGTTTATAGTAAATAAATATTAATTTATTTTTTATTTTTTTTTTTTAGCTCTTAAACTTATAAAAATAGGATGTGGGAAAAATAAAGGAAAATTATTTTGGGCTAATGAGTGCCTTTCACTAAGGGGAGTCCCCCATTTGAAGGATGTATGAGAAGGATATAGGGTGTGGAATGCCTAAAGGAGGCGGGTGGAATCAGGAAGGTAGTGAGAGTCTACCAAGGGTGGAGCCTAGGGGTACCTAGGCAATGGTTTGAAGTCGGCCAGGTCAAGCCTGGCCCGCCCCGGCGGGGGCCTGAAATGAGTCAGCCTCTCGGCCGGAAGGTCGACCCTGCTTAAACAGGTAGATGGGGTCTTGTAGCTTCGATTGAGTCGGCCGGGAGATCGGCCTCGATCTCTCGGCTGGGTGTCGATCTTCAGTCTCCATCAGGGGACTAGGGTTCGATCACGTCCATCTGTCTCCCGGCTTCGGCGGTCCAGCAGTGCTTCCATCTGACGGGCATTGGTGGTGGTTGAAGGTCGGAGAATAGTGGGTTGTGGCTGTGTCGGAGTGAGTCGAAAAATTTGATGTGCCTTCTCTTGATGAAAGAAGGTCCACTGCTAACATTTAGTTTTAATGGGAATTGGTTCTGTTACCGTTTTTAGTTCATTCAGTTTGCGCCTATTTATTTTTAAGGTAGGATTTAAATAATTCTGTAAGCATACAAGGGGTGTTATCGGTAGAATGTTTTCGGAGCCCATTATTGCTTTTTATTGTTATGTGTTTCCTTGTGATAAAGGCTTTTGTTAATTAATGACCTAGTAATTTAATTAATTTTAAATGCTCATATGTTTTCCCTTTAGTTTTATTAATAATATTTTATTTATGAAGTATTCCGGAACCGAGTTTTGGCTACCATTGTTCTGTCTTGTATCATTAGTGCATCGGGGTAAACATAGACTATTGAATACTCCACTGTTACATAATATTTTAAGTGTACCTATTGGTTTGTGATTATAAGGTTTTCAAGACCACGCCTTGTAAATTAAGTTGAATTGGTGAGCTCTTCGTTCCCATAAGAAGTATCTGACTAATAATTAGCAAAAAAAAAACGTTTTTATTATAGATTATCAATTGAGATAGTGACCCCCATTATTTTTAATAATTATAATCCAAAGAAAAAATGTTTTCACTGGTGGTTTCGAACCCGGGACATCTCCAATCTTCGGTCTGGTGCTATACTTATCAGCTATGAGGGCTTTGGCTATACTCTCATATCATTTCGTAAAACTATGCATAGACAGTGTGTGGAGTCCGGACAGAGGAAACTGCCATCTGGTCTATTTATTTAAATTTTCCCGAGAGTTAGGCTGAATTAATATAAAATAATGAATTGTACGGTGGTCCCCTCCCCCACCGCTATTGTAAAGTTTTACGATGTTGCGAGAGTATGACAACTGAAATTTGGTATCGATAAAGCTGTCACTTGAATTGGAATAGGTGAGAGTACCGAATCGGAGGTTTGTCGTGGCTTATCATTTTTTTTTTGTTTATTCCAGTTTTGTATCTTAAGGGACACCGATAACTTTACAATTACCATCTGTCAATAAATAATGAAAGCCGTCGGTTTTCAAGTTGGGGATCGATCAAGCTTGGAGTCCTACTCCGGCTTTAATATTTAACCACTACACCATTAAAATTTCACTCGATTCCGTGGGGCCTCTTCAACATCACTTCCGTCTAAGACTAAGCTGTTAAAAAATAACCATCCAAGCCACGGACTGGCCATTTCATTTTAACAAATTTAATTACTTAAGCGGTGTTCCCATGAGCGTTTGCGATATTTTGCCACATTCGGTGGCGAATTTACGCTTCGGTGGCAAAAAAAATACGATGATGGAAACACAACAGGCATAATATTTACAAGAGATAGGATCTGGCTTAATCATATTTTATGGTTTTCATGAAGTTTCTATGTCAAATTTCATCTCGTTCTTTGAACACGGAGATCATCAAGTCTAAAAAACATTCTGACAGAAAGAAAGACATATAGGTGGCAACATTCAGGTTTCTGATTTTGACAAAAATCTAACATGCTTGGTTTTGTTCGACCCTAGGGACTTCCCACTGCTGTACCAAATATTATTTCAATCAAATAACATACAAACCGATATTGGCACTATTGAGTAGAATTATATTGCTTATTGGCCATAATAGGAGCCAACATGATTTTTATAAATTTAATAATATATTTACTACATAATTATGTAAATATGGTATGAATGAGAACATTTATCACAATTACTTATTGCCCAATAAGGTAATTTTACCATAATAAAGAAGTTTCAATATTTTTCTTCTACACAATTAGACGATTATGGCAAAAATATATGTTATTTAAGGCCAGAGATATTGTTTGATTTAATAAATGTTCTAAGTAACTAAAAATAAATGTACAATGAGTTGTTAGATTGGAAGTGATGGTATAATCAGGTTCAAGTGACTCAAATTTCTCTTCAAAACATTTCTTTATTTGCAAGTGATTTTAACAGCCCTCGTCTGCCATGCTCAGTTTATGGCAATTACATAACAATATAAACACTAAAAACGACAAGCTTCAAAAGGTTAAAATACAAATAATACAGTACATATTAAATTATGTACAAAAGGGTTAAAAATTGTAATCAAGGGAAATACTTAATATGCGTAATACTTACAAAATTTTTTAGAGACACCAATGATGTTATGTAAGAATATGTATGTAATGAGAAGACTAAGCAACAGTCACTACTACGAAAATGTTTTAAAAAGCTGGAGATAAAGTGCGACAAAATTGCCGGTAAAGAACCCACACCGTGAGAATTTATTTCGCGTTCGAAGAAAATCACTGGTAATTCGGCAGCGGGGTTGGTGAGGAGATCGGACCTACATTCTTGTTTACATGATTATCGTCCTCAGTCGTTGCATGAGAGAATGTTTGTGGAAGTCCGTACCGTGAGAGTTTCATAGGGACTGCTCACGTCAAGCTTTCATGAGTACCGCAATTTTATATTTCATTTGTCTGCCATGTTTATTACGGTTTCGTTAATTTGTATTAGATCTTTTCATAATGAGTCATTCTTCGTTCATAATTCCTTTCCTCGATGGCAAATATTCCATGTGAACTGAGAATGGGCGCCAAAAGAACAGGTGGACTTGAATATGAACCGATTTCCTAAAAGATACTGTGTGAGAGAAGGTTCTGTGCATTTTGTCCACGAAGGAACAATAAAAAAGCGAAGAAAGTATGCTGAAAATTCAATATATTTTGCCTCTCACACACTAATTGTATGTACGTGCTAAAGATGTGTTGACGATGGATCACTTTTATTTGTCACAATTTTAATAAGCAATGTTCATTTAATCATGCGAATATACTTTACTAAAACAAATCTTAACAGTGTTTTTTTCATTAATATAACTTTGGTTAGTTTATAAAATCGTTTTAATTATTTCTTCATCTTTTAAAAATAATATGATAATTTTATTTGGCATTTAAAAGTTCATTATCTGATGAAAAAAAGCAAAGGTTTCCAAGCTCTGTTAAAACTGATAATTTCCAGGCTACGTGTACTGGCGTGCTAGGTTTATCCCCACTTAAGTTTTTATTAATTTAACCAGTCCTCTGTCAGCCAGTATGGATATGACTGAGTTGTACTTGACTGATTATTGTGTTTTATATGTATGTTGGTGTCAAAGAAGAATTCTTATTAAAATAACTTAAATCTAACGCATTTTGAATCATAACTACGATTGGAAAAGGACACAGCGACATACTGATAGTGGAAAGGGCCAATATAGATTTGTACAGTGATAATTCACATCCGTCTTAATTCATTGTTCTTTTCGGTTGCATGTCTGGGTCCCACCACGACCCGACTAAGCGATCGAAACGATAACTCCCCTACAGCTGTCTTCCACTGCCTTAGTCCAACACAAAATCTAACAACTTTAATCCCCATTGTTTCTACGACTTTTCTTTAGATTAAGGGGAATTCGCTATTTTAAATTATGATTGTTGCTGAAAACGTGTAGCGAGCGATCCGAGTAGAGGTGGTCACGCAATATTTTATTACGTTATTTCATAGCTAATCTTAGGTATTTCCACGATTAAAATAACAAACACGATATTATCCATTTATACAAAATAGGTTCATACAATCAACATTGTATCAGACAAAAAAAAATGAGAGCTGTTTCAAACTTGACTCACACAAGATGTCAAGTTATGGTCAGGTCAGATCAGCTCATGATACCGTAGCGTTCGCACTCAGGATCAGGTCAGGTCAAGACAAGTCATAGACGACGCCATAACATTTCAGTAGCTCACTTCTCAGTGAACAATGGCGTTCTCTAGGCTAACTTTAATTAGAATCGCGCTGATTTTGGATGAAGAGAATAATGCTGATCATGGTCAAACGATAACGGTTCTGGATAAATTTTATGAAATAATGAAGTATGTTCATACCTTGTTGAAGTTTTTTACGATCTCCATTCATAGTAGTTTTATTATTATGAGATAAAACATGAAATAATAGAATCCTCGCAAATCCCGAAAAAACTCTACGAGACGTTCGTCGTTCATGTTGCCTTGACTGCAGCCCACACGGTTCGGTCGAATGAAGTCAACAGTGCTCCGGTCGTTGTCCGCAGTTGTTCGGCTAGATCTTCCAAACCGTGCAGTGAGAATGATCTCATTGGATTACGAGTATAGACGTTGCCCTGACGTGACTCGATCTGACCTGACTGTTGCGTAATCAAGCTAACGTCACCACTCAAAGCCGGCGTACGTGATACATTCGTCGGCTAGATAAGCAGATTTTATATTATTTTTGCTCGTGTTCGACAATGGTGTCTAGGTGGATAGAACACCTAATTAGAGGTCAGGTATGAGGTTCAAGCCACAGGCCTGAAAAATGTTTTAAATACCGACTAATTAATCAATTGATAGCATTCGTGTTTTATGGAGCGATAGTTTGCACTGCCTTCCCAATGTTAAATGTACTTACATGTAAAAGAGTCTCCTTGCCTCGTGAGGGCAAGGATATCGAAAACAGAACAGACGGACGTTTTTTGTTTTAGGGTTTCTTATTTTGAAAACCAACGACACATCATACCTCTCTCATATTGAAAATTATACATCTAATGGCTGTGGTAATGAATGAATTCCTGAGGAGAGCAAGTTATACAATTAATTCTGGGGTTAAAGTCAGGCACATGGGCGTGACAACGTCCTACACTTGATGGAACCTTCGCCAAAATTAAACCACATCCTCAACGAGAGTGTGCCAAGTCTTTATGAAACAATGTGTTATTAATATTTATGTCAAAGATATTGGTTATGAATTTGAGTTATCATTATTAGTCTAATGAATAATCATAGAAATAATAATTAGCTAATAATGACAATCGAGCTTGCAAATTATCACTACCCAGACCCAAAGTGACTTTTGTGACAATATAGCGATTGCTAAGACTATTAATCTAGACTCTCTTGAGATGATGTTCTATATTACATAACCAGTGTTATATTTATCAATATTTTACTTTTATAAACTATGACTAAGGTGGTTATCATATATTATTACATTTATTTTATGGCTAATTTATATGTATTATTGGTTTTTGATGTATCTGATGCCTTCTTTAAATTTGAAATCTGAATATTTATAACGTCGGAGTGATAGGTATTATGTGTAGTTAGAAACTCGTTGCATCTAAGCAGACATGCTTAATTGTAACATTAGTAAATAAATTGATTTTTTCTCACGAAAGCTTTAATTACTTAAGGCTCCCACATTACCTTCACCCTTTGTCGCAAGTCTTGTCCACTAGTTTATTTTAATTCTATTCCTCTCCCTGTATCCGAGACAGTACGGTACTTAGGCTTCCATCTTGACAAACGACTGACCTGGAACCCACATACGAGACTAAAAAGACAAGAACTAAACAGACGCTTTGGACAACTGTACAGACTACTTCAAAGGACATCCCATCTCTCAGTAGTAGTAGTATAATTCCTTTATTGTGCAATAATTACAATCTGCCTTTTATAAGGCAATAAAATTGCCTATCTCTCAATAGAAAATAAACTACTAATCTACAAAGTTATACTTAAACCAATCTGGACATACGGAATAGAGCTATGGGGGAGAGCAAAAAAGTCGAACATCAAGCGTATCCAATCCTTTCAATCAAAAGTCCTGAGAACAATAGTAAATGCCCCTTATTATGTCAGCAACAAAACCCTTCATAACGACCTTAACATACCCTACATTCTAGAACTCATCCCTTCCAAGTTTATGAAATTCCACAGTAGCCTTTCCAACCACCCTAATCCTGTAGCACAGTCATTGCACTGCGCTACTCATCCCTATAATCCTCCTCGGAGACTGAAACGGCAGTGGCCTCGTGACCTGCTATAAACGCGTGACAGTGGGAGTCCTGGCAATGGCCAGTTTCTCCAATCATGTCCTGAGCGTCTGTGGCTCTCGCGCTCTTGGTCAGCCTCCACTGGCTAGTATCCGGTGACGCGGCTGACGGAGGAGCGTGGGGGACTTCCCAAGACTCCGCTTTCTCTTCGCGGTGGATTTGGGGGGTCTCTGGGCTGTCTGTAAATATTGTATGAATGAGCGAGTGAATGATGAACTGTAAATATGGTATGAATGAGAGAATTTATCTTAATTACTTATTGCCTTATAAAAGGCAGATTGTAATTTTAGCACAATAAAGGAATTAAACTAAAATTACTTAAGACTGCAGTCCGCTGTTAGTGATATAAGTTATGCGAGTTTAACCATAAAACAATTTGTGTAAAACTCATCAGTTTGTTTGTTCGCAATTGAACATATCACCTGACAAAAGGTCTCACTTTGTTGCAACTTCCCGAACAGTCAGTTCTAGAAATAAAAATCTAACTTTTGATCATTTGTACGCCTCAAGATCTGACCCATGCAAAAAGCCAACAATAACACCCAGATAAATAAATAAAAGATCTATTTACATATTTAAAATACAAATAAAATTAATATTTTCATAACCCAAAACCGTTCTATTCTAGACAGTTAATTACTGTTGCATAAATAGAGGGTAGGCGATTTGGCCGTTCAAAGGTTCTCAAAATTTATTGAAAGGCCCCATATTAATAATATAATATAAATAGTATATAACTCATTGGCCCTTCCCACTCCGATTAGATTCTAACCCAAGTAGAGTTGTATACGTTTTTTTTAACCTTGGCCATAAAAAGTATATCTATACATATATTTATTGCGATAAGAGAGAGCGTTTATGGAGGTATAACATTTATTTACTACCTGCAGGGATAAAAGTTCTTGTATTAATAAAATATAGGTGATTTTGCGGAGCTAATAACCTTTCAAAGAAGGGATAGACCTTTTTATTCAGCTAATAAAATTCATATTCTATTCAAGAAGCGAAATTGAATAGCATAAGCCTTGCTGCTGAGCTAGATAAAATACTTAAATTACTATCCATTACTTAGTAGATCCCAAACCGCATAATCTTCAGCAGTATCTGCCAACAAAGAGTTTTCAATTTAAAGAGCACAATGGAAAGGTATAGGTAACATTTGATTAAGACATATGGTGTTATATCTGCCTGGTGTGGGCAAACCTAAGCAGTTTTGATATTGACTAGAATGAGCACCACAGGGATTGCTCTGAGATAGGGATGTGAGCATCTATATATAGAATATCGATGTTAAGATCGGCGGTATTCATCGATGTAACGATGTGACCTGAAAACATAGACATATGTTAAAAAAAAGTCATGGTTTCAGATAATTAGGGAAAATTCATAAATAAACTGAAGTATGTCATTGAAAACTATTGATGTGAGTAGAGAAATGGTAGGTCGTAGTAAACTAAAAACTGTACGACAGAGGTCTTACCGGCTTTCGCACTTGCTAACCTCACCCAATTTGTCGCTGCGTCTCAAACTGATGATCTATAAATGTGTCCTCCGGCCAGCTCTGCTGTACGGTGCCCCGCTATTTACCCACTTGACTGACGCTACAGCCACAAGTCTCCAACGTTTCCAGAATGGGATCATGCGAAAAGTGGTCCGACATACCTCCTCTTGAGAGGTTAAAGAACGCCGACCTGCACCCGTTGCTTGATGTGCCGACGGTGGATGAGTTTATCCCCCGGAGACACTTCAAGTTTTTCTACGCGTTGCAGCACCTCACAAATCCAGTGTTTAACACTATGACCCCACCACCCCTCCCGAATCGATGGCAACAGACTGTTGGGGAAAATTTACGTTAAGAATTAGTTTTGAAGTTTTCTTTGTTGTGATCAAAAAGGTGAGCCCCATCACCTTGTAGAGTCTTGTCAATGAAGCCAAGTACAGTGTGTATCATTGTACTTGTATTGATTACATAAGTTCTATACCGATTCAGACCTTATATAGAGTGTACCGATGGTACAGGACATATAAAATGTAGTATGTAAATAGATTCGCCTAAGAACCTATAGTCAATAAAAGTTTTTTCTTTTTTAAGGGGATTAGGGGGAAAAAAAACACAAAAAAAAAATTATTAATGCAATATAAAACCTGTGTTTTGGCAAGAGAAAGGAAATCCAGGTTTATTTCCCTTGCTCCTTTGGCTTGCTTACTTTGGGTTTAGTTATAAAACATAGGCCTACAGAAAAACAGGTTACCTATACTTTGTACACTACTGTAAATGAGAGTTGCTGGCTAAATTTTATACCTTAAATAAAAACTATTTATATAATTATATAAATAGTTTTTAATGCTTAGTTTGTGTTAAACTTTTCTTTGGCCTAAGACAGTAATTCCTGAAGTGAAAAACAACACACAGTACTCAACTCATAGGCTGACTGCGGCTGCAGTCCACAAATTATAGATGTATAGTTGGAAGTAATATTCTGTTAATACGTTCTCAATGACCGACTCAATTCATCATTAATTTACCAAAATTATGGGGAAAATGTAAATATTTAAAAACATCGATGTAGCAAAACCGTTGACATGAAAACACCGGCCATTGATACTCTGTGGTAGAGCAACCAACTGGAGTTTGGTTGGAACTCCGGCCAGGCCAATTGTTTTAAAAAGCTTTATCTTTATTCGAGCATACATAAGTCCACCGAACGCTTTGAGTACATTCTAATCAATAGTAATCATAATCAGTAGTGTGATTTCAAATTTACGCATGGAAAACGTACAGAAAAACAAAAGAAATACTTTATACATTAAATGGACAAATGGCCCTTTTGGAGAAATACTATTAAGGGAAATACTCGAAAGATCGGAATTGAAAAGGCTAATGTTTCAAAACATCTTTTTTTCATGTTCCCGTGGGGTGGGGAGAGGGGGGTCGTATCCCCCCGGACCTTCTCATAAATACGCAACTGACTTTAAATGTACATGAGCGATGAGTTATGTGAGTAACGGCCCTGAGAATATTCGCTGTGTAGGTGATAAGTGGCGAGGCCGCTGCCTGGTCTCCTGTGCCCTGTTAATTACTCTCTCCTTCCTATTGTCTCTTCTGTCCTTATTTCTCTCATTAACGGAGCTCTGTTGGGTCTTTCTTCGTCGTTTAGTAGTTCATCGGAGACTCATCGGTAATAGTCTAAAAACGGAACACTGGAATTTCACGTATTCGCCGCTTATTACTCGATTGGAGATCAGGGAGCCCAACCCAAGGCACGCTGGGGGTCCGGAATTGCCACGTATTACTTCTATACATTTTTTGAATAGTTTTACCTCCATAATTTCCTTTATAAAAAAAAAAAAGTTTTGCAATATCAGTTTTCTTAGTGGCTGAAATGACTTCGATTTAGTGGAAATTAATCAGATAGGTTGTGCATGGTGACTCTTAACGTATATTTTTATAGTACATATAATAGTCGTGAACTGTTTTCATTATGTAAGTATTAACAATAGTAAATGCCCCTTATTACGTCAGCAACAAAACCCTTTATAACGATCTTAATAAACCTTACATTCTTGAACTCATCCCTTCCGAGTGAAATTCCATTGTAACCTATCCAACCACCCTAATCCCGTAGTCATTACACTGCACCACTTATCGCTATAATCCTCCTCGGAGACTAAAACGGCAGTGGTCTCGTGACTTGCTATAAATGCGTAACAGTAGGAGTCCTGGCAATGGCCAGTTTCTCCAATCATATCCTGAGCGTATGTGGCTCTCGCGCTCTTGGTCAGCCTCCGCTGGCTCGTATCCGGTGACGCGGCTGACGGAGAAGCATGGGTGACTTCCCAAGACTCCGCTTCCTCTTTCGTATGCGATGGAGGTGACAACCATGTGGATTTGGAAGGTTTCTGGGCTGTTTGTAAATACAGTATGATTGAGCGAGTGAATGAAAATTGTAAATATGGCATGAATGAAAACATTTATTACAATTACTTATTGCCCAATGAGATTGTAATTTTATCTTAATAAAGCTGATTATATATATTATGTAAGTATATTCTCAAAATTTACAAACAGGGAAAAATATTTGTAAAAAACAAGCGCCTATGATATAGAGAAATAATTATTGTGAAGATAGCCTTAGTTGTGGTACGCGTTAAAAAACGTTTGGGCACCCACAGTCTAGACAATTGTGTATATGAGTATATGAGAACCACAATAAGACTTTTAGGATTAGTAGCTTAACCGTTTTTAATTCTTTGGTTGCTTTTTCACAACCATGAACCCTGAATGTCGGTTGGCTTATGTTTTATAGACGCAAAACCATCATCAACGCCTTGTGGTCTTGGTGTACCCTAAGCCGCAACCTCCAGCAGACCCCGGCCCACTGCTGCTCCCGCTAGAAACTATATGTTTCACCCTTGTATCTAAAAATAAAAACAACCCCTTGCGAAAGCCAATGGTTTTTGCAGTTACTCCAGTTTCAAGTAATCAACCACGGATCATATCCTGTTTTAATGTTTACACGATGTCTACATTATTAAAGATAGGGAAGGATCTATTATAAATCAGTTACTTATAACAAAAAAGTAAATGTCTTTAATATTGTTTTTCAGAGTAAACGCTCAAACAAACACAATTGTATAATGATATTTTTTCTTGTGTTAGATTTAGTCATTCAAAGTATAAAAAATATCTTCTAGTTCTCAATTGTAGTCCTGAGGATGCATGGATAGGCAAAACGTCGACTGGTTATGTAATATCAATAAAACAACTCTGTAAATAATTATATATTATATAAATACATACATAAATAAATAAATATTTTTCTATTAAATGGTCTATCACTGCAAACATTATTAAAACTATGATTATAATCAATATTGTAGCCGTAACGAAACGTTTAATTGTGTGATGATTATGACATCAAATGTGACTTAAATTATTTGTTTTAATCTTTTGACAGATTTCTTTTCGACATTAATTTCTTTTTAACAAATTTTGGATTTAATTGCACTTTTTTAAATATACATGTATATATATGTACATTTAAAAAATACATAAGGGACGTGGAAAGTGGAACAACACAATCGGGAATTGTTCTTGAATAAAATTACCTAAATATAACGGCTTAGGGGATAATATAGGAGTATTAAGAAATGTTTTTTTATTGTAGCATCTAGTTTTTATTTATTTATTATTTTTTTGTCATTAGGTTCTTTTATTTGTATTCTTCTAAAATTAAAAATGTATACGTGATTCAATGATGACTATTCTTGACCAAGAGTGATGATATTATTTTGTTTTTTTGACTAGATGGATATTAGAATAAGATTATTTTCTATCATGTAAATATTGGAAACAAACCGATTTGATTTAATTTGAGAGCCATTTAAGCTGTTGAACCATGACGATCACCAAAAGTAGCCTCTTCGACAAAAAATTGGAAAAAACAATTTGCTGCCTTACTGACAATAATATCAATAATGCCGCTTAGTGAGCCACTCATTGTAATTGAGTTGCACCAGCTATTTGTAAAATTATTTATAAAATAAAGTCCTTTTTCTTTCACGTGAAGCCAAGAACAATTGACCAGAATTGTTATTCATACACTAAACTCTCACCAGCTATTTAGCTATCACAAACAAAAATGAATTATTACAAGTGTCACAAATAGTAGTGTGATGCATTAAATGTTTAGTTCTCCTGTTGTTGTTTCTCTTTAGTGAGAGTTTGTCATTATTTCCTGATTTATCTGATATATCAAGGCAAATATTAAAATGTGATATAATAACGTAAACTTGCTTATATGAAATATTATAATGTAATTTAATAATAATGCGTCTGATTTAAATAATGTAAATAGTATACTACGTTAAAACTAAACGCTGTAAATTATGATTCATATTAATAAAGAGCGAGATAAGATTAGTTGCTATACCACCGCGTTAGGCTCCTGCAGCTAGTGAAGCCAGTTTTGATTGGCCGAAAGAAACGGCTTTCTGATTGGCTGCCCGCCTGGCTATATATATATATATATATATATAGCTCTGATTTTGGGCTGACCAAAATGGGCAGACCGGTCAAGGCCCGGGACTAGTACTCGCAGTTGTACTTATGTTTCGCAATATTGTCTTCTTATTTATCTTCTGCACCTTACCTTCCTAACCTTGCTATATTTAGTGCGGCACTATCAGACCACACATCTTCCCAGTAGAATTCTCCAGCTTCACCTTGCTAAAACTAGCACTTCCTTGGACAACGGCTTCTGGGGTACCACACCTTCGGAGGAGTGGTACTCCCCCAGTGGTTTAGTCCGTCTCGAAAATGAAGTCAGATTGATCAAAGATGTTACCCATCACTAAGCCGTTGTCAAGGCCATAGACCATCTAACACTTTCTCCGCCACCAGGGACCTCAAGACTTATCTCGTGACAACCAATCACGGCCTGACATTTGATAAAACCGTGCAAATAATTTTTCTGCTTGAGTGTATGTACACTGCTAATTTTGTTCACTCTAAGATACGGCCATATTTCAGGTATTCTCGTGCTACGTGGATATTCATTTATAATGTTCATGTATAGATTTTGTGTTGTTTTAAGTATTTTGTAGTTTTATTGGAACTCTATACTGGAGGGGCATATGTCAATATGAATGGAACGGACTACTGATTTGAATGAAAATAGATTATTTTTGGGTTGAAAATTTATATATGCTCGTATCTGACAAAACAAATTTTTGGCCAACAAATAAACTATATCACCGCGCTAAATTCAAAATTCGCGCAAAATTAACCATGTCAAAGCCTCGACTGCACATGTGATTCAGACGAGGCTGTATGACGATTGAATTGAACCATGTTGGAAACAGTACAGAATATTCACCAAGGTGTGTCCCGTTGGTCACGTTGAAACAGCCACGGTGCCTGAATAACTAAAGTACAGCAGTAAACCTTAGCAGAAGCGTGGAAGTCCTACGGTGGCACGTCTTTCTCAGACGACCCATAAATAAAAGGAACGGGCAATTACCATAAAACTCTGTACTTGCGAGGATGTCAGGATCGGCTAAAAGCACACTATGGTTCTATGCAGCATTCGTGAGTAAGAGTCACTGATGAGCATTTTCAAAAAATCAGATTTATGAATAATGGCCGAACACGTATGTGTGGGTTCCAGTTTTATTAAGGGACAGCTAATGGCGACCCCCAGGGAGAAGGTTTTTCATTTATTGAGGATTAAAAGTTAAGCAATACATTGTTTGCTGAGTTATAATTTGAGTGGTAGGCTCTACTTTCAAACATTTAAAGGTCATCCGTCTTCAGTCTGTCTCCATGAGCAAACATGCAGTCATCGTCAATGACTTTATAAATCGTAAATGTGAATTCCTCAGTATCTTGTAGTGTGACACTATTTATGTTCACCTTTAACGATGGTTAAGTAATATGTTAAAAAATGAGAAACGTTTTCAAGCCAATAATATGTATGAAACTTCTTTATTGCGATAAAATTACAATCTGCCTTATTGGGCAATAAGTAACTGTGATAAATGTTCTCATTCATACCATATTTACAATTTTCATTCATCAGTGCCATAATTACAATATTGCATTCACTCCCCCATTCATACACTTTTTACAGTATACATTCATTGTATGTAGACATATATAAGTAGCACCTCCCCCTTCATTTATATGTAGAATTGTGGAGAAGGAGAAACAGATTGGGGAATTCCCCTCACTTATGGCGGGTTCCCGCGAGGCGTGAATCACGAAAATGAGTATTATTGATACCCTTAATACCTATTAAGGAAATTAATTATATTAAAATTGAACCGTTCTCACGATTTTGCATTTCACGCGAATTGTGAAGGGAAAATTAATTTGAATGTACTCCTGCAGCCGCATTGCCACTAGATAGGGGCAGTGGAGGTTCAAGGAGAGTTTCGGAGCCGCAGACGCTCGGGACACGTAGGGAAAAAACTGTCCAGAACTCTCTGTGCCTCAACATTTACAAAATATTACACTTCCGCTTCAATCTCCAAGGGGTTGAGGGATGGGGGATGCTTGAAAGTCATCTTGCTAGATAATATGAGCTGTTGGATAACTTAAATTTTATCAATTATGGTCATTATTAGTGGGTCTATTCGTGATATCAGTGCATTAGCTGATGTTCTTAGGGCTTTAGATTGAAAGGATGTAAATGACCCCCACGGTCACCCTAAAAATTAAATAACCAATATAACTTACCCAGTCATGTCTTATGACAAATGGGACTTTCATGTCCAACACTATGTGAACAGGCTTAAGTTGGACTTGGAAAGACAGGGAGACAAACCCACAAGCGAAAAAAATCCTTTCTGTTTCTGGTATAAAAAAACAACGAGGCTACTGATCCACGAACCAAGTAGTAGATTGCATTTGTAATTAATGCCTTCGTTGATGAAATATCTACAGACCATGTTCTTGTTTGAACCACTCATTAGGAACCATGTATTCTACAATCCCCTGTAATCTGAACTTCCTCTGAGGGAACAGAAGTCACGTACTGGGAGGTCAGTAGTTGAATTTGTGCATTCCTGCGGAAGACTTCTTCGTATTTTTACGCAGCTGAAAGTATATTAAGTGCTGATCGTAGAATCATCTTGTTATTCATGACCAGGAGTCCTGATTGTTTCGTTATGGATAAGGACACATTAAACAAGGCAAAGAAACATTAAAATAATTTATAGTTCATAATTTATTGAACGCACTCTGCCAAATGTTGCACTTCTTTAAGTCTTGAAGATTTTCTCCAAAGGGAGACCACATATTTATAAAACAATAAAGTTTTGTAATGTGAAAACTCTCAAATCCAACAATGTTTGATACCTAAAAGTACATCTAAACATAAAATCTATCAGATTAAATACAAGCAGAAATATACAAAATGTACTTATACTTTAATAAATAATCAAACCTTTTTCCAAAAATTAAATTATTTCCGTACAAATCTGTAACTCGTCCGATATTAATGTATGGATTGTCAGGGCATGGCACATCACCAGTAAAAAACCACTTCAGAACAATAAATAATAAAACCCTTACTACACCAGAATTAAAAAGATGCAGGACGAATTAATACCTTTTATTGAACAATTCTTTGTCATTCTCGCAACTAATTTTTTTTTTTTATTACTGCCCTAACTCCATAAATCCACGTAAAGAAATAGGAAATAGTTCAAAATTTACAACCGAATTTCACATTCATTAAAGAAGTACAACTATTTTATTGCAAAAGTACAACATGTCTACCTAAATTTATTGATAGCGTTACTCATTTACTTTTTATTTAAATTGATCCTTATTTTGTTATACTGAGGACTTTTGTTAATTTTCTCAAGATGAAATAATTTTTTCTTAAACCGCTCATCAATATAATTAAAAAAAAAAAAGATTGGTAAGACTTGGTATTATTATTGTTATTATAAATGTTTCGTTGTCATAAAGAGATTGGTCATTAGGATTCTTGTATATAATTGTCTAACAAAAATGTATTCTTACGACTGGACCTTTTGGATATTTCATTGTTTACTAGAAAAATGAGTGCTCTATCTCAAAAATATAACAATTGAAGTTATAAACAATAAGTTTTGAACCAATAAGAGACAACTCTACCATACCCTATTCTTTGTGTAATGGGGGATCCTACAAAGGATTGATTGCAATTTCTGACTGCATTCCATTTAACGTTGTAAAAGACATTCTTTAGTTCGATATTTACTCCCCCTCCATCCGAGGTTTTCTTCTCCACACAGTCGGAAACCTTACTGAGGCCAACGAAGCTCTTTGTTTCATTTCTTACTCTCCCTTATTCATCTTCGTCCCATTCTTGGATCCTGTTTAGCCCAGAGAAAATACATTCAGGGGAGGAGGGACCTTCGAATCGTTGATGACGGCCTTATTTCTATTATAACTTATTTATTAAATGGTCAACTGTTTGGTAAACGAGGCGTAAAATTAAATGATTAAAAGGATGAGTTTAAAATACACTGATTGTCACAATCGATTGATGTTCACTTTTAAAATAATAGTCAAAGGTCATACTTTACATATTGGTTAGATACTCGTGTTGAAAGATCTAATAGATTTACTGTCAACTTCTAACGACAATTTCGTGCTAGGATTATACAACTTCATCGCTCATAATCACAATCACTTTCACCATGAAGGACGAAATGGCATCTAAGCTTGTCTTATTAAAGAATCTAATATCTTTTATATGCAAAAATGTTATACCTTTTATAAAAAGGAAATACAGGGTGTCAATTTGAGAACTACACCCCGACCAATGAGAGCAAGAAAGGGGGTTTGCCCCTTAATCTAGCTTATTTAAAACCACTGTAGAATGAGGTGGGGGAAGCATAAATATGATAAATTTATCCAATTAGCTATAAAGAAACTCTGCGGGTCTGCGGATTCTGGAAATAAACAATATGTATAGCATATAGTATAATATGTATAATAATAAGTGAAAGATAGTCACTATCGGCTTCCAGAACAGGGATAGAAGGCCAAATCAAATTGGCACGCGATCATAGGACCGTTTGAGCTACTGGAATTTTGAACCATTATCTGCCGTTCGGTAGCAGCATCAATCAGCAACTGAATTAGTAACCCTTTCAAATTACTCGACTAATGCACCAGTGCACGCTACAATCCATTATACATCATTTTATACACAAAATGTCGAAAATCAGACTAACTAACTCTCGGAAAATGTAAAGTAATGAATTAGATGGGTCCACTATGTTTGTATTCACCGATGTTAACAAAGTTGCGAGAGTAAGCGCATAAGTTGGCTCGTACAAGAATATATCAGAGGAGGTCTCGGACAGAGGAGATCCGGTTGATCAAGAGCCTTTTTTTTTTTACAACAGCAATTATTAATTTTGTTTAAAATTTTACCACTTGAAATGTTGAAACAGCAATTATAAACTATATATTTGAACATAAACATTATATAAAGGAACAATATCAATATGATCCCGCATAGTACGAGATAATTATAAATATTATAACCAGATAATTATTAATACGATATTTAATAAAAATATTGTAATATTTTGAATTAATTCTTAATATTCTCACAAACAAAGGGGAAGACTTAAAATTTGTGGCTTGTTTGAGATCCCAATACACCTTTTTTGTAAGATCTAAACATATGTTCCCTTCAATTTGTTTTCAGGATCCCAAGAAACTCACACATTTCCCATTGTTATACTGAGTTCGAATAGCTTTTTTCTCATCCATGCCTTTAGAACTGTGTCCATCAATCCGTTATTTTTCAGCCTTCCCATTTTTCAAAAATCTGCCTTTTACCAATTGCTTTTTTCCTCTCAATCCACCATTTATCAACAACATTGTACCTACAATACTTCATTTGTTGTTTGTTTTCAATTTCCTTTCTTGTTTTCGTAATCACCAAAAATGGTGAAGTTAAAAAAATTCTTTTTATTGATTAATATATTATAACTTATTTATTCATAACTTTTATTTATAACTAGCTTTAATGATGTTTTTCAATATAAAGCCCTACATTATTTAACTTTTTTTCTATTCTTAGGAGACTAGGTCCCAAAATAACGTTTATTTTTTTCATTTCATTTCAGCAAGTTTTACAATTATGTTAGCTGTTTTTGAAAAGCAATAAAAGGCCAATTTACAATGTTTAGTAGTTTCCTCAGGTACCTAACCTACTGATGGTTGTGATGAAAACTGTATTTTTTAATAAATAATAATGAATGATAATAAAGGTCGGGTATTCTACCTCTAGACGAATACTAGTCAATACCAGTCGTACTAATAGTCAATATTAATAGCTTTGTTGCAACGTTGCTCATCTCCTTGAGTGGAGCACGGCAGAAGGGGCTACCATTTAGTCCATTAGTTTTGATTAACTGAATGATAGTTTGGGCACATATGACATGTTATGTACCTAACATTAATCATATATGAAAATTACAACAGCTCGTGAAAGGATCGCAAGAGTACACACCCGGAAACGAGGAGCTTCCGGATTTCAGCTCCGGCTCAATTTTGGGCAAAAGTCTTCTAAACACTGAGATCAATTACACAGATAATTACTAAATATTGATTAAAAATATTTCACTCGATTTTTGAAACTGTTTCAATTGCTAAAAATAGATTTTACAAAAGTCAGCAATTATCTTTATTAAAATATTGACAAGCTAAGATGTGGCTCTCAATCAAACTTGAAGCCAGGAAGGGAATTAATTAATCCTCCGGGTTTATTAAAAGGATACCTGGGGTATGTAAATATGCCTGTATCATGTGAACTTATAACGTAAGAATGCTATTGAACGAGACATTTTAAATATGGTACGAATGAAATCATTTATCACAATTATCTGCTGGTCTTTTATGGTTTTCTTCAAATAAAGATTTATAAGATAATTATACATGTTTAAAAAAAAAAAAAAAAGTCCTGGCAACGGCCAGATTCTCCTAATGGCCTGAGCGTCTGTGGCTCTCGCGCTCTTGGTCAGTCTCCACTGTGGCTTGTATCCGGTGACGCGGCTGACCGTGGAGCGTGGGGGACTTCCATGTGGGACTGGGAGGTGACAACCATGTGGATTTGGGAGGTCTCTGTTGAGACTGAAAATTGTAAATATGGTATGAATGAGAACATTTATCACAATAACTAATTGCCCAATAAGGCAGATTGTAATTTTATCGCAATAAAAAAGTTTCAACATTAAAAAAAAATATAATTCGTCTCGTAAAGTAATTATTAATTGTGATCTAAGAATTAATTCATACTTATTTACAATTCACATTCATATATTAAATACATACATATTCTGGCTCTGCTACCAAGGCATTTGACTGTTACTACATGCTGTAGTGTGCTCATGCAGACAGACCTATGAAGGATGATCTGTTTATGTTTGAATGTAGAGCCTACCACTTGCTTCAATTAATAATCCAGCTGTTGGCAAACATTGAATTTAATACATTGCTAACTTTTAGCCCCCCAATAACCGTAGAATCTACTCCCCGGTGGGAAAAGTTCTGTTCGGTGGTTGCCTAAACCGTAGCGTACCTACCGCAGCTAATACGGCCGCATTTCCCCGGATTAAAGTGTACATCTCCATCCTGATCAGCTCTTGCGACGAAAATTATATTTTCAGTATGTATTTCAACTCGATCGACCTAACTCCCCCCGAAATAAATCAAACACTTCGACCCGGTGATTGGGTTACTGCGTTTCACAAATATAAATAAAAGATGTTTAACTACCATCGAGATGAATATTACGTTTGGCCATTATGGATGATGTCGAGTTAATTACGGTACGAATACGTGAACACTTGACGCATTCATCAACAACCTCGTACAATTTTTATTAGCACCCTTTCCCTTTAATTTGAAAGTGGGGGGGGGGTGTGGGTAAAACAGTGATTATAATGGCAAGCGGAAGTATGCAATTTTCCGAAAGCGGAAATACCCTGTCTATACATACACTTTATATTTAGCAGTGAACTAATGGCATATTCAAATTATCCAAATAAGTTTTTGTACAGCTCAGATTTATGAAATGGTTTTTATTTTACCATGAGGTTACCAATTCGATGTAGCAAGCAATGGATTTATATAATAATATCATTCACAATTGTATAACAACACAACTCTTTTTATTGTTACAAATCTTATTATTTATCAAATCAAGTGTTTATGTAGTGTGTTATTGTTATTCTAAATGCGTTAAATTATGTATCTTCTTCTAAATTGTAGTCATAATGGTGGCTGAATAGACAAATCCTTGACTGAAGACGGTATATCAATAGAAAGCTATATTTTAAGAGTTTTTTTTTTCTAATATATGTAAAGAACACGTCTTCAGTCATCGTACTCGTATTTCTTAATTTTAAAATCCGTCGGCCGCAGCACCGATAATAACAAGCAGTTATAGGGAGAGCGGCGAAGAGTTATGAGTGCGATTTTGAGTAGAGAGAAGTTAGATTGAGGAATTATAGTTTTATGTGGAGAAAGAAAAATATTTGAAATAAAGGCTTTTAATGATGTTTCTTTCGTTTACAACTGAAATTGTCACCAGTTTTATGTTTGGCATCAATTGGTAATAGATAATTTCGGTTACAGAGAAACGCAGTAGATTCTTTGTGCAGAGAAAAAAAAAATCAGCTGATTATCCAGATAGTTCTTTTTTTTTTTTTTCCCTCTATATCCCCTTTAAATTTGGAGATAATTATATAGAATTATAGATCCTCAGGTGAATCTATTTACAAATTATTTTGTATTTCCTATAGCATCACTACATTATATACAGGTTTTGTTATTTTATAGAAATTATATAATGAATAAACAAGTATAATGATATACATTATACGTGACTGGACTAAACTGACGAATAAAGGAAGGAATTCTTATCCTAATTTTTCCCCGACAGTCTGTTGCCATCGATGAGGGAGGGGTGGTGGGGTCATAGTGTTAAACACTGGATTTGTCAGGTGCTGCAACGAGTCAAAAAACTTAATGTGTCTCCGGCGGATGAACTCGCCCACCGACGGCACACCAAGCAACGGTTGCAGGTCAACCTCTCGAGAGAGGTATGTCGGACCACTTTTCGCATGATTCCATTCTGGAAGTGTTGGAGACATTTGGCTGTATTGTCAGTCAAGTGGGTAAATAGCGGGGCACCGTACAGCAGAGCTGGCCGGAGGACACATTTATATATCATCAATTTGAGACGAAGCGACAGGTAAGGTGAAGTTAGCTTTGTCGTACTTTTTCGTACTTCGTATTTTATTACTAAAATGAGTAGAGAAATGGAGATGCCTATCCATTTTTATACCCAAATAGTGCATTGAGAAAGCTGATGAGTTCTCTTGCCGTCCTATGCTATACGATTTTGGCAAGGCTTTTTTTCCCTTTTGGAGGGAGAAGATTACGCAGTCGGTTTTCCCGGCGTTTACGCTAATCCAGATAGCTAAAATCATATTATATGTATGTATAAAAATACAAGTATTTGAGTTCTACGAGTACTACTCAAAAGAAGAATATTATAAATGATAAATGTCTAGCTTTCTATTGAAATTTCAGCTTTCAATTGAAACCTCATTGTTTTATTAAATAAAAACACTTAAATGGACAAATGGCGAATGCTGCAGGAGAACTCGACTCGATGTGCGGTCTGGAATCTCGCCTAAGAAAGTAATTTTAATTCACGATCTCTGAAGGCCATGGATGTCAGAAAAAGGGGCATATGTAGATAACCTACTTCCGGTTAAAGCGGCCCAACTAAACGGCACCTAAATAAAAAGTGGACGACATATACTCAGGCGACTAAGGATCGAATTTCGAAGCGACGAAAGGAGGATGAATCAAATTTAATTGTAAAATTATTTTATTAGGTTGGTAAAACAATTCGATCTGGTATAAGATGCTTAAACGACGTTTTAAAAAGTTCATTTTCTTATTGAAAATAACTGATCGACGATCCAAGAAATAATCCCTCTATTTAAGTAATTGGTATGAGCAACATAAAACAGATGTCAGGAGAATTTCTGAATCAAACCAGCGCTTGAGCACAGCGAGGATAAATCAAGGCACCTCTCCTTTTTCTTAAAGAATGGCAGATGCTACAGGGGACCGGCGCATTTTAACATGTCTAGAAGAGAAGAGGAAGGAACAACGACAAGCACAGTAAAAACTCAAAAAAAAAAAAAGGTTTCGCTGCAATTGCGAAAAAGATAAGATTGAGTCGAGCCCTTAAATATAGGATAAGTTAGTTTTAGTTCGAGACGAGGATAAAATTGTTAACTGCAATAACTATACTTTTAAGAACTTGTAAATAGGTTAATAATTTGTTTGTTTTGTTCCCGTTGTTCCGTCGATCCTTTTAAGTGTTGTAAATTTAATATTATCATAGTTTTAAATTGTTGTTTTTACATAATGCAAGTTAGTTTTAAGTTTTATTAAATAATGAAGATAGTTTGAGAGAATAAACCGGTAACAGAATCAATATCACTTGTATCTCATACTGTAAATTATTGTATCTACCCATAACTTACTGATGCCGGAATAAGTTTAAATATGTCTGAATAACTTAAAAATGACGTGACTATCATTGACAAAATAATTTAACTTTGAACATAAGCCAATCTAATACAGCTAATTATATCCGTGATAATATAGAATACAGTCTTAATATAAGTGACTAACCCTAAACCGAAATATTATTAAATACGAGATAACTAGAGGGCGGGAGCTGCCATGTGCCCTGCAAAAGGTTGCTTCAAGGAGAAATTGGAGGTCACATCGGGTCCTAAGAGCATGACGTCATGAAGTCATAATGTATGACTCCGGAGGACTCATCTGTACTTGTACCATGAAACAAATTGTAAACATGAGTAACGTGTACTGGTGTAATTCTATTGTAAACTGTTAGGTAGAGGGCTGCTTTGTATCCACATCCCCCACTCTGGCTCCGTACCCTATGAATCTCTTCCTGGCACTTGGACCTGGTGTGCCGCGAGTATCTCGGCCACCTTCTGGGAGGCCTAGTTGTTTGGTTGTGCTCGCGGACTCTGCTAGATTACCAATACCAAAACAACAAGGCGTTGATGACCGCTTTGTTTTACGAATATAAAAAGCCAACAACAGAAAGTACACTTTCTATAGTATTCGCTGGGACGGAAAAGCGGAGACTGTGCCCAACCAGAGCACATGGCTAATGATCAGTCTGGCGGAAGTCGGCCATCTGACTCGGCAAAGTACTGGGCTGCTTGAGGCTAAAAGGACTGCTGTCCCAGCACAAAAGGCGACGCACCCGTAATTTCCTAGATGACATGGGGTCGGTCAGTTGGAAGGCCACATACCATTCTTCAGAGGTTTCCAACGCACTAGAATCTAATGTGTTCATTACATTACTGTTCTGCCGGATGCGGTCGTAAAGCCAGATTATTGTCGTTATTACTAATTATTAGTGTGACAGGGCCAGAGTTTAGACCCATACCCCCCCCCTGAATAACGCCAGAGCACCTTGCAAGACATCTCACCAGCATAAATGGAATACGACATAAGGATACCGTAAGAATCCAAAATAATACTCCAATTTTATTTGTAAGTTACCATCGAAAACTGTACGGACATCAGGATACCCCACATACTTGGACCATCAGCACAAGACTTACCTGACACGCCAGGACGACTCCGGAGGAACTGGTCTAGGGATTTGTTAATTAAGACAAACTGCCATCCATTCCGTTGTATGACGAGGCATCACTGGATGTTCATTCCAGCATTCATGTCTAATTGCTGCAATTATTCACTCGCCATTTCATTTACTGGTTGTATCAATCCTTTCTGTACACAGTAGTGAATAAATCAATATGACGAAAAATAAAATTGTAAGTTAGTGCTCCCGGCAGAAATTACTTCTGCACATTTGACAGTTAGTACATCTGAAGTATTCATCTTGACTCTTCATTAAAAAAAAAAGGAAAAGAAGACTTGATGTCGCTTTATGCCTTATGTTGTAAGCAAATAATGTACTGTAAGTGAAAACAAGTGAGGTGAACGAAATCGGGTCATTGACAATGACAAATTCTGTACTAAAGTAGTAACAGGGAAAAAATAACTATTTAGAGAAAACCTATCAGGATCTTATGTGTTCATTTGCTCATGTTTTATCTCTGTAAAATTAATATTATTATTATCGTATGTACAATATCATATGTTACGTCTTTGGATGTATCACCTTTTCTCCAATATTGTTATTCGTATCCATAGTGTGGCTACAAATATAATCATAAACAGTCAAGAATGAAGGATGTGGCACAGTGTGTCACTTGATAAAAGGTACGTAGGTGTTTTTATCACACTCTCTCTGACTGAGAGATGAGAGAACTAACTGCGATGAGAAAGTTGGTCGAAGGTTGTTAATTATGAATTCATGATATACATACATATATATTGTAACATACCTCGTGTGACAGCCCCACCACTATGTTAATACTGGAAATATTCTTTATTATTAGAATAATTGTTCTTTAATAACTTTATAATAACCGATCACTTTGAACGGAAGTACGCCTTCCAATCAAGACTAGGCGTAAACTAACCTTTTCCTCCTCAACGTCACCTGGCTCACTCTGATTGGCCAGAGGTGAGATCACATGTTTGGTAATTTATATTATTAAAAATATCAGATGGTGGATTATGGAAAAATGAAAAATCCAGAGCATTGTAATATATTAATAGGGTATATATTTTCACTAGTAATAGAGGAAAATGACAGTCATAGTTCTTCACAAAATGCTGACATTACGCTATTCTAATCTTAATAATTATTGTATCATAATTAATTGTCAACAAAGGTAAATTATTCACTATACTCCCCTCTCCTTCACTTCCTTTCCTACGCTTATAATCTCTATCTTTGTCATGCATTATAGTAGTATATAAGCAAAGACACTCACAAACTTACCACCTCTCAATTAGTTAGTCATAAGCCTGTAAAGGTAAATCTCGTACCGAGCGCTGTCTGTTAATAACCTGGTGCTACCTCTTAAGCGCTCTCTAGCTTAACCATGGCCATGCAAGTAAGGGCCGAAGTTACTGAATAGCTTTAAACATACTATGTGCTTAAATACAAAGTGTATAACTAGTAGTGAGCAAGAGCATTGTGAAATATTCATACATTTCACACACTCCCATCATTTTAATTACTCTGTATTTATTATTGCAGGCAGGAGGGCTTTGGTCCGAACTAAGCTACTTCTCGTAATGACCATTCATTAACCAAATCAAACTTTTTCTGAATAAACCAGTCTTTCCAAAAACTCCCCAGTTTGTGTTATGTTACCTTCCACCAAGAATAAAACAAGTCGTAACATAGCTGGTAAATTTTGTACATAACTGAATCAAATTATTTTTAATAAGTTCAGTAGCGAAAATTATAATTAACGTTACAACTGTTTTTAAATTATTGAGCAGCGCTAATGCGGAGATAGACAGAATGGAAGACATAAAACGCCTACAGATAAGCTGAGAGAAAGACTCTTGGAGGACGAAGTGGGACCGCACTCAGATAGCGAGTAGCTAACGTGGGCGCGTGCTGGGAGACACTACGTGGAACCGGTCCGTAGAGGCTGAGGCCTTAAGCATAAATAATTAATGCCCATTATCAAAGTCCCTTATTGAAATTAATGCTGCTAATATGTGCACAGTGGAGTAATTTCTCCGTATCACTTCGACGATACAGACAAGTAAAAATAGACTTACTAGTCATGTGCTTAAAGAAACATTATCACTCAACAACTCCAAATAGTAGCTCAAATGGCCTTTTAATATCACTAAATTTGCAAAAAAAAACTTTTATTTTTGAGTGAATGTATTTAATTGAATAGGATTTACTGTATCAAAGTGTTAGGTAAAATGACACAAGCAAACGTGTGTTCATGCTGATAAATCTGCCTTTTTAACGAAACGTTTGGCAGTTGGTTAATTTATGTCATACCATGATTACGAGAGCTCAGCTGGACCTCTCGTGAATACAATTCAAATAATGAACGTAAATGCTTTACAGTGTGCTCGCTCACTAATATGTTCACCTTAGTTATATAATTTGTATGTAGGTGCATAGTATGTTTAAAGGTATTTAGTAAGTTTGGCCCTAAAGTGCGTCAATTTGCGATATTTAAGCTAGGGAGCGCTTGGAGTTGTCTACAAGTAGTATCAAGTTATAGCGCTTGCCAACTTGAGAGAGTGACTTTTACAAATTATATAATAATATTCTTTATTGTGCTAAAATTACAATCTGCCTTATTAGGCAATAAGTAATTGAGATAAATGTTCTCATTCATACCATATTTACAATTCATCATTCACTCGCTCATTCATACAATATTTACAAACAGCCTAGAGGCCTCCCAAGTCCACATGTTTGTCAACTCCCTCGCATGCGAAAGAGGAAGCGAAGCCTTGGAAGTCCCCCATGCCCCTCCGTAACCGGATACCAGCCAGTGGAGGCTGACGAAAAGCGCGAGAGCTACAGACGCTCAGGACATGATTGGAGAAACTGGCCATTGCCACGGCTCCCACTGTCACGCATTTATAGCAGGTCACGAGGCCACGGTCGTTTCAGTCTCCAAGGACCATTATAGGGATGTTCTCATTCCCCCCCTGGGGGAATTACACACCTGGATTAGGGTGGTTGGATAGGATACTATGAAATTTCATAAACTTGGAAGGGATGAGTTCAAGAATGTAGGGTATATTCAGATCATTATGAAGGGTTTTGTTGCTGACGAAATAAGGGACATTTACTATTGTTCTCAGGACTTTTGATTGAAAGGATTGGATACGCTCGATGTTCGACTTTTTTGCTGTCCCCCACAGCTCTGTTCCGTATGTCCAGACTGGCTTAAGTATAACTTTGTATATTAGTAATTTATTTTCTATTGAGAGATGGGATGTTGAAGCATTATCATTTAAATTAAATTGAAGTACTCATCATTTGAAGTAGTCTGTACAGTTGTCAAAAGCGTCTGTTTAGTTATTGTCTTTTTAGCCTCGTATGTGGGTTTCAGGTCAGTCGTTTGTCGAGATGGAAGTCTAAGTACCGTACTGTCTCGGATGCAGGGAGGAATAGAATTAAAATAAACTAGTGGACAAGACTTGCGACAGAGGGTGAAGGTAATGTGGGAACATTTTGCTTCATTAACTTTGATCCACCATTGGTTGCACCAATACTCGATCTCATCAAGGTGTTTTTGAAGGTTATGGTATGCTATATCGGGGTCTGGGTGGGATGACAAGACTGCAGTGTCATCTGCTAATGTGGCCAAGAAGGTATTTGGGGTAGAGGGGGCATCGGCGGTATATAGATGACTCCTGCTTTTATGGGATAGTAGTTAGAATATTCTAAACCACAGCGAGCTTGGAAAAAGCGGTTTGAAAGGTAGGACTGTAGGATTAGAAAAAGGGTCAGTGATAAATATGATTTGAGCTTGTAAAGCAAACCTGCGTGCCAAAGCCTGTCAAAAGCTTGAGCTATATCAAGAAAGTCAGCAGTGCAATACTGTTTGGTTTCAAGGGCTGAGGAAATGTGATCAACAACGCGAAGGCCTTGTTGACCGGTGGAATGTCGTTGACGGAAACCAAACTGGTGTCTAGGAACAAGGTTTTTGGATTCAACAATTGGAAGTTGACGATTTAATAGGAGTTTCTCAAATATTTTTGAGAGGGTAGCGAGTAGGCTAGGACGGTAAGATGATGCGTCATTAGGTGGTTTACTGGGTTTGGCGAATAGGACAATGATGAAGTGTTTCCAGAGGAGAGGAAAGTGCGTCGTTTGAATAATGCAATTATATATGTAGATTAGGAAGATTATGGATTTAGGAGGAAGTTGTTTGAGAATTTGAGGAGTAAGGAGATCATATTCAGGGGATTTTCGCTAAGTTAAGTTTTTCAGAAGGTATTCGACCTCAGTGGGGTTAACGGCTTTTGGTGGAAGAGAAAGAGGTATAGGTGAAGTGAGGAAATCTTCAACAATTGGGCTGTGAGTATGGTTTGGAGGAGTACCTAGTAGCTGAGGATTGAAAGTACGGGAAAGATGCAGTGCAAATTCTTCCGACGTTTCGCCATCCGAAGCCGCCCAGGACCCATCTTCACTATAGAGTGGGTGTGAAACAGGATGATACTTTAGGATTTTTGCATTCTATTAGATTAGTTACATTCCACAAGGAGTTATCCCTGGCAGACAGAGAGGAGAGGCGGGAATCGAAGGAATCGGGGCGGAAGGATGGCAATAGCCGCTTTACCAATCTACAGTACTGATTGTACGAGCGGCGATCAGCAGGAAGCCAGGATATTTGCCACAGTGTTCCGCAGTGGCGTTTGGATTGAATTAGATCTTTGAGATGCTGAGGTAAACGATTATGATTGTGGATTTTTTGGTGACGATGGGGTGACGATGCCTCCCAAGCCGACCCCTGGACCAGAGTAGTGAAAGAATGCACTGCATCGTCTAGGTCTTGGGATGGTTTCAGGGACACTTTATGGAAGCTGTAAGAAGCTGGCGGAAGTGGTCCCAGTCAATTGGGCACCTAATAAATGAAGAAGGAGGCAGTTTGTGAATTGGTTTTAGGGAAATGGTTAATAATAAAGGACTATGATCTGAGGAGAGGTCATCGAGGCGCCTGAGTGAATAGTTTAGTTTTCCAAACTGTTGTAGCAGAAAAAGTCAAGGAGATCTGGATTTCGGTTGGGATCTGATGGCCAGTAGGTGGATGTGTCAGGAGCGATAGTGGAGCAATGTTTCCGTGTGAGTGCAGACAGCAAAGCTCGTCCTCGTGTATTTGTGGATCTTGAACCCTAATGTTGGTTCTTTGCATTAAAGTCCCCAGCTACAAGGGAACGATGTCCAATAGAGTCTAGAAAGGAGATGAATTGGGAATCGGAAATGGATTTATTAGGAGGGCAGTACAGTACACTGAGTGAGGGGGAAAGTGTAGGTGCTGAATTACACTGTAGTGGACTGAAGGAAATCCTGTGCTGCCAAAGGAATTATGTGATGGGAAATGGAATTATGGACAGTGACAGCGGTACCTGCATGAGCTCTTCCATCTATGTGATCAGTTCGATAAGTCTGGTACCGTTGAACGGTAAATGGTCGTTTAATCGTAAGTCTTGTTTCAGTAATAAGAGCTACGTCGATGTTTTTGTCATGGAGTAGTGCGGTCAGTTCGTTAGTGTGGGTGCGAACACCATTCGCATTCCAAAGGAGAATTGATAAGGAGTCGGAAGGATCCACTTATGGGTTTTGTTTAACGGCGATAAGGTAGGAGACAAGATTTGTAAGAAGAGACATGAGAGGGGTAATTACGGTTCTGAACTCTGTAAGGAATGAGGTTAAAAGGCTAGTGAGATCCGAAGAACTTGAAGGTGGAGGAATATGCGAGATGTGTGGTTGAGGATGGGATGGAGTTAGTAAGTTGACGGGATGAACGGAATGCTGAGGAAAATGAACTTGAGGACAAGGAGTGGGCGGTGCACAAATTATACAGATAAATTTGGTGAAAACCGACGAAATTTCAATCATTTTTTATACGTTCTTATGAATAACCCTGTGGTATAGTTGTTAGCATACCCACTTTTAACTCCAGAGGCCCAGGTGTGAGTAAAAATACTATATTTATAATATATGTATATAATACTATATAATATTAAAATTACGATATACTATGTTTGTCCTAGTTTGGGTGGTTAGATGATGGAAGTAATATGTTGGCTGCTCAACCGTAATAGGAACTGTTGAGTACATTCTCCAGCCATCTTCTACTAGAACATGAGGCTGACAAGCAGAGTGTCAGAAAATGTTCAATAACAAATTTAATGAATATCTAACATCGTATTTGATCAAACTAATTCCGATTCCCAAGATACTAACTATGAACCGATTAGTAAATCAATATAATAATCTCACAGAATAAATTATATCATGTTTCTGTTTCTACATGTACTGCAAAACGATTGTAGCATTGATTTTGAAGTGCAAAGGTGTTTCATCAGACTATATATATCAATGGCTTCTACCAAATCACTGGTTTCAGTGACTGCGGCGGATTATTTATGCAAATGGTAAATAACAGCGGGCCACCTTGCAGCACGCCACGGGAAATAATTTTCTATTCCTATTAAATCCGTTTGTTTTCGCTATCCAGGAAGGGCAGTGTCGTCGGGGTCATAATTTTCAAAAGAACCTCCAACAGTTAGGCGTCTTTAGAGTATTACAGAGCTTTAACTAATTGCTAGAATACGCTTAATGTTAGTGACCAGATGTAACCACTGATGATGATGGACGCGATGACCGGTTTTTGCCGCTTCGATGAAAAAAATGGCTAGATAAGGGTTTGGGTCAGATAAAATTAGAGTCATTATCAGCGATAGCGTTACCATCATACGTCTTGCATCATTACTCCTTCATTACTTTATAACCTTCCGATGTGTACATACTAAATGATCGTGTAGGGTTGTAAAGTAATAAAAAAGTAATGACGTTATCACTAATCGTGTAAGGTCCGTTTACTCGGTTCCACCATTATTTTGAATTGGTTTACAGAAAAGCATACCGGTCGCATATTATAAATTAGTTTTACTTTGTTCCTGTACCATTATCTGCCAGACAACCAGAATTAATAATTATAATCCAAAGGATAAATATACTGTCATTGAATGAATTATAATCTCTCCAAGATTTTGGCGAGAGAATTCATATTAGGAAGGTTGTCCACTAAGTACGATACCTTGGGGGGGGGGGGTGGTTATATATTTTGGGGTAGCATTTTTTAAAATTTTTGTCTAAATAATTTAAAAATACAAAGTAATACATACATATGTAAATATGCCCTTTATTATTTGTAAGGTGATATCAAACATTCACAGTCTCCTGCTTGCAGCCACCAAGTGATAGACGCGTTTTTAGTGTTCTCAGGATTGGTTTTGTTGTTTAGAAACCAACTGGAAAAATGGAAAAACGAACACTGTTCACGCAATCTAAATAAATTTCGCCTAGGATGTAAGAATTTTTGAAAAAGTTATACTCCGAAGGGTCACATGTTAACAATAAAGAACATTTTGGTTTCAGACCACACACCTGCACAGTCACGCAGCTTGCAAGGCTAACAGTCTATATAACCAAAGCTTTCAACGAGAAGAAACATGTTGGGATGATCACACTTGATGAAGAAAAAGCTTTCGATACAGTATGACAGACTAGGCACATTCATAAACTCATCAGTCACAATTTTCCTCTTTAGATAATACACCTCATCCACTCCTACCTTTTTAATAGATCTTTTTACAGTCCCACCAACAATATCTCCTCAAAAACTCATCACCTACCATCAGGACTTCTTCAAGGCTCTTGACTATCTTCGATTATCTTTAATCTATATATCTTCGGTATCCTAAAGTCGAAAGATCGTAAACTTACAAAAAATCAAAACTGACCCCTAAACCTAAAAACAAATTAATACTGCGACGGTTTGGAGTTACACTTGAGGAAATTGGAAGACGTACAAAAACATCTGTATCCAAATAATTAACAATTACCCTCCATACACCAAAATAACCATCAAGTTACCTAACCCACAATCCAGCAGTATGTACACACCCAGACAGAGCTTCTTACTTCCCTCAAAAGATACACTCACAACGCTAAAACATATCCTGTTGGATTAATAGCATTAAATTAACTTTATATTTACTTAACTTAATTTTATTTCGTATTCTTCTTCTTAGTTTTGTTTTATTATGTAGGTTTTTCTTACCAGCTTTAACAGTAAAAATAATATATCAAAGATTATTTATTTTTCTGTCAGCTTGACAAACTTTGTCCCATTTTGTTATTCTCAGACGGCAATGTCCCAGAATGAAGTGTTTCCATTGGTTTTCACCCTCGAGAATAAAATTCTTAAATACAATACACTCACAATAGTTTAATTGATAGAGATAACAATTGACGGAATTAATGATGGAACCGTTCGGAGGCAATCGGAATATCTGGGATGACTCTGGAGGAGGAATGCTACGGTGGGACACCACAGAGGGGGGACAATTAGCCTAAATGCTACCGTTTAATTGATGATTAAATTGACTCTGGAGAGTGGGGGGGGTGGAATGAGAAACTGGAACGAAACAGGGGTCAAGTGCCTTTTAGAGGTTGTGTCCTGTGGTTAGTGCCCCGCAACTTGGGAAAACTCCGTAGAGCTGGCACCAACTTCTCTGACTCCATTGGCCAGCAGCTCGCTGGCCGTTGGCCACTTCAGTTATTTCGTTTCAGCGTCAATGTACGCGGCTGATACGTCAGGTTCATCTTGCATTACCGTCATGCATAAAAGGCGTTCGTTAAACATGAATGCAGCAACGGACTCACGGGCGTGCTAACATCGACTCATGCAATTAATTCAATATGTTAGCATTGCTTCAGGACTCCTCGGAACTCCCATGTCTCTCACCTCTACGCCGAGTTGGCGGGTCTCTTCCCCTCCTTTCGTACACAATATTTTCATAAAATTCCTTTTTCAAATCATTAGTTCTCATCACTCCCGTTATATATACAATATTCTATAGTTCAAATCCTAAGTCTACACCCCGAGGACAAGATCCCGTCTCTTTGACCTTTATACTCCTCCCAAGAAAACTGCAGGATACGATCGGTCTTTCTTTTACTATTACTACCCTCTGAAATTCTCTACCTTATAATATCCGCCATGCTTTTCCCTTAAGAACCTTTTAAGCTCTCCTAATCCAACACCTCCTCGCCATTCAGAGAGACGCTCGTTGGTCTTGGAACGATTCATTCATTATATTATATTTTCAGACTTTTATTTTTGTATTTAATATTTTTATTTAATTGTTATACATAGATAAATTTCGGTTGCCAGCTTGCATGTTACTTTTTTGTTTTCTTTTGTGTTAATGTAATAGTTTTTATTTAATGTCATATCGAATTGACTAATGTATATAACTTTATTTACTAAATGCGGTTTTTTATAATCTGCTGTTACCTCTCAGATGCTATAAAGGTTTTTACTTTATTTTACATTGCCATTATTGTTTATTTGTTTTTTTGTATTATAATGTAATAGTTATTTTTTTTCTATTATAGATTATTTTATTAAGTCCATTTAAAATAATTAGAATATTTCGAGGTTTTTGGACGTAGTTTTAAAATTTCAGATCGGTTGATTTTACATACATAAATCAAACAAGAGTCAAATAAAAATCAAACTCCACATCTAACTTCCTGCGACGAACATATAACTTGTACATTGAGAGAAAACTATGTGTCTTGAGGTATTCAGAACGCTATCAGCTCACAAATGGAACAGCAAAAGCTTTGGGTGTCTGTAGCGTTGTTTACGACGGGCAAACAGTCAGTATACACGAATTTGTGTACACAATAACAACGGAGTCAGTCACCCGGCTGGTAATGACTCGTTTTCTCACTGCAAGCGCCAGAGTTTAAGTAATGATCTACAATATTCATATATTAACTATTAAAACTATTCTTCCAATACAAGGTCCGTGCCTCCTAGGTCCCACAAATAAGTGGCTGACTCAAGTTAGTCACAAAAGAAATGAGAAAAAGTGGCCTATTACTTTGCCTTATAACCAGCACTCCCTTACCCAAGTTGTGCCTTATCAGGCTCGAGGTTTCTTCTTTGATCTTCTCTATCATAAAGGTTTTTTTAATTAGATTTAAAAGAAAATAACATGAATTAAAAATGACGAATGATTACAATATTCATGTATTAACTATTAAAACTGCTACTAACAACCCATAGGAGAATGTGGGGAAGGATTGATTGAGGGATTGCTTGTTGCCATATACCCCTGCCCGAGACGGAAGCCAGATTAGTAAAATTTCACGTCCTTGGGTCAAACTGTAGTTGATGGTTAATAAATCTTGAATCATAGGGTCTTAAGACAGTCGATTGGGCTGAACGAGTCAGAAAAACAGACCATTTTTTCAGTTGAATTCCTTTCCTCCATATCGAACGCACGTTCCATTAATTTGTTCTCGATCTAACAGTTGTGGCGGTAGTCGGTAGGGCTGAAGAGCTTGATTGGTCAGTGTCACGTTGACCGGACTTCTTTATTTAAGAAGCTACTCATTTATCCTCACGAGGCTGACAAGTCTCGTCCTCCAAAGTAAAACTCTGGGAATCTAGCCTGGTTCTCCGCAGCTAATCGGATAACGGTAAACCCGTAAACATTTTATTATCCGTCAAAAGTTTAGAAAGGCCTAATTTCTTCATCATTAATCACGGACAAAGAAAAATCTAATGAATGACATTAGAGAAAAAAGTTATTTTGAACGATTACAATGCGCATAAATCGTTTTGGAATTCTTGCCGTTGTAGGAGCCGACCGCAAAAAGCCGTCTGGCTGCGGTCAGATGTCGCTTCGGAACAGCAGTTCAATTGGAAAATTAACATTTCCTTTCACACGGAAAAACACCTTGTTTCTTGGTTGATCAGAGATATTACAAAATTTTGTATAATACAATGGTATTGAAAAAAAAAATTAGTTTTTTCTGGTTTGGCTGCATATTAACTATGATTTGTCTATTAATACACTAACTATTTTATTTCAAACTCAAACTAATATTGCATCTATCTCAATCCAGTCCTGCTACTAAAACATTAAGTTTTCAACCGGACAAGGCATCTTGCAAAAACAAAACATTCAAAGACATTTTTATGTTACTTAATGCATCTTATAATATAATATATAATATATATATAATAATATAATATAATGCAAATTATATATCCGTTGTTACGCCACAAACACAATTTTGATCTTAGTCTGGAGGGTCGTAGAGTGAAGGTATTCTTTGTTCATTATTAAATTTTGTTTGTAATTTTCCAATTGAGACAATTAGAGCTACGGAGGCGGCACGGATTAGGGAGAGGCTCGCCACTTAAGCCCCAGCTGAGATTACGCGGTGTATTAGGAATAATTTGGCAGTGGATTCTCTGGTGAGCGGCCTCGATTCATTTGCAAATTACTCCCTTAAAGACGAAATTCATTTTCACAAAACGAAACTGTCATAAAATCCTGCATGTTCTGCGATGACCCCCAATATGCAATGGGATCAGGCTTAGAATAGGATGTAGAAAAACAACTCCGTCTTCTACTTAAGTGTAAGCGGGCAACAGAATGGTTCTGAGTGCACTTTCGGATAGTATTGTATGGACTATTCCTCATTGAATCATTTAGGGTGATTATTAATCAATTAATTAGACAGAAAATAATCCTGAACAATGCTGTATGATGTATAATGTAAGGTACCATAATATTTCAATTCAGAAACGCCTTGCCTGGAATATGCGACAAATATCAAACAAGTAACGCATTTCTTCACAGTGAAACCTAATCTAATTACATATTTGTCAACTGGGTTCCCCAGCCTGTACTTCTAATACCAGTTGGGAGATAAACTCCATAAAAATTAAGGAACAACAAAAGGAGAAAATAAAATAAGTGATAACTTTTCTGGTACGCTGATAAGTCTGACGTGCTAATCAGAGAATTTTCCATGGCCGGTCCAACCTGGAGAGTGGGAGAAAATTCGAGGGAAACAGGCAGCCAATTAGAACTAATAAAGTGTATACATTATTATCATTAATGTCCTTTGCCTGCCGGCGCGAAACATTCAAATTCCTAAATTTCCTAATAATAACACGCCCCTTGACACCTACACTTCTTAAAAGCAAGAAACTATTTAAAGGATCATTTGCTAGGGAATGCTTCTCGAGGAGTCAATACATAGCGAGCTCTTCCACTTATTCATCCTCATTTAGTAATGAGCGGAAAAAAGCTTCACTAGGTTTTCACAACCGTATGTGTATCTGTCATATTGCTATTCACATCGTTGGTTCCTTTCACCACATAGATAGATGGAAAATAATTTTATTTGCAAAATTATACACAATGCTTGTAACAGTGTGACAAAACAAAATAAGCTTTATCCTATGCAAATTATATTCCACTCAGCCTACTAAAATGCGATATGCAGCTAGGGAGAAACTTTCGAAAAAGCGGCAGCACCTATCCGTTATATATTGACTCCTGTCAAGGAAAGGTATTCCGATGATGAAGCTAGGGAATTTAAAACTAAACAAAACCTATATTAACCAATATTTTATTTTAAAGTTAATTATACTTATTTTTAACTTAAAATCTATTATAACTGAAATAAAGTATACAAAAAACAATTATAGGCTCTTCTATACAAAATCACGGATAAGTGGCATCCCAAAATCCTCGAGAAATCATTTACCAATCATAAGAATTTGTTTGATTTAGTAATGATCTAAGGTCATTATGGAGGGTTTAACGTAATAGGCGAAAGTAATGTTCTTAGGACTCAATATTGGAAGGGTTGGATGCGCTTGATGTTCGCGAGCTTTGCTGTTCGAACTCAAGATGATGCTCATTATAGCAAAATCTAAGCAACGGATGAAGCCATTTTTGTTATTTCGCTGGTCACATCGTTAGTTCTTAAAAGCACATTTCCCTTAACCGCAATAAGAGGTTCCTGGGAGGAAATAGATCGATCAATTCCCATTTAATGTAGATTCGGAGAATAATGATAACTTTTGCAAAGGTTATGCAGGACAAAGGACTAGTTCGGCCTGGAAAAGAGACAGTGTTTTCAAAGGACAGCGGGGAAGAGGCCGTAGTCAACATTATTACCTGGCAGGATGGAGGGGGGGCTGACTACCTGGGGCCTCCTTGCCCGGTTTTTCACATACCCGAGGGTCCCGAAAAAGGAAAAAAGTTTGAGAGAGAGAGAGAGGATAAGAGGAGAAAAAAATAATGTACTCATTTCACAACCGTTTCCTTACATGCGACCTAGACCCCCTCATTAAATTTTACAGCTTAAAAAAAATGACTGGTTTCTTTGAGTTATGGTAATATTCATACGACAGCGGGAGCTAAGCCCTAAAAACAAACTGCTATGACTCCCTAGTTCCCAGTGCCATGTACAGCAGGTGGATGAAGATTTTCTGCCACACTCATTTACGAGCAGGTAAGTATTACCAAAGTTATAGTTTGAGTCCCTTGAAGGAGAACAAATGCTTTTTTCAGTCCAAGCTTCGTAAATTAGATCCCCGTTTTAAGTACTCTTAGCCAAGCAAAATATCTAACAAATACAAAATCTGTATTCGAATAAAATTAAGTCACAGTAATACAGTCGGGGTTAGTAAAAATGGAGCGTTACACGATAGAACAACGTGTCTTTATTGTTGAACATTATCGCAAAAATAATGAAAGTTTGGCGGCCGCAGTTCCGAAATTTCATATAAAATATGTTTGGAATAGTGTTTTGACTTCATCAACTGTGAAGAGATTAATTGAAAAATTTAGGGAGACAGTTGGAGACACTAAACACACTGGTCGTCCAAAAACAAGCCGTTCAAATGTCAATATCGAAGCAGTGCGTAAGAGTGTTGTTGAAAATCCAGCAACATCAATTCTGTGTCGTAAACACAGTTCATTATGCCGAAATTGGATGATATTGATGTGGCCGATATGTGGTTTCAACTAGATGATGCCACATGCAATACAGTCCATGAAACAATTCAAATACTGCGTGAGGCATTTTCAGGTTGTGTACTCTCTCGTTTCGGTGATCAGAATCGGCTCCCTAGATCGAGTTATTTATCACCTTTAGATTTCTTTTTATGGGCTTATTTGAAGTCAAAGGTGTATGTCAACAAGCCCACATCCACCCGTGCATTAAAAGAGGAAATTCAACCACATTTATGCCAAATGGTCATGGAAAATTTCAACAAAAGAGTGCGCATGTGCCAGCAAAGTCGTGGAGGCCATTTGCCCGATGTGTTATTCCATAAATAACCCTATCCTATTTACTTTATAATTCAATAAAAATATAACAAAAAAAAATACTAAAAACTATGTTTGCTATTTAAATCAAATCTTGCGTTAATTCTGGGACACCCTTTATTTAGACAGTGATCCATGTCATTGAAGAAGTAGTTATTTAAATAATATTCTGTCAGACACCGGCCGATTATATCTTTTTTTTATGAGAGATAATTTCTTTATTTCATTTTATGTACATGGGCACATTATATATGTATAGTTAGTCGCCAGGGCGTCTCTGCACTAAAACTAAAATACTATTAATAAGTGATAGTAGTACTAAGGGGGGGGGGGCTTCTAGGGTGGGAGGGCTCTAGGTCGCATGTAAGGAAACGGTTGTGAAATGATTACATTATTATTACTACTATAACTTATTTATATGTAGGATAACAGAAACAAACCCACAAGTCTGTTACAAAATAATTCTTGCTAATCTTACACTTTTCAAGAAACCTTTGAGACGAGTAGAAGGCCTAGTCTATTGATGGCTAAATGTAGAAACTTAATGTCGTCATTATAAAAGCAATTAAACTATTTTAAGAGCCAGTTAAATTCCAAGGGAAGCACAGGGAATCAAACGATCCAATTATTCACGAATTGATCACTTGGAAGGTGTGCCCTTCTTTTTCAATGGCTGAAAAAGGGGACCATCGATTGCGATTACCATTGAAAACTGTATTGTGCTGAAACTTTGTCAAGGCTAGTGGTGGGGGGATAGTACGGCCTATTGATATAGCTGACTGAGGCTGGTATCTCAGGAGTGGATCGAATGAATGTGTGTCTCGCCAGAATTAATATTTTTGGCGGGACGTCTCTTTGTAGAGGCATCAGGATTCTCGTTCTGGTTTATCCCATCCCCAATCTCTTTGCCTTGTATCAATTATCTCACTCTGCGTCTTATTAGCTACTTTAATTTGTATGCAAATGCAGATGTATGTCATACGCTAACTTTAATTAAATGTTAAATCCAGTTAAGTAAATTATAACTGGACATCCTGATGTCCTATGAAATCCTACTTAGTTAAATTATTCTGAACAAAAAGATCATGTCAACTTACGTGATATATTTTAAGTCTTACGGTTGCCAAAAAGATTTTATTAACATGTTCAATGAATTCTTGTAGTAATAGTCCACTAAAGATTAATAATTACATACACAAAAATTCTTTATTTATTCAACAACAACTGTTGTTAGTCAACCCCAAATAAATGTTTTCATTCATAATATATTTACAATTTTCATTCACTCGTTCATTCATACCGTATTTACAAACAGCCCAGAGACCCAAATCAACTGATCTCCGATCAAATTAAAAATATATTCATTCAGTACAAACTTATTAATTAATGACACTTATGTTTTATGGAGATGACTATATTTATCATGATTTTTTTAATGTTAAATGGGATCTCCAAGTAAAATTTCGTGTTTCTAACTTGAACAGACCTGGAAAGATAGACACGCGAATAAAACCATAAGAGTTTCTGAATATTAGCCAAAAAAAAGAATGATTTTGAGAGGGTCGAGTTTCCAACTAGAGACCCCCTTATGCCCGGTGTAATTGAACCTTCGGCATTGTAAAAAAAAAAAAATCCTAGGCAAATATAATTATAACAACTAGTGGGATAAATACTACAACTAGTAATTTATAGTGCAAAGATTTTGAAAATAAAAGAAGCACAGATGTCAACGAACAAAGGTTTTATTTTATATTCCTTTATTGTGCTATAAATACAATCTGCCTTTTATAAGGCAATAAGTAATTAAGATAAATGCTCTCATTCATACCATATTTACAGTTCATCATTCACTCGCTCATTCATACAATAAACAAAGGTTAACGGTTAATTATGGTTGTCTCAAATTCAGGCTGACATACTTTGCTGCTGTTTTCAAGAATATTTTTGAATAAAGTACATTTTTAAAATTTCATGTTATCTGTCTGTACTTACTACTATCAACTATACTCCATGTCTCCGTAACCCAACCGGTGCGCAAAAATTCATGATACTATTTTTATTGGAAATTAAATGTGAATTTACGCTAGGCCTCATAGCTAACGAGACCAGCCAAAACCGACGCGCGAGTTTCACAGTCATATCACTGCGCCACTCATCCCTATAATTCTCCTTGGAGACTGAAACGGCAGTGGGCTCGTGCCCTGCTATAAATGCGTGACAGTGGGGTCCCTGGCAATAGACAGTTTCTCTAATCATGTCCTGAGCGTCTGTGGCTCTCACGCTCTTCGTCAGCCTCCACTGGCTCGTATCCGGTGACGCGGCTGATGGACGAGCGTGGGGGACTTCCCAAGACTCCGCTTCCTCTTTCGCATGAAAGGGAGGTGACAAACATGTGGATTTCGAAGGCCTCTGGGCTTTATGTAAATATTGTATAAATGAATGAGCGAATGATGAAATGTAAATATGGTATGAATAAGAAGATTTATCTCAATTACTTATTGCTTAATAAGGCAGATTGTAATTTTAGCACAATAAAGAATATTATATATATAGAATATATAGTTCTTTATTGTGCAATAATTACAGTCTGCCTTTTATAAGGCAATAATAATACAGATAAATGATCTCATTCATACCATATTTACAGTCATCATTCACTCGCTCATTCATACAATAGGACATGATTGGAGAAACTGGCCATTGCGAGGACTCCCACTGTCACGGGATTATAGCAGGTCACGAGGCCACTGCCGTTTCATTCTCCGAGGAGGATTATAGGGATGAGTGGCGCAGTGCAAAGACTGTGCTACAGAATTAGGGTGGTTGGAAAGGCTACTGTGGAATTTCATAAACTTGGAAGGGACGAGCTCTAGAATGTAGGGTATATTAAGGTCGTTATGAAGGGTTTTGTTGCTGACATAATAAGGGGCATTTACTATTGTTCCCAGGACTTTGGATTGAAAGAATTGGATACGCTTGATGTTCGACTTTTTTGCTGTCCCCCATAGCTCTATTCCGTATGTCCAGATTGGTTTAAGTATAACTTTGTAGATTAGTAGTTTATTTTCTATTGAGAGATGGGATGTCCTTTGAAGTAGTCTGTACAGTTGTCCAAAGCGTCTGTTTAGTTCTTGTCTTTTTAGTCTCGTATGTGGGTTCCAGGTCAGTCGTTTGTCGAGATGGAAGCCTAAATATTATATATTAAAAAAAAAAAAATTTGTAATAAATATCTTTCTCTCTATATATGTTTAACTTAGATACTTCTTGCTTTTGTTTTTTTCTAACATAGTATAAATAAATAAGTCTAATGAAATAAAGTAGAAGCGAAGCTTGAATATTTCTTATACCGCCATCTTACCAACGTCACTAAATAGAAAAGAAACATCTGTTGCTGGACCCATAATAAAGCCAGGTCTGAAAGTGAAGTATAGATTAGGGTATTGGGGCATTGGGCGGTCGCTACCTGACCCAAACATCTGTTCCTCTTCTGTAGGCCAAGAGAGTTCCATGTAAACAGAAATTTTTCTATAGTGCCCAGTTATCCCCACCCTTCATTTTCAGCTTCTTCTTACAAGATTAATTAGTAATGCTGTTACTAATAGTTTCTCATATATACCTAATCGTATTAATATAATATTGCAAAAATAAGTGATAAGTATTTCAGTTTAAGATCAAAACCCAATACTACGTGTTTAAATAGTGACTCGTTTCTCCGAAATGGGATAATGTTCCTATTAATTATTAGGTTATTTTTATTTCTGACAGATAATTTATTTATTTTATGTTCATCGCATATAGGTAGTACATATAGTAAGCCAGAGCACCGTATTTATATGAGAATATCATCAACCAAAGTTAAAAATGAATACTTGAATGTACCATTTACTGATCGAAGTGAAAAGCTTCCCAAGGAAATATTGATGATAATTGTTCATTTTCAAAACGCCTTATTCTATGTAATCAAGAACAATATAAATAACGCTTCTAAGTCAATATGAAACATAAACTATAACTAACCTTATCATTTGGAAATCACAGCCTGAAACACAAAATAAAGCATTAAAAATTTGTACAAATATTAACAAAGAGGCGACTTAATATTATTAAAAATTGACATGTACTGAATTGATAATAATGAGTAAATGGTAAGTAAAACACTGCTGATTTAGTAATTATTAGCCACAAAAAAAAACTAAAGAGAAATCAACCAAAGAGACCACAAGGCAGTCTTTAAATTTAGCTTTGAATTTAGTTAGTGTGGTCCCAGGTTCAAATCCCACACCTTTGTAGCAAGTTTCTTCCAAAGCCACAAAAAAATATTTGCAATTCAAAAGCTTAGACATTACCTGGGAGCTCACTTATTCTGACATCTCGTCAGTCCAATCACCGTATTTCGAGACAGAGCTATTTTTTCCTTTAGCCCAGTGAAGTAAGGATATTTTAATTTTGATATTCTCTGATGGTAGATAATAATGATTGAGTCTATCACGCATATTCCCAAGTTTTGTTGGGTCCTTTTTATAAATCAATAATATTTATTACAACAACAACAACTTTGTTATGATTACAATCTGCCTCATTGGGCAATAGGTAATTGTGATAAATGTTTTCATTCATACCATATTTACAATTTTCATTCACTCGCTCATTCATACTGTATTTACAAACAACCCAGAGACCTCCCAAATCCACATGGTTGTCACCTCCCACGCAGGTGAAAGAGGAAGTGGAGTCTTGGGAAGTCCCACACGCTCCTCCGCCAGCCGCCAGGCCTGTGGAGGCTGACGAAGTGCGCGAGAGCCGCATACGCTCAGGACATGATTGGAGAAGCTGGCCATTGCCAGGGCTCCCACTGTTATGTATTTATTATTTAATAAGTTGTACATGGTTATTTATATATTGTGTTATTCATTTCTCAAGCACATCTATTCACATTGATGTTCTATCATGCCGACACCTGGTAAGAGGTAGAGTTTTTAATTATTAATTAAGGAGATGGAATAAATGCTTTCAAATCTATCTCCCATGAGGTTAATTTTAGAAACTTAGATGGAATCAATCGAAACGGATTAATTAGTTAAGTCAGGGAAGAACATAATTGTAAACATACTTACTTGACTAACCTTTGATTCAAATATAATAACCAATGAAACCATAAAAGACAAAATAAATAATTAATGTATTATTTCTTTGTCTATTACTCAAGGGTCAAGCAAGGTATTTCGTTTTTCGGCCTGCTGTAGTATAATCCACGTTATTAAGTGGTTTTTTTTGCTTTTGTTCCACCGAGGATCATGGAATTTTCCGTTTGAGTATGCCCTATGTAATAGTTCATAGAGATTATTTTTTTCTACTACATAAATACGATATTAATATTATTTCATTTTACTATGACGTTACACAAACTCGTGAAAAGCAGACTAAAGTAATAATATAAACTAACAAACACTTATCACAAATAACAAGATCAAGACAACGATATTCAGAGACAGCCATGGTCCAAGAAATATTTAACTTGTTGACCGAAAATCTCAATAAAAAATCATTTTGCAATAATTTATTATATCATCATTCAAACATTCACTTCTGTTCACCGATTACTTTCAACCGATAGATATCAATAAATTAATATTTTATTTGTATTTATGTATTATATATTTTATCCTTTTTTACATGACAAGGCGTTGATGAATGAATGAAACAAAAAAATCTTTATCCTGTGACTTTGTACCCTAAAAATAGCAAAAAGGAACAAATAATGATTTATAGCCGACATAAATAATATTAATAGGTAATTTTTCCTTTGTAATTATCCTATAATAATAGTAGGATATATACATATATGGTGGATTAAGATGAAACCGTAAACAAAATTCATAAAAGAATCAATATGGATATCGAGGCCGCACCTGCTTCATCTTCGAGGAGTTTATGTGTGCAACTATCTGATGACCGCCCTAGGGATAAATAGATAATAAGCTTTTCATAGCATTTTGTGGACTTAAAAGGTTTATGTAAGGTATATGGAAGGTTCTGTTGCTGACATATTAAAGATTATTATTAGGGCTGTTTTCGTCATATTTCAATTAATCATGTCATTTTTATCAGTTCCTTATCTCCATCCAATCCTACTATTCCTAAGACGCATTTTTTTTATTATTTAATTTTTTTTAATTCCTACTTTAATATACCCCAGTAACCTTTCACGCTCTCCCCTCCCTAGTAATAATTCCTTATTTACTTCGTTGTCAATGTCATTCAACTCTGCCCATTTACGTTTTTTTATTTGATTGGTTCATATGTGCATAGGCCCTTTATTATTTGTAAGGTAATCACGTAATTGTAATATTTTTTTCTTTTATTTCCAGCTTGAAACTTTTACTCGTTCCTGTTTGTTATTCTTACCAGACAATGTCCCAGAATAAAATATTTTTTTTTTTCATTCATGTAAAATACGATATCCCATTACCTGGAGTTGCTTAAAACTTTTTTATTGCGTTTCAATAATTTCATGTGAGACGACAAGTTTTAGCTACCTCGTAATTTTTTTTTTTTTTTATTAAAAAGTAAGTAACGCCTTGCATATGAATGAAGAACAAAGTCTTCAAACAATAAATGTGAATTATCATCCAGCATAAAGTTTTGAACAGATTTTCACGACCAGGATCTGTCAATTAGAAGCAATGGGTAATAAAGAGCCGAGAGTGAGGGTACAAAGCCACTTTTGCATGCTGGCAGGCCACTTTTGCTAAACTGATTTCACCTTGTGAATTAACAGCTGCTAATTTACTACGATAATAAACTATCGATTTATAAAGAGGTCTAACCCCCCCCCCACGAATAACAATGGATATGAGTCTTCGCGTTTCAATTAAAAACGAGGACTGTTATAACAAATATTAGAATTTCTTTTGAGAATATCCGCTATTTCGCCGGATGCACATACAGCTGTTTAATCAAGGAAATATAACGTGACTACGTTCTGTTAACCAGGATTCGTGGTAATGAGTATCAGGGTTTGTGGAGCAGTAGGACACATCTACCACGCATGAGTGATACCAGGTGAGAGGAGCCTAAAACGCGATTAAAGAGAAGTTACTACACCATCCACTCGACAGTATTAGTTAATTATTATAAAGTATTATATATAATTGTTATTATTAGGTTTTTAGATCACTTTCCTCAAAATTCATAAAGTTCCCTACGAAATTATCTAAACGTCCAAATCCTCTGGCAAGATCACTTCCAAGTATCACCCCTGCTCAGTGTTTAAAGCGGAACTAGCCACGTGATATATTGTAAATAATTCGTCACTCACCGTGAGCGTCTGAGGCTCTCGTGCTCTTATCCAGCATCCGCTGCTACTTAGCTGGCTGCAGGAGTTGTTTCACCGATTAATAATATAGTTTTTCATTTTTGAGCTTTAATTATTCAATTAAATTCCCCTTATTATGTCAGTAACAAAACCCTTCATAACGATCTTAATATACCTTACATTCTCGAACTCATCCCTTCCAAGTTCATGAAATTTCATAGCAACCCATACAACCACCCTAATCCCCTAGCACTGCACCACTCATCCCTATATTCCTCCTCGGAGACTAAAACGGCAGTGGCCTCGTGACCTGCTATAAATGCGTAACAGTAGGGGTCATGGCAATCGCCAGTTTCTCTAATCATGTCCTGAGCGTATGTGGCTCTCGCGCTCTTCGTCAGCCTCCACTGGCTCGTATCCAGTTACGTGGCTGACGAAGGAGCTTGGGGAACATCCGAGGGAGGTGACAACTATGTCGATTTGGGAGGCCTCTGGGCTGTTTGTAAATACTGTATGAATGAGCGAGTGAACGAAAATTGTAAATATGGTATGAAGAAGTTTCAATTATTCAATTAATATCGTGGTCGGAATTTGAACTCAACCAATGGTTTTTTAAAGACGTGATATTTTTAATGGCAGTTTCAATTGATACCCCGATGATACTGAAAATATAATATGAAAGTATAAATTAGTTAATTCCTTTGTAATGAAAAAAAAATGTTTTCCTAAAATGTTGGGTAGGGTATTGAATTGGAGAACTCGACGTACTGAGTAAGAATGCATGTTGGGATTATCATTGGGATTATGTTAGGAGTAGATATAGACCATAACTTTAAAAAAAAAAAATTTAGATATTAATAATATTTAAAAAAATATATTAAGATGTCCTGGATTTTTGATTTTCCAAAATTTACCATCTATAATTTTAATTTGGATGAATTTAAAATTCCGAACACGTGATCTCTCATTTGGTCAATGAGGGTGGGTCTGGTGTCGTTGAAGAAGGGAAGGTTAGTTCGCCCCTGGAGTGAAGGACACAGTGGTCACGTGGTCACAGTGATCGGTTACTTCAAAATTATTGAAGAACCGTTATACAACGAAATAAAGAAAATGTCCATAATTAACATAGTGGTGAAGGCCGCTTTAAGAAATAGCGTTGTGGCTGAAGAATCATTGGACATGCCGAAGACCAGAAGAAAAATAGGAAACGAGGTATGTAATAATATTCGTATAAAATAGGTAGAACCTTGGTGGCAAATTCACACTCACACTTTCAATTACATCAAGCGCATCCAATCCTTTCAATCAAAAGTCCTAAGAACAATAGTAAATGCCCCTTATTACGTCAGCAACAAAACCCTTCACAATGATCTGAATATACCCTATATTCTTGAACTCATCCCTTCCAAGTTCATAAAATTCCATAGTAACCTATCCAACCACCCTAATTCCCTAGCACAGTCATTGCACTGCACCACTCACCCCTATAATCCTCTTCGGAGATTAAAACGGCAGTGGCCTCGTGACCTGCTATAACTAAGTGATAGTGGGAGTTCTGGCAATGACCAGTTCCTCTAATCATGTCCTGAGCGTCTGTGGCTCTTGGTCAGCCTCCGCTGGCTTATCCAGTGACGCGGCTGACGTAGGAGCGTGGGGGACTCCCCAAGACTCCGCTTCCTCCTTCGCATGCGAGGGAGGTGACCCTTGTGGACTTGGGGGGCCTCTGGGCTGTTTGTAAATATTGTATGAATGAGCGAGTGAATGATGAATTGTAAATATAGTATGAATGATGACATTTATCTCAATTACTCATTGCCTAATAAAAGGCAGATTGTAATTTTATCTTAATAAAATTGTTTGAAAACTGAAAAAAAAACAAAAAAAAAAAAAAACTTTCAATCAATGAAGCTTGTTAGAGAAACCGATTGTGAATGTGTGTGCAAGTAAAAATCATCCAATAAAAAAAGATAATGTATAATAATATGCAATCAAACAGTAGGGAGTAATAAGATCATAAAAAGCCTTAATTCTTTGATACTGAACAATTAACTAAGAATTTTCACATAACCATACATATAGTAAAGAATGTGAGAGATAATAGACCAGTGAAACTGTTTTGTGAGAACATTTGAAAAATATAGATAGATTTGAAGGCGTGAAAACTATGGAAAACGGCATCTTATAACCTTAAATACCAATAACGGTGGATAAAATTAATAATGAAAAATACATTCATATTATATTTATTATCCTCTGCAGATCCTGTTCATAAGTTATAAATAATTCCATCTGTATTCATATACCTGATAGATTGTGCTGTTGGGAACTCGACAATGGACTAATATGGAATCCACAAAACAAAAGTACTGCACCAACGCCTTGTCGAGACGGAAGCCTTAATACCTTAATTTACTGGATAAAGGTAGAGGAATGGAATTTAAAAAAAAAAAAAAGGGTAAAAGTAATGTGTGAACATTTTTTTTTTGGGGGGCATTGAATATAAAAATTTTAATAAGTTATAGATAAAAACATCAAGGGTACCAAAGTCTAGTGAACAATAGTAAATGCTCTTTATTAAATCAGTAACACAACCCTTCAAAACGATTTCATGCTTCATTAACCTTACATTCTGGCTCTCATCCCTCTTAAGTTCACGATTGTAGAAATAAACTAAAATGATCGACTATACAATCATTGAAATCCGTAGGGTATCTGTTATTTGAATGACATAATATATTTTTTTTAACGTGACAATTCCTCACGGATCGCTGAGCCGCGTTAACGTCTGGAGTTATAAAACATCTGGATGTCCCTGGAATCCAAGAGCTGGAAATGCTGAGCTTAAATGTAACTGGAGTCAGGCCAATTTTTAATTCCGCTTTCCTGCCTAGATTTGTTGGCAATCTGACATCAAACCTGAGTTCGGTCTCACGGCCGCGGATTTGGTCGGCTTCATCTAATCCTTTTTAAATTATCGCTAAAGCTTTCTCTTTTTTAATGCAGTTAAGTTCTGAATCACGTTACTAAATTTGATAGAAAGTATCGGGCAGAAATGGTGTCATGTCACACTTGCCGTGCTCCTCACTACCTGGCAGATGCGGTTTTTTTTCCCGTAGCCCCTTTAAATTTCCAGATAATTATATATAATTACAGATCCTCAGGTGAATCCATTTACAAATTTTGTATTTCCTGTAGCATCACTAGATTATATACAGGTTTTACATTATACAAAACTGGACTAAACTGACTAATAAAGGTGATAGGGCTCACCTTCTTGATCAACCCCAAAACTAACTTACATACTAATGGCAGATGCGGTAACCTTCGACCGGAGTTTTTATCACACTTGAGTAAGTGTCACTTGGTAACTAAAAACAATTATCTCTTTAATTTTGGGTAGTGTTTTAAATATAAGAAATCCTGATTAACAAAATTTAATTTGTGTTTTGTTTCTTCAATCTATTATTACATTAAGCCATTAGCATATTGCGTCACAATTTTGACAGAACCTGAGTTTTTATTAGAGGAATAATATTTTGCACGAGTCTGATTAGGTCCTAATATTCAAACCAGACCCAAAAAAAGGTCATTAATAAGTTAATTAGTAAGAAAAAGTAGGTATCGTTTATTGAGTAGGTATCATGTAACAGATCTCGACTTAAGGATCATGAACATGAAAATGAAGAGTGGAAACGTGTGATGTCCACAATGTAAGTAAATGCAGGTAGAAAGGAATAAGGAGGAAGTAAGGGAATAAGAGGAAACCATAGTGGATAGATTGGTCATTAGATCATTTACATTCCATGAAGTTTTGTCGTTCTTTTTTGAATTACATGAAGTGTGGGTCTTGGTTGGGGATTGTAGGGCGTTAAATGTGTTATTTAGATTTTCAATATTGTTGTGAAATTTAATTTGTTGTCGGGATACATTATCAGCTGGTATTTCGATCTTTAGTCTTGCAACGAAATCTTTAGACTTATCTTCGGTGATTGGTGAAAAATTTTTCATACTCATTGAGAATAGCTTTCGCATTTTTCTAAATTCAAAACTATATGTATTTTTCAATCAGAAGTTCAAAGACTTATCATAGGTGTATTAGTTTACTTGTGAATTTTTTGGAAACTGACCTAAACATTCCTTACGTTCTAAAACGTAATAGAGCATTATACTCCAGAAACGTTCACAACAAACTCCACGGGCACCCAAACCACTGTTAACACATGACGAACCTGCTAACCTAGGAGGCGTTGAAATAGAGATCTTTCAAAATTAATAACAATAAAATAACTTTAACATGACATTTTATATATTTATTAAAGTTAATAACAAAATACAAGTAATTAGTTTACGGCTTTGTAGATTAATATTTTAAGAAGGCGTGGAAGAGTATTAGAAAGCCGGAGATGGTTCAGCCAGTAGAATGCGTGTCTTGATAATTATCTATAGTCATTAAAACTGTCAATAAAGTCCTTTTGACGACCGTAACGAAATCCTTTAATGTGCGAAGGGTCATTTCTAAACGTCATAATGTTCCCACGTGTGCCAGCCATCTTCAACGTCTCTCCCCCTTCCCTTGATAATGTTATTGCAGTTCTTGTTTACTGGTTTCCTCCTTCACTCAGCATCCCGAAAGTGTTTCTTACGGTGAGATCCTTTTATTCCATTCAGTCTTAATCCTTTCTTCCGTGACAATCAGGCCCGTAACACAATTCTTTTCTCCATCCGTGTCTCTCATAATAATGTGTTGTGCATACCTGGTTTGGAGCTCAAAAGAGCACTCCAAATTACAACAAATTTTACGTTCTTCAAAACCACCGATTAAGGACAGTAGGCAACTAATAAGATAAAATTACAGATTTACACACATTATAGCAATAGACACATTTATTATTTTTCTTTTTGTTTAAATAAACAACTTAGCAAACCTATAAACAAAGTAGGAGACTAAAAAAGTGTATATATTGAAACAATATTTTCGCAAAAGGACGCGAAAACATATATTCTAGTAAATGTTATCTTCTTATATTCTTGCCTTGCGTAAATACTCGTATTTATTAAAAACCAATTCAACGTAGAGATTGTCCTATTAGAGAAGATAAAGCCTATTAAAAACTTTTACTTTATAATAGAGCCTTTTACTCTCTCTCTCCCTCTCCTTCCCTCCCTCTCTATCTCTCTCTCCTTCCCCCCCCCTCTCTCTCTCTCTCTCTCTCTCTCTCTCTCTCTCTCTCTCTCTCTCTCTCTCTCTCTCTCTCCCATCTTCATTGCCTAGAGGTAACCACACAAGACTGCTTATTACATTAGTAAGGGGCTCCCATAAGTTTAATATTTCTGCTTTCCGCCAGTTATGATCATTGCAAGTACTTAGAATTACACTCTAGCCTATTTTCATTCTAGTGTAGGGGTGGTAATGTTTTTCAAAAAGGGTAGTTGGTACCATACTATAACTCAATTATTAAAATTAAAAATCGGCCCGCATGTCAGTAAATGTTGCCTAGACATTTCAACTAAAAAAATTCAACAAAGTCCCCATGTCGTTTAATTCGCGAGTTATGTATAGTCGTTGTTGAAAGGGACTTTCTGCCTGACAGGAGCGTCGAGCCCAAGCAATATTATTGTAATACTATTCGATATGTGACGGACAGACGGGAAGTAATTTCAATGCACGCCTTCAAGTGACTTCCCACTCCCCGTCCTGAGTAAACATTTTCAGTTCCGGGCCGTAGTCAGCTCGGTACATAATCAATGTTGCAGCTGCAAAATGGAAATTGTGCGCTGTCAGTACGAAGCTGCTTCCACGATTTTATTGCTTCCTCTATTGCATACGTGACGGCCCCAGGCGTCCGTTTGGAGAAGTCGACAGAGAGAGAGAAAAAAAAAATTGGAATTAGACATCTGCTATGGTTAGACTAAAAGTCAAGTCATAGCTTGTTATTTATATTTCGGAAGGTTGTGGATTAGAATGTTTGACGCCGGCGTACAGGAGACTGTACTAGCAAGTCGGCCCTTCTTTGACGGGCTGAATGAAACATATGAGGTCTTTAGTTTAACTTTTACGTTGGGTGTCCCCCGTCAGTTTAGAACATGCAACCAACCATTTTCTCTCTTTCCCTATCCCTCACTAATGCCCCCCCAAAAGTAGCATTTCAGCCCTTTACGCATCTTAACAGAATTATCAAGTTTCATAGCTTTTATCAATTTTCTCTCCTGGCCTACCGAAAAACACGCAGCTTATAATTTTCCTTTTTTTCCTCCTCTGATAACAGGATAGCTCTTAATGATACTCAGAGGTTTCTGCCACATGAGCGCCATGACAGTTAACTTAGCACCACCCGTTGGATTGTGCGGTAGCACAATTTTGAAAAACCGTGCTAAAGGTAACACTTTTAAGCAGGTACGGGATAAATTTCTACCTGCCTGTCTTAAAGAAACAGTCCACAATGCATCGTTAATATCGACCTTGCGTTACATTATTCAGGGATAATCAGTATTTATTGTGCTCAAATTACAATCTGCCTCATTGGGCAATAGGTAATTGTGATAAATGTTTTCATTCATACCAAATTTACAATTTTCATTCACTCGCTCATTCATACTGTAGTTACAAACAACCCAGAGACCTCCCAAATCCACATGGTTGTCACCTCCCTCACATGTGAAAGAGGAAGCGGAGTCTTGGTAAGTCCCACACGCTCCTCCGCCAGCCGCGTCACCGGATACGGGCCAGTGGAGGATGACCAAGAGCCACAGACGCTCAGCATATACGATTGGAGAAACTCAGGACTCCCACATATTTATAGCAAGTCACGAGGCCACTGCCGCTTTGGTTCATGGCACACACACGCATTATTAAAAAACATGCAATAACGGACAGCCGAAACAACTTTTACCACCGGGGAGTTGATTCTACTGCTATAAGGGGATATAAGTTAACCAATATATAAATTCAACGTTTTTCAATACCTAGGTTAACAATTGTCAAGCAATAGGCTCTACTTTAGATTTGTAAGGATCTTTCGTCTGTATGAACAAATTTCTCTGTATCTCGTAGTCACTTTTCATTACGGTCAAGGGATAGGTTTGACAAAAAATTATAAAGTTTTTCAAGTAAAAAATGGCAATTGCAATGTTAATTATCTCCTTTTAGCCTAAATGTTTTTCGGCATGTATATTTCTTTTTTGGAAAATTTTGTGTACTTTGTTTTTTTCAGGTAAAGTTATTTTTGCTAAAATTACTAGTGTGCTGAAAAACTGAAAAAAAATGGACTTTAAACCACCCCACCCCTCTCACGGTTTTAGTATGTAGCACAGGACACCTCCCCCCCCCCCAAACTGTATGAAATACAGAACATTATTTTACTTTTTTCCTCCGTTGCCTGGACAAGTCAATTATTGGCGGCCATACCAGTCAATTATGTATGTCTCTATCCAAAATAAGAAACTTCTGGGTTGAAAAATTCTGGCTTTAATGGAAGAACAAATAAGAGGAAACTATTTCTTTAAATCACTAATTATAATTCCGGTAGGAGGAATACCCCTATAGTTAGTAGGTTTTGAGCTTATAGAAGAGATGCAAATACCACTACGTGATTTCACCTCGATGAGAAATCACGTTTGATATGATTAAACATAAAAGTACCCAGGGGCGTGTTCACAGAACCACTGGGAGGCTGACCGGTGTTGAATGACTGAGCATACATAAATCACAAACTAATACTTTATAGGCGTCGTATTTTATACAATATTATATATACATTATTGGCAGAGTTACCTGTTAATGTAATATTCAGTTACCATTTCAAAATTTTTATTAATTTTTAATTTATTTCCAGAAAATTTACTATTTCCATTTCAGCAATAAATGAACATGGATTTGAAGATACTATACTTCACAGGTATTTTATTATTTGGATTTCAATCAAAAGTCCTGAAAACAGTAGTTAATGCTTCTTATGAGATCAGCAACAAAACCTCTATAGCAATCTTAATATACCCTACATTCTTGAACTCAGTTCCATCCGAATAATTCCATAATTATCTATCCAACCACCCTAATCCCCTAACACACTCATTGCACTGTACCACACATCCCTATAATCCTCCTCAGAGGCTAAAGTGGCAGTGGCCTCATGAACTGCTATAAATACGTGAAAGTGGGAGTCCTGGCAATGGCCAGTTAATCATGCACTGAGCATCTGTGGCTCTGGCGCTCTTGGTCAGCCTACACTGGCTCGTATCCGGTGACGCGGCTGATGGAGGAGCGAGGAGGACTGTTCAAGACTGCGCTTCATGTTTCGCATTAGAAAGGTGTGACAAGCATGTGGATTTGGCTGTTTGTAAATAATGTACGAATAAGCGAATGAATGAACATTGTTAATATCAATCAATAACATTGACCCCAATTACTTATTACCCCATAGGGAAGTTTGTAATTTTATCACAATAAAGATTTTAAACGCAGAATTGTAGTCCTAAGGATGCCTGAATTGGCAAAACGGAACGTCTGTTGATGTAATATCTAGATTTTGGGAGAGACTTTAAGCATTTTTTGAAAAAATAATTTTCACAAAATATCGTTTAAATATTTTAGATAGATAAACAACTTTATTATGATAAAATTACAATCTCCCTTATTAGGCAATAAGTAATTGAGATAAATGTTTTCATTCATACCATATTTACAATTCATCATTCACTTGCTCATTCATACAATATTTACAAAGAGCCCAGAGGCCTCCTAAATCCATATGGTTCTCACCTCCCTGGCATGCGAAAGAGTAAGCGGGGGGTAGGAAATCCCACACGCTCCTCCATCAACCACGTCATCGGATACGAGCCAGTGGAGGCTGACGAAGAGAGCGAGAGCCACATACGCTCAGGCATGATTGGAGAAACTAGCCATTGCCAGGACTCCCACTGTCACGCATCTATAGCTGGTCACGAGGCCACTGCCGTTTCAGTCTCCGAGGATGATTATAGGGATAAGTGGAGCACTGCAATGCTACGGGATTAGGGTGGTTGGATTGGTTACTATGGAATTTCATGAACTTGAAAGGGATGAGTTCAAGAATGTAGGGTATATTAAGATCGTTATGAAAGTCTTTGTTGCTGACGTAATAAGGGGCAGGCACTATTGTTCATTCATCCTATTGCTCAGGATTCTGATTGAAAGGATTGGGTGCGCTTGATGTTCAACTTTTTTAATGTCCCCCTTAGCTCTATTCCGTATGCCCTGATTGGCTTTAGTTTAACTTTGTAAATTAGTAATTTATTTTCTATTGAGAGATGAGATGTCCTTTGAAGTAGCCTGTACAGTTGTCCAAAGCGTCTGTTTAGTTCTTGTGTTTTTAGTCTCGTATGTGGGTTACAGGTCAGTCGTTTGTCGAGATGGAAGCCTAAGTACCGTGCTTTCTCGGATACAGGGAGAGGAATGGTATTAAAATAAACTATTGGGCAAGACTTGCGACGGAGGGTGAAGGTAATGTGGGAACATTATGCTTCAACAACTTTGATCCGCCATTGGTTGTACTCGTGTTTTTGAAGGTTATTTAAATATCAAATAAATAGTTTAAAATCAATTCAAGCAAAACGAAACAAAATCGTCTGAGTCATCTAACTTGACTTGAACATTTGTTTTAAAGTGAACTTAAAAGTTCTTATCTACAAACCTATTTTGCAACCGCAAAAAATCTGATAATTTTACATTGAAAATGTTTAGATAATAATTTACAGGCAATATTCCTTCCTGTCCAGGTTATCTGTTTATTCACCACGTCGATTGAGGAATAAACATGGAGCCGCACACTTGTTTTCGAGCAAATAAAGAAACTCTACTCCAACCAGGTCTGCTCACCCTGGGATGGCATACAAAAAACAGCTGCAAAAACACTGCTTGAATAACAGAGCCAAAAGTTGGTTCTTTAACATCGGAGGAAAGGAGCCATTTGCTAATTTTGAATTTCCTATTTCTAGCGTGACACTATTAATTTAAAATAGTTTAAAAACAAAAAACTAATTCCAACCCTCTCCTAATCGGTATGGCAAGTTTAGAACACGAGATTGACTCCTATAATTTTGTTGGTAAAAACAGATCAAATTATGTGTAAAGCATCACATCAAAGTTCTTTGTTACGGTTCCGTGAAAGATTTTATTGAAAATTGTAATTCAATGGTTTACATTGTTTAATAGTTTACTTTAATCCGATTTTTTTGAGCTTTAGCTCTGAGCTCTGATACTATCAGGCAGCCCATCCTACTATCCTACTGTCCTACCATCCATACTAGTGTACATGGTTGAATATATTTCTCTATAAATAAATAACCAGATGGAAACAACAATTTTAGTCCCCTAAAACTCCAACCCAAAAATCATTGTCAACCACGACGTCGCGACGAGTGAAAGAGAATTGATGCCCCTTTTAAAGGTATAAATTATTATGTTTTTGTTTATGTACCTATTAATTAATTAATTAAGATTATTCATGTTTTATCGAGTTGTTTTATCTGTTCCGGTCTTTCCAATCAATATAGGATGGGACCTGTCTTTCAAATTCCATGGCTCTCGCCTTATCGGGGCTGAACAGATACGCTAGATATATAAAAAATATATGGGTTTTTGAATTGAAAAACAGTGAGAAGAGGGGAGCAGTGAATGTTGGAATCAATTTCTTCTCAATTTCTCAGTACTTATCTTGGCCCAATTGTGAACGAAATAATCCCCAATAAGTAACACCACAAATGTTAATGCGAGGAGAACAGTGGCTACACGTTTGCTTTACAGAGGCTCCTCCGTCTCAGGTCAATAAATTGGAGACCAAAGACATTAATTTGCTTGGCCATCATAAAACCAATTGTAATCTTTGAGTCAGGGACACTGACCAATGACATAAAGTGGATGTTGAGGTGGTCATGGGGAAGAAAAATCCTACGGAACCTCTAAGGATCCGTGCAGTAAGCTACGGTCCAATGCTCAGCTCCGGCAACATCATTATGAGAGACATCGTCACTTTTCTAAACAAGTGTAGGCCGTTTGCTCACGTGGAGAGGATGAATCCGGGTATAATAATTAGGGAGATGGTCACCTTGGAGACCTTTGGAAGGAAGTAAGAATTCGTTAGAGCTACGATGACGAGGCCGACATACGTCGGTTCCATGTCAGGAGATGGGGAGTGGTGGGAGTAGTCAGGGATGAATGAAAGAACACGCTGGAAGAGGCGTTAATTCTTGGAATACTGAAGCGGTCTGGAGTAAGTAACTCAAAATAAAACTTCAGTAAGCCTAATTCAGTATTGCATTAAACGGTTTTATTACTTTAAAACAATGTGTTGAAGGATCAACTGAATGTGGTAAACTTTAAAAAAAAATCCCAGCCAATCTCCAAGATAAAGCAATTGAAGTACTTAAATGGCTGTAGATCCTCTCGCTTAGTGCTCAGCGAGTGCCCATTCCACGAAAAGAAGTTCCCTAGGTTTTCGATTGGGATATTCCCATAAATCCAGGGGAGCCAAAGTGCCTATCAAAACTATTAGTTATCGCAAGCCATTGAGGGAGAGTGGTTTACTTAAGCAGACTCTCCCCCGAACGTTGATGGATACCAGGCTCACTCAAAATAACTGTTTTTTTTTTTACAGTGAAATTTAAAAGGCTACTATATAGGCTAACTATTCCAGGATTCATCTCATTTTAATTTTAAAGCCTTTTAAATATCTGAAACTGATGTTAGCATTCCAATGTCATTCTCTTAACTGAATATAAAAAAAATTATAAACACAGAGCGTGGATACTGGAATTTCGAATAGAAAGGAGGATAATAATTGTGAATGCTTAAATTCCTTATCTCTTTTCATGCTGAGGAATAAATATATATTCATCTAAATGTACGTAAAATCTTTAAAGGCACAAGCAGACCATTCAATTCACCGTCATAACACCAATAGTAAAATTTTTTGTAGTTATATATTCAGTATACCGGAAATGAATACAAACACAAATAGAGAACCTGCAAAAGTATACATTCGTTTGACGAACTTAAATTCAGATAGGCAACATACAATTAATCATTATAAAAAAATATAAAATATATAAATTGGAAATATCCGGTGAGCACTGGCTGACACTATAATGGACTGTATTAATAAAACGACTCGTACCCTAATGACTCCAGGCAACAATCACGTAATCACGATTATATATTATACTCGTAGTTATAATTTTTAATAGTTAAATTTTATTTAACTAAAAATAATACAAAAAAACAAATCATAACTTAACATTTTATAGCTTTATTAAATGATGATTGAGTCTTAATTCTAATTACGGAAAGTTGGGATGACCGATTGTTGATTGTCATAATCGATTTATCCATTATTCCTCAAACTTGACTCCCTGGAAACAACAAATAATTTGTAGTTTTTTAAAACTAATTGCAAAAAGTAATTAAACCTTGCTTCCGATCCCTTTAGGCCGTTAACTTCATTCTATGAGCATTTGGAAAACAGTCCTTTTATGAAAAGTATCGTAGCTGCTTATAGTTTTAAAGTGCAGTGTTTTATTGGATAATTATTAATATAATTTCGGGGTGAGTGTGACGCTAGAGCACGTCTCGCATGCTTTTCCATAATTCTAGCGGTAACAGAGTCAATCTTCTGAGTACTGTAGTTGGTGACAGAATTCATATTAAGCCTCGTCGTATTTTGTGCCGATGCATAGTAGGGGTCACTAAACTTAGTCCGGTACACGCATTGTATTCAAAGCGTTCTTTGAGTCTTGAGAGTTTTTGTAGTGAGCGAGCGGTCGTTGTTCTACAAATCAAGGCCTAGGCACTCATAATAAGCTGTGGCGAACTGTAGAACGAATAAAGAACAAATGTGATAAGTAACAAATTCTTATGCATTCAAAATCTTTATAGCCCTTTCGTTTCTTGTTACATAACGTGGTCGTTGTCTGGAGTCATTAGGGTACGAGTCGTTTTATTAATAGAGTCCATTATAGCTTCAGCCTGTGCTCACCGGATGTATCCAATTTATATATTTTATTTGTTTTATATCTGTAGGGTAAGAATAGAATAGCAATAAAATTAATAACTATTAGTAAAAATATCGATTTATCAATGATTAAATATATCGATTGAGATGAGTGAGTGAGGAGGTTATGAGGCCGAGGCCCAGTTTGAGCTTTCAAATGTAACCCGGGAAGAGACAAAATTTAATTACTTGATAGCTCAGTTGGATTTAAAAACAGTTGAAAATATTTGGGACTTAGTAAAATCGGAGGACAAAGACAAGTATACAAAAGCCAAAGAAAGATTACTCAATATTTATAGAGAAAGTGAAGATCGTCAGATCCGCAAATTAATCAGTGGCTTGGACATTGGTGACATGAAACCAAGTCAGCTTCTTAGAAAAATGAAAGGGCTAGCTACGTCGGAAGCTTCTGATAAATTGATTAAAACTCTCTGGCTTGATAAGCTTCCGAGTCAAATCAGAAGCATTTTAACTATTACTGACGGAGATTTAGATAAACTGGCGGATATTGGAGACCGAATTTGGGAGATCCGACCACAGAATATGATGGAAGAGGTTCGTGAATCAAAACCCAACGCTCCAGACCCTTTTTCGTTTCCTCAATTGATTGCTAAGTTAGAGGCTATGGATCAAGAGATCAAACGTCTCGGTAGGTCTCGAGATACCAGTACAGCACCTCACCGAAATAGAAGGAGGAGTCAAAGCCGAGGTAGGTATAGAGATGGTGGAAAATATTGCTATTTTCATTTTAGATTTGGACCAAAATGTCGATCAGATAAATGTAAAACTCCATGCCAGTGGGAAACAGACCACGGAAAATCTGAAAAGCAGGGAAACTACAAGCAGCAGCAGATGTAGCGACCACAACTGTTGCTGAAATTCCTTTTGGCCGTACATACAGACTGTTCATCACGGATCGAAACGGCAAACAGACCTTTTTGGTGGATAGTGGAGCTGATGTGCCAGTCATTCCCGCCAAAAACAACAGGAAAGAAAAGGGTTCTGATTTTAAATTATTTGCAGCCAACGGGACAGAAATTTTCACATACGGTTCACAACTCCTCGAGATTGACCTTGGGCTTAAACGACAATTTCAATGGCCATTTGTTATAGCTCAAACAACAAAAGGTATACTTGGCGCGGACTTTCTCTATAAATTTGGCTTATTAATTGATCTAAAAAATAAAAAACTAATAGATATTAATACAAAGATGTCCGTAAATGGAGAAATAGCAGCAGTTTCAGTTGCAGATACTGTCAGCACTTTGCAGAGCAATAATAAATTTTTCCGACTATTGTCCATGTATCCGGAAATTACAAAACCGGCATATTTTCCACCACCTGTGAAACATGAAGCCAGACATTATATAAATACAATGGAAAGCACTTCAGTGTTCTCAAAATCTAGGAGACTAGGACTAGAGGCGATGAGGATTGCAAAACAAGAATTTCAGATACTGATTAACGAAGGTATTATATCACCATCTAAGTCACAATGGGCCAGTCCGTTGCATTTAGTAGCCAAGAAAAATGGAACCTGGCGTATATGTGGAGATTATAGGCGATTAAACGCCATCACAGTTCCTGATCGCTACCCTATCCCTAGAATAGACGATGTGAGTTCTGTTCTCGAAGGTAAGCGAATTTTTACAAAAATCGACTTGATTCAAGCTTATTACCATATACCAATAGCAGATGAAGATAAAGAAAAAACGTCAATAATAACGCCGTTTGGCTTGTTCCAGTTTAATTTCATGCCATTTGGGCTACGGAACGCTCCTTCTACATTTCAAAGATTTATCAATCAGGTGCTTCAAGATTTACCTTTCTGTTTTTCTTTTTTAGACGATGTGTTGATAGCTTCACAATCTGAAGAAGAGCATAGAGATCACCTTAAGGCGGTACTAGAGAGGCTGCACAGGTTCGGCTTGCGTGTAAACATGTCTAAGTCTATATTCGGTGTTGCTGAGATCACATTCTTAGGCTATCAGATTACAGCACAAGGTACAAAACCTGACCCAGAAAAAGTTAAGTCGATCATGGACATAAAACTTCCAGAGACTGTACATAAACTCCGTGCATTTCTTGGAATGGTAAATTTTTATAGGCCATACCTGAAAGATGCCAGTAAGACTCAAGCTATGCTGAACGAATATTTAAAAGGAGCAAAGAAGAACGATCGCACAAAAATAGATTGGTCAGAAGAAGCCGTTAAACAGTTTGAGCAGTGTAAGGAAGACCTAGCAGACGCAGCTTTGCTTGCCATACCTAATGCAAATCTTCCTATTGCATTATTTACGGATGCTTCGGATTTTGCAATTGGCTCTGTACTGCAACAGTTCGAAAATCAAGGCTGGAAGCCTATAGCTTTTTTTTCAAAAAAGCTCAACCCAGCTCAGAGAAATTATAGCACTTATGATAGAGAGCTATTGAGTATTTATCTATCTATAAAACATTTTAGACATATGATCGAAGGAAGTGACATTACTATTTATACCGATTACAAACCCTTAATTTTTGCGTTTAAACAGAAAAATGAGAAAGCATCTCCAAAACAGCAGCGTCATCTACAGTATATATCCCAGTTTTCAACCAAGATCAGACACGTCAGTGGAAACGACAATAGTGTTGCTGATACATTATCACGACTTGATGCCGTGACTGTTCTAGATTATGACAAAATTGCAGCTAGTCAAAAAGATGATCAAGACCTTAAACTGCTACGTGAATCTGATACTTCCTTAATTTTGAAACAACACCCCCTTCCGAATGGACAAGTTCTTTGGTGTGACATTTCAACTTCAACAATTAGACCCTATATTCCTAAACAAAATAGACAACAAGTTTTCAACAGTGTACACTCGTTGTCTCATCCAGGGATTAAGTCCACAGTCCGACAAGTAACAGCAAAATTTATATGGCCCGGTATTAACAAAGATATTAAGGAATGGGCTCAGGCTTGTATTGGTTGCCAGAGCAACAAGGTAATACGTCATACAAAAACACCAATAGGAAAATATGAAGAGCCAGACGATCGATTCAGTGCAATACATTTGGATATAATCGGCCCTCTTCCACCATCTGACGACAAGATATACTGCCTCACTGCGATTGATCGGTTTACATCTTGGATGGAAGTCATACCATTGCGGACCATAACAGCTGAGTCGGTGGCTCAAGCGTTCTACAAATATTGGATTTGCAGATTTGGCGCACCTGTTAAAGTTATTACTGACCAAGGCCGACAATTTGAATCGGAGTTATTTAGAAACTCTAAAAGCTGCTATTAAAGCTCACAATTCTCCGAAGTGGACAGAAACCTTGCCTACAGTCTTGCTTGGCTTACGTGCGGCGCTCCGAGATGATGGAAATCATTCGGTTGCTCACATGGTATATGGAAAACCTCTTCGACTGCCAAGTGAATTTTTTGAAGAGAAGACATCTCGCATGGAACACGGCACTTTTCTCTCTCGGTTACAAGATCAGATGAATGCTCTTAAACCAATAAAGTCAGAAAAGAAGAATTCAAGAAGTGTATTTATACACAAAGATCTCAAAGTGTGCACCCATGTTTTTGTAAGAGTAGATAGAATAAAGAAGCCCTTTGAGCCAGCTTATGAAGGACCATACCTTATAATATCAAGGCAAGAAAAGTACTTCACCCTTCAGATCAAAGGAAAACAGGTGAATATTTCATTAGATTGGTTGAAGCCTGCTTACATTTTGGACCCTGATGACCCAACATGTAGGATGGATCAACAACCAAGATTATTGACAATGCCTATGAAGCCACAGCCCTTAATGACTAGTCAGGATCTTCCAGCTTCAGCGTCCAGAGATGAGGTAACAACAAGAACTGGTAGAAGAGTCAGGTTACCCCAGCGTTACCTACAGTGATCAAATGTAAAATGTGCCTCTAGTGATTAATATAGTTTTGTGTAATTAAGATCGTAACATCCTTCATGTTACTGGGAGAGGAGTAATGTAGGGTAAGAATAGAATAGCAATAAAATTAATAACTATTAGTAAAAATATCGATTTATCAATGATTAAATATATCGATTGAGATGAGTGAGTGAGGAGGTTATACTGAGAAAAACTTAATGGAGAATAAAGAGTTTCACAGTATGAAGTGTTTTCTTTTTATTTTGGCTAAAACCTTGTGCAAAGTATAAAGACAGCAACATATCTATGATTTGTTGTTTGTTGATGTGTTAGGTGCCGTGTACTTTGCCTATTTGAATTCCATTGAAGTCAAACAAATGTATACTTTCACAGGGTCTCTATTTGTGTTTGAATACATTTCCGATATACTGAATATATAAATATCCTTTAGTACAGTACAAGTAAATTTCTACACGAGGCTTTCCCCGTTTTAACCTGCTTTATAGGGCTTACATTCATAGATTAAGTTTTAATTAAATATGACAACAACACTCCTATTCCCCTTGCAGCAGCTGGATCTTTTGATACAATTTACATACAACGCAAAGGAAACGCCACGAATCCACAACGAGCAAACCAACGCACCAGATAAATTCTGGACTAGTTGCGCAAACAAAGCGGCCTAATCCAGTGTGTGGAGGAAATTGTCGGTGGCAAAGGCCGAGGTATTAGCAAAGTTCACATGTGGCCGACACATACCTTACCTACTTAGGGCCCTTCAGTTATAGTTTCTAGATTAAACATTCTTGTCTCCTAGTTGGACCTCAGGATCCGTGGACTAATTAAATCAGCTCATGCCGAAATTAAAGGGGCATACTTCGTTAAATTCTGTAGGGGAATTAACGAGGTCCAAGGGAGTGTATTAAGTTGTCGGGACAAGAAATATACGATTTTTTTATCTTTATTTGAAGAAAATCACAACTAAAACAGGGCAATTCTTTAACTGATCGCATTAACATAATATTTACAATCTTCCGTTACAGAATTGCCACCTTCACGGCTATGGAAAAGGAAGTAAAGCTCAGGAAGATCACCTACGCTACTCCTGAAGCCAATTCACCACTACGTAAGAAAAGTGTAGGCGGAGAGTTTGAGAGCCGCAGACGGTCAGGGCATGATGAAAAACTGACCGGTGCCAGAACTCCAAGTGACTCCTTATTTATAAAAGATTTTCCACTTCAATCGCCAAGGAGTATTGCAGGGATGGTTTGTGCCTGAAAGCGACCTTGCTAAAGGATTTAGGTAATCTGTTTCAACAAACAATGTTTATTGCAATAAAATTGTAATCTGCCTTATTAGGCAATAAGTAATTGTGATAAATGTTCTCATTCATATAGCATTTACAAAGAGTCCAGAGACCTCCCAAATCCACATGGTTGTCACTTCCCTCGCATGCGAAGGAGGAAGTGGAGTCTTGGGAAGTCCCCCACGCTCCTCCGTCAGCCATGCCACACCGGCGTCACCGTCACGAGGAGGCTGACCAAGAGTGCGAGAACCACAGTCACACAAGACATGATTGGAGAAACTGGCCATTTCCAGGGACAGTGGGAGGTCACGTATTTAGTCTCCGAGGAGGTTTATAGGGATGAGTGTTAGCAATGCAGTGACTGTGCTACGGGATTAGGGTGGTTGGATGTGTTACTATGGAATTTTATGAACTTGGAAGGAACTTTGCTCTTTCTAGCATGTCATCATGCGCAACCCTTTTCCTGTACAGAGAGAGATGAATGGCTTCGTCCAACTCTTCTTCACTTTCAGAATCATGATCACTAACTATGCCAAAATTATCTCTTCGTCGTTACTTTCAGACACGATTTCACCTTTCAAACAATCTTATTGAAGAATTTGATGAACTATGTCAAGATCTTCTTGACAGTCAAAGCTTTCGAAGGAGGCTTCATGACGAAAAAAAGTAACGCTAGTTGTAACCTTGGTTCTATGAGGCCCAGACTTTTTTTTAGGCTTCTTATCACTTTATTTTTCTTGGCTAAACTATGCGAGAATCAATAAATAACTTTGACAGGAAGGTACTCTAGGAATTCACCTGTTAACTAGCTTCTGTATGACAGATACAACGAACGATTTCCTCTGGGTTTCACATACCCAAGGTTACCGCTGAAGAGTCAATGCTCTGACTAAATAACTAAAAAATATACAATAATCCGGGATAATGTCGAACTTATTAAAAAAAATTCAGATCAATTGGACCATTGTTATGACTGCTATAGCAGACGTTACAGAAGCGATTGTCTGTGGGAAAGTACAGCCTTTTAAAGGGCCGACGATACATTAGTTTTGACAAGGTAGTCTTTAAGTAAAGGCGATAAATCAGCCACACCAACACTAACGGCCCAGGACAACACACGATTTTTTCATCTTATTTTTTTTGTCATCATACATTTTAAACACGTGAGAACAATCGAGCACTTCTGGGCGAGTCATACGTGCGAACCTCCGTGCCCGGCCAGCGCATTAATTTTGAGTTCAAGGACTTTCATTTCAAAACCTCTTTAATTTGTCCCCTAGATGCTTAGTTTGAACGAAATGTATAAATGGAACTGATTGATATTAGAGGGAATCGGTAATTTTTAAAAACTCATTAAAGATTCTGAAAGAAAACTACCCGTTATTTTTGATCATCGATACTCCATTTAAATTATTATCTATCATCTGTCAACAATAATTGCCCTCTCAGGAAATAAATAATAATAATTGTAATAGTCGTAAATAGTTAGTAGATTATTTTTCAGATTAATTCTCAAGAAGATATTGATTGATATTTAGATTATGTTAAAATCAGTTTTTCAAAAAAAGTATCAAGTCTCCCCCTAATATGTTTTATTACTTGACTGTGAATGATAGTATCTTAACATAATAATAATTCATTGTTATATAGCGGATTTTAAACTTATAATAATGTAATCTTATATTAATAAGATAAAAACTTTAAAGTTTGTTTTTATTATAAAGTATACAAATAATGTTTTCTGTATCATTCGAAAAAATATTTCTTATACCTTAGGAAGGTTACTAATTCCTTATACAACAATGAATTAATATGACCTTAAGATACTATCATTCACAGTCCTGAGGATGGCTGGCAAAACTTCTACATTGCGT